>CM067368.1:75304688-75641684 GCA_034401795.1 Chaetoderma sp. LZ-2023a
GCAAAGTGCGGGTGGACCATAACCTAGAGGGCGGTCATAGCTAAAACTGGATTCATCCATTGAAAAGAAACAACGTCGCTAGCTCCATCACAGAAAGGTATGGCAGTCACAATATTGAAATAAAGATAAACTTGATCGAATATTCGATGACAGATTGGATGGATTTTAAGCTCCTGTTCAAGCCAATTTATATCATATTTCCACAATACTGGCATCCATCTAGCAATAGGTGTGTGGCAAACACCCTATTGAACATGTGTAGCGGGTATTTTGTTGTTCTTAGCTAGAGTTCTCTAGGAGCAGTATTGGATGCGACCCATGCCTAATTTGTACCAATGAACGCGCTGATACATGCAACATTCTTCACGTAAATTATCCTCTTGCAGAGGGTCTCTCAGCGAGAAATAGAGACAATATTGCACTAAATGTGAGTGAGTACTTACATACCAAGACAACTGTCTTGCAGTCTCTGTAACTGCACGAAGTGCCATACATATATTATATAACACATCAGTCAATGGTAAACGAGTTTTCAGTACAGAATGAGAAAGAAATCATGGCCAGCCCACTGTAGTGATATAAATATATCTGTTACTACAGTATTTGTGAAACATCCACATGTGACCCAGCTGCTAATGAAGCTAGGCCTCTACTAATAATGGGAGAATTCAGTTTAACTATGTCCCTCCCATCTCTAGCTAAGCTCCACCCGCTCTCTGTCCGTGATGGGATAGATAAATCCCTACACTCGCTGAATTCCAGTTTCAAGAAAATATACAGGGACTCTGTTGAATATTTTGAAATTAATTTGACTTGTTGTTTATGTAATAATGCATGGTTCCTTTGCCCCGTTATTACATGTTCTAAGGTGCAGGATGTGATGTTTGAGTGGGTGGTGTGGACGAGTTTGTCTTGTTTTGTCGACGTAGTTGGTGTCAAAAGAGATGAAACAAACACAGGTGAACACAATAAGGAATGTTATAATAGGCTATAACAGGAACGCCAACATGATTCGTGTCTTATACATGTTAAAATATCAGGTGGATAACAACACAGGTAATTCAATCACCTGGGGTTTTTTTACAATGTATAGCATATTCTGTTGAATATTTTGAAATTAATTTGATTGTAAGCTGTTGCTGCCAATGGCTTCCAGTTATATTAATTTCAAAATATTCAACAGCTTTTCTGTGTGTTTGTCCTTTGTTTCTTTGTAACTCTTTTAACTCAGTTTGAATGTCTAAAACTAAATTTAATGACTCCTGGCGCGTTTCGCATATAACCGTGCTCCACCAAACCAGGTAGTGTAAAAGGTTACAAAAAAATCCCTTTGATCATAACAGTTATTTTTATCCTGATTTATCTGAAGAATGCCATCATTTACCTGTAATAGAACAATAATTGACATTCAGAAGAAAAATCTCTATATTTTTGACACCTATCGTGTGTCATCCATTTCCACATAGGTCACACATAGCAGGCCTTAAGGGTACATTCTTTAACGATACATATAGTGTAGAAATATAACGTTTTTAAATTCACTTAAACCGGCTTGTGTCAACAGCGCCTCAAAGCGCTCAAATCGTACTTGATATATCAATTAAACATTTTGATGGTTAATATTTTTCAAGATATTTTAATTTTAGAAGACATTTTTTTGTAAATTTACCACTGAATTTCTTCCGCCGGATTGACCATTAAACGGGTAATGGTAAAGAAAATTAAAGTTTTTACTTAGCGAGTGTCTATCTGCAGGCCGAGAGAAGAGTATTTTTTGAAAATTGATCACTAGAATGACTACCTCGGTTACCGAGCCAGTCATTCTAGTGATAACTATTAAAATATGCTCTTCTCTAGGCCTCTCAAATAGCCGTGTCTGAAGACCACTGCAAAGTGGTTTCTTGGTCAATTTGACCATTAAAGGGTTAGGTTGACACAGGAGGTGTTAAACGATATTTAAGTTCCATGCGTTTGCCTTGTGATAAGCATGCATACCCTGATGTTACAAGATCTATATATCTGAGAGACCATTATAGTCGTCTTTTTAATGCAATCGTCAATCCTCTTGTTGACTTAAATTTTCTGGGCCAGACTTCTTTCTAAAGAAATCCACATATAACCGAAATCAAAAAACTTTTGAAGTTGTCAAATCATCTTCTTGTTTATGCCGCTGGGCTATAATCATGGTATCTACACAGACTTGTAGTCGTATTTATTTAATAATTTACATTCTAAGCATTTAGATGTCAAGTGAATAAAACTTTTAAAACCTTTCCCATATTAAAAAGCAAGAAAAAATACAAACCCTGTCGTTTAAAAGTCTATTTTGTTAAAATGGAGATCGGATTGATGGTACATTTAATTATTCTGTTATGTCCTATAAGCTCATGCTAATATTGACGGATTAAGGAAACGAATAGGTCCACCCCACCCTTTCATATAAATAAGCAAGCACTCCAAAAGCACTAGATAATTATTAAAACATCGTTGACCCCCAATTGTGACGACTTAGCCCTCTAACGGCCAAACTGACCAAACATGTTGACCTTTCCTATTTAGCCATTCGTTTTCAACTCCAAATTGGTACAATTCACGAATCCATTTCCCCAGTCAATCATATGACGTCATAATCAGCTGCGTGACGTGTATGATGACGTCATAATCAGTACGTCATGGACGACTCGATTTAGTCCGTCTTAAACGGGTAATAGTCCGCCAGGTTGCATGAATTGTATGTCTTTACCATTGGCAGCAACTGTAGTGGCCACTCAAATTAGTTTCAAAATATTCAACAGTTTGCCTGTATAGTTTTCTGGAAATTTATAGTCAGTGAGTTCAGGGATCGATCGGTCCAAACACGGGCGACACGTGGGTGGAGCTTAACTAGGAATGGGCGGGGCATAGCTAAAACCATGTTCACGAAGGAATAAAGACGTAACGATATGAGAATCATGGCACATCAATACATATTCAATGGCAAGATGAGGAGCCTATCATGCATGATAGGAACATGGATATGTATCGTTTTGAATTACATTTTATTAACCGGGCATTCTTTCCACCATTACTGAATAGATACTGGTTAATCCATATGACTAAATAATCTTCTTCTATATACTTTTATATAGATCTACTCACCGAGCTCCGAGGTTTGCATATGCTCAAATTCTTATCACGGGCAAAGGCGCTTACTGATATAACCGCTTATATGATATTTGCTTGCAAATGCAGGAACATTCATTATATACCTATGAGTCATATCGAGACATCTTGTCTACGAGGATATGACATATGCCTACCTCGAATCAATTTAATAATTAAAATATGTGTAGGCAGATACGCAGCTCTACTAACCCTTCCATCGCGGCTAGGCATGGACGTAAAATATAGGTATTGATTGAGGAAGACTTTTGGAAAACCGAGTTGCAGAAAGCTGACGAATACTGAAACACCTTAAAACAAAGTTTAAAAATAAATAGCTAACGATTGACACCCAAGAATATAATGCAGAAAGACAAAGGTCAAATGTTTAGATGTCTGGCGAGTAGGGACGAATAATCACTGCTTCAAAAAGGTAATATTGTTTCTGCGCTCACTCAACCGTACCGCGTAGTTTGTGTTTTATTGTTAGACATTATTTTTTCGGGATTCGAGTAGGCAATAAATTTATAAAGCTATACTCCATTAACAATAACGCTCTTCATAATTATAGGCCATGTGCTATGCGTCAAAAACATATTTGAAGATTGATATGACGTGCAAATGACTTGATGAATGACAATATAAAAAGATAGCCTCCAGGAATATTGTGACAATGTGACTTCGTGTTTTAAAATGCTCTCTGATCAAGACTAGTTGGCACGCAAATTAATACTTTGTGGAATTTTGGCATGTCACTGCCTGCGCTGACAGTTGTCATTGACAGTTACCCATTTCACTCCGAATGGCAGGTTTATAGGAACTATATCTAACATGTGCTTCGTTTATTGGAAATATATATGGTTGATAACTATTATGAATAAAGCATCAACGACGTTAAGTTTGGCTTTTAGTCAGCTCCGCTTAAAATAATAAGTATACGTTACGCACAGTAAATATAGTTTACAACGACGTAATTGTGCAATACATGGAACAGACTAAGGCCCACGTGGGGTAAATCTTGTTGTATGAGTCCGCTATCAGATGATTCAATTCATATATGAGTGGGTGATCTCCTGTTAAAGGAAATGAATAATCGGAATTGAGGGATCCGATCTGTCACTCAAGTATCTGACACCATATTCGATTTCGTATGTAGTTAGATGACGTCATGATCGTAAAAAGGAAAGTAGAAAGTCCCGTCAATAGGGTACGAATTATATGCCTTTGATGAATTTAATTTACATTCAACAGCCCCCAGTCAAATTAGTTTCAAAAACACACAGCAGCTTACCCTTAGAATTACCTTTGAAATTTAGATTTTGAGTATTCAGATTTTAATGTTTCAAATTGACTCAAACACGCGTACAAAGTGAGAGGAGTTTAGCTTGACAATATGAAAACTCAGAGTTAATTGGCTATTATGGATTACTAGATATAGGCATACGATACAGATACAAAGACCCCGTCATACATAAATGAGACGAATCTATGGCCTAAAGGCACAAAAGGCAAGACTTGAACATAAAGACGTTAAATGACGAATCTGTGAGAACATTATACTATATAGGAACTTGACTACTAGGAGACAATGGGATGATGATCTTATGAATCTCCTACATTAACGAGTCCTCGGGCTAGGCGTATAGCATTGGGAAATTTTACATATTTCATTTACAGTCGGGCTTGTATTCGACCTGCATTAAACTTTTAATACACACACCAGTCAAAAACGTTTTTTGCAGTGGTCTTTGGAAATGGGGAAATGTCCATTTGCAGACCAAGAGAAGACCTTTTTCAAAATTTACAACTCGAATGCCTGGCTCGATAACCGTGCCAGCCATTCCAGTAGTAACTTTTCAAAAAGTGTCTTCTCTTGGTCTGCAAATGGACATTTTCCATGAGGAAATCGAAATTTTCTTGATAAATTCTAAGGCTGAAAGGGTTAAAAGGCTGGCACATCGTGGCCACGCTTGTCTCTCAAAGACAGTGGCCACAAGTAGAAGCTATGAATCACGTTTGCGGGATCTTTACATCGTTCAATGAATTTAAAGTGATGCTAATCTCATCAGAAATGTTGTATTGCACCGATAGATTATGGTTTATATATTCCATATTATTCATATCCTGTCACATTCCCTGATCTGTATCACAATTATCTGCTTTGTATTGTCGAATAAATGTTGAACAGCGATCGCCACCATTTTGTCTCCTTAAGGGATAGTGCGTGATGTCATGTAAGCGCAAATCCATTACATTCCTTATTATGTAGTAATCATCTTGTTGAGTATTTTGAAACTAATTTGACTGGAGGTTGTTGCTGCCTAAGACAGCAACAACTTCCAGTCAAATTAGTTTCAAAGTATTCAACATCTTACCTGTTTAGTTGCGTTTATACCACATTGCCAAACTATAGATGGCACCTCTATGACTGAGCGCATATACCGCGGCAGACAGCAGGGGCGGATTAAGGTTACATGGGGCCCCTGGCTGTAGCTCAAACAGGGGCCCTTTCGTCAAGATAAATACTAGTGTAAGTAAACAAGAAATTCTCGGACCTGAAGACTGACTCGCTGAGGAGTGTCAATTTGCAGAGGAAGAGAAGATTATTTTGACAGTTTTACCATTGGAATGACTGGCTGTTACCGAGTCAGTTATTCCAGTGAGAAATTCTCAATAATAGTGTTCTCCTGGTCTGCAAATGGATATTAATTTAATTAAGCAAACGTGTTGATCTTCTTGACAAAAGTAAAGTAGTAAACAATATTGAAAATCACGACAACGATTTTGTTCTGTTAACTACATTTGGGGGCCCCTAAATAGTGTGGGCTCCTGGCTTCAGCCCAGTCAGCCCTCCCCCCCACCCCGCCCCTTAATCCGCCACTGGCAGCCACGCTAGTTTGTTTCTGATTTGTTGAAAAGTAAAACACGACAGCCACCATAAGCTGTAGAAATGTACCAAGATTTAGCTACTCGTGCCTGAACATCTTCTTTTAGCGCCACGATAAAAAGCGTAAAAGTCCATGTATAGTGTATAAGTGGTGTATTAGATCACCTGAATAGCTATCATGAGATGATGTCAGTTATCCTTTAAAGAAATGTAAAAACCGGAAGTATGCTTGACGCACAGGCACATGTAAATTAACCCGTCTTGTCTCAACTTAACCCTTTAATGGTCAAACTAACCAAAAAACAACTTTGTGGTGGTCTTGGCCAGTAATTCTAGTGTTAAATTTTCAAAAATACTCTTTTCTAGGCCTGCAGATAGACACTGGCTTAAGTAAAAGACTTAATTTACTTTATTATTACCCCTTTAATGGTCAAACCGGAAAAAAGAAATTCAGTGGTAAATTTACAAATATAGTCTTCTAATATTAAAATATTTTGAAAAATGTTAACCATCAAATTGTTTAATTGATATATCAAGTAGTATTTTGAGCGCCTTGAGGTGCAATTGACACAAGAGATGTTTTCGTGTCCCAATAAATATAGATACTTTTACCTGTTCAATTTACCCAGCATGCAATGTTACCTGGCGTGCAATGCTACCCAGCACGCAATGCCCTGACTCCATAATCGTTGGAACTATAGGACGCCATATTCGTTTAGTCTATTGGCTGCATAAGGCAGGATTTCTCAAATAAAACCAACCTACTTGCACGTGCAAATAGTCATTTGTCCTCCAGCTCTGGAAGCGTAAGCATGCACGTAGGTCGCATTCATGGCAGTATATTCGACAGTCTGTATTTCAATACTGTGCAGAGTGTGTCAATGTCCAGGGGAAAAGAGGAGAAAGCTTTTATATACATTGACAGTAATGTGTGCGAAAGCTGCTCTATCCATGACAGCAGCAACCTCAGCCAAATTGTTGCCAAAATAATTTGTATGTTATGCAATTACTACCTGATATATATTTGATTGAAATGTTATTGAAAAGTGTTGCTTCAACAGTTTTCAGTCTATGTATTCTAAAATAATCATCATAAATTTCAGTCAACACTTGCTAAGTATTTGAAGAGCAATCCGACTGTAGGTTGTTGCTGACTAGGGCACCAACAACGCTATCAAATTGTTGTCCATATAATCTCACGGCGCTCAGTATTACTATCTGCCTGCACGAAGGAATATTTCGCCTAGTAAGCGTGTGTACGTTTCTGTTAGACCAATGCATTTCAAACAAATGCACAAATCTGTCAACGAAACATACACGCCGTTTGTTAAGCATTCATTCTTGGCGAGAAAGATTTATAAGTCGAAACTCTTTTGGACCGTGCCAGCTAAATTTGCCTGAACGAGTCCACTATATAAATCAACCAGTCGTCATTATCGCGGCGCGACAAAGTTAGACTTATTAAACGGGCCTTACAAATTCTGGCTAAGCAGTTGAGCCAGTCTTATATAGTGATGAGTCTTGATGAAGCACTGCACTCCAAAGCAAAGGAACCTCAGTGGAAATTCCCTGAAGAGCTAGAGAATGTGGTGTTGCGTCTTGGAGGGTTTCATGTTTTGCTGATGTTCCTGAAAGTAATTGGAAAGCATATTGCAGATGCAGGACTGACAGATGTCTGGATTCATGCAGGAGTGTATGGTACTACTACAGCGGAAGCTATAATATATGCAAAGCTATACACCCGAGCAGTGAGGGCTCATAAACTCACACTCTAGGCATGCTGGCGTCTTTACTTGCAAACATTGTGTGTTTGGCTTACGGATGATGGCATCTTGAAACTAGTGTAAGCCGCTACAGTGACGCATTTGATTCAAAGACAGGAGAAAGTAATGCTATGATACAACTTATCGATGCCAACAGTGAGCTGCAAGACCGATTTGCCGTGTTTAATAAAACTATGCAGAAGTTGGCAATGTTTGCTTTCCGGAAGCAGTACATGGAGTTAGTTCAACTCGTACTTAATTTCCTGCGTACTGAGAAACAGGGCAATTGGAAACTACATCTCAACACCATAAGTTAGATGTTAGCATGAGCCAACAATTATGATCACACCAGTTATGCAAGGTGAGGACCAGTAGACCTGGCTGCTATGGAAAGCCTTCCATCAACTGCCCCATCTGTGAACAGGGAATTTGAATCTGGAAACCGTTGTGAACATTCACCTCATTCAACCATGTATCGAGAGATTTAGCGCTTGAGCACCTGAACAAATCTCGAAAAGTAAAGAGGTTTGCTGGGTATCACATTCAATTAATCTGCACGTGACCGATGGTTTCTCACCACAAATAAACAAAGTAGACTTGCTACCAATGCTCACCAGATGCTTGGCTTATCCAGAGAACGAAACCCGAAACAACACAAGGAACAACACAAAACAGACTAAAGACAGATGAATCCGACATTACTAAGATTGCTGCATAAATCACGTTGTCTGGTATCCCTTTCACAAGTGATGATGATGAACTAGTTACCCTAGCAACGCGAATTGTGGCAGTACAGATGTACAGACTGACCTGCTGACAGCAAAATCTAATGGAAAAGAATTATTTGATGATTTTCTAGAACAGCGTCTCAAGAATTCGCACGCGAGCATCCATGAATGATTGCTAAGGAACAAGAGCAAAACATTTGCATCAGCAAGAAAGGTGGTCATAATGTGTGACAAGAAAGGGAAGGCAATTGCAATGAAAGCAGACCAGGATGTATTTGGCCATATGATTTTAGCATCCCAAATTCGCCAAGTTGACCAGAGTGATGTCTTCACTTATGATCTATTTGAAGTTCCATAGGCATTGGCTGATTGCAGTGGGGCAATTGCTCAAGGGGGAACGAATCAAAATTATGCCACATACTAGAAGAATATGTTGGTGAAGCATACCGCCAGGAACTTCCTCAGCTGGCAGATGGATGCAATGGCAATAGTTCAAATCCACGTAGATAATGCAATGCGCTGTTTGGGGTGGATTATTATGATCTGTCATGCAGCTCCGTTGTTGCCACCAACTTTCATATGTGCCGGTTTTGAACAAACGTGGCTTTGTAGCAGTACTACAATATGATTGACAGTTTGGCTATATATATGCCACTTATTACTTTACGTGAAATAAGACGTTAAAACACTGAGATAACAATAGAGATTATTATCATAGTGAAAATAGTGTGCGTCGGAGGAAACATGATTTGATGGCTAACAAGTAATTGGTTAAAATCTTATTTATGCTCATTATGTAATGTAGGTGTGTAATTATCGGTTTGCATAAGGTCTATGGATAGAATTTTGTCTTTACATATTCAGAGAATAGCATCTGCATAGCATTGTCTAGCTTATTTCACACATATCCGGAAAATATGCGTTAATTGGCCTAAAGAATCAGTCTCCGAATAGCCATTACTGATCACGGCCTGCAAACCAGAAAAATATTTTTTACTAATGCCATCCACCAGAACATTCAACCTCAGACTATAGCTAACATCTCTAGCATGTCAAACCTTTGCTGTAGGGGGTGCCCTACGAAAGTCATTTTCTAAGCTCATATTCTCAGATGGCCTCCAGACTAATAGTTATTTTCGCAGCCCTACTTGCTGGATGGAAAACAATCGATTATTGTTATTAATCTGCGATGAAAATCGCAGATTATTATAATTACTTCTAAAAAGGTTTGGACCGCATATCCTCCTACGGTTTTCATCCGATCAACTCCAAACTTGGTCAACTTTTAGCACCCATTCTGGAATCGATGGCGTGTGCCTTTATTTTGGATCCACCCAATAATTTTCAAGCTACCCACCTTTGGGTGGGCAACAAATGTCCCATAGGAATTGAAGTGCTACTACACCCTGAGTTTTGATCGGATTACCACCATAATTGGGTAGGATGTTACCCTCTGGGTCCTGAAGATGTCTGCCTGCCGGAAAGATTAACTTGACCTTTGACCTTTGAGCCACAATGCATGGAATATTGCTCCATGTGGGATTTTGAGGATGGAGATTTGGAATGCGCCTACGCCTAGAGTGTTTATCTCATGGACGTAAACCGTGGTACGCTTCTAGGTGCCATCAGCCGCTATATGGATCCGTGAGGACATTTGGTGATCCCCAATATTTCCTGTGAAAATGACATATCGTTATCTGTTACCGTGATATAGGGTAAATGACGCATTTCGCACCAGATTTCTACTACGTTTAGTGCATCCACTTAGAGACACCATCCCCTATCAGATGCCATTTACAGAATTAAAATATCCCTAGCCGTTTCCGAGATATGTATATATTTACAAAGTGAAAATCATGAAAATTCTTTTTTTGCCAATTTGACCACTTTTCCGTAGAGTTAGCTTCGTGAAAATGTGTCGGAACTCATTCTACCTTTTAATTCCCAACAAAATGAGCCATGTCTCGTCAAGATCTGACCATCAGTTTCTTGAAAAATTGGGGGGGGGGGGGGAAATGATGACCAGGCGCACCTTTTTGGAGCAAAAAGACCCAAAAAAATTGGGTTAAAACTCGAAATTTGGTGGGCGGTCAGGTCTCATACTGACGGTAGTTGTTTACAAATTTAAACTTGATCCAACCAACAGTTTTCGATAAAATCAGCTTTTCCGTGACATATATTCCAATAGTAAACCTATAGGAGCAATATTGGAACAGTGTTATCTCCTACAGTTTTCTTCCGATTCTCTTCAAACCAAGCCAGATTCTAGAACGAAAGATCTAAAAAGTTTCCAATGAAAATTTAAATCTCACCCATGGGGTCAAGGTCATGGGTAAATCTTTCCAGTTTCCATGTTTGGCATAAGTTACCTGCCCTTTCTCATGTAACTTCAAAGATCATGTTAGAAGACACACTTTATTTTATCGTCATGGTCAAGGTGACCGTTTAGTTTAAACATATGCGCATTTCCAGCATAGATCTTTGACCTGTGCCTACACATAGAGTTTGTATTAGATCATCATCAGACGTGTTCAATGGTCTTAGAAGAGGCCTTATGCAATTTCATCAGGGACAGATATCGCAGATTTACAGTTACTTCAGTAAATGTTCTCTAGTTATTGTTATTATTGATCTCTAGTTATGTCCCGCAGGTTTGTAAATAAGCACAGCTCGCATTTACGTGTGTTGGAACCAGAATCATGAATTCCCAGAATCCCAATTTCGAGGTAACTATACATGAGTGATGTTGAATATTGTGAGGAGAGTTTGACTGGGTGCGTTGCTCCTATGCAGCGATGCCACCACCCACCCCCACCCTCCCCTCTCGGGTTAGTTTCAAAATATTTAACAGTATGTTTACTCAATTGTAAAGCTATCAAAGACATACAATTGATAAACTTGATGGACGTTTTAATTTTTATTTTCAATTATTAGTCTCCATATTCTTAGTAGTATTAATATTGAAAAATTGTGCGGTTAATGTATATATTTAAATATCAAATTATATTTATTGTAAAATTATTGTGTAAAATTGTAACATATGCCTTTTATAGTCTAGTAGGGAGAGAGTCAAATCTCAGTCAGTTTGACTTGTAACTCAATCCCATTGTTATTACTTGACAATAAAATATGTTTAAAAAAAGCAGACACACAACGCGTGACGTCATTTACGGGCTGTTACTGATTAGTAATGGACGCTGTTGACCTTATCGGTGGGCGGGCGGTTATTGAGTAGGCCTATTAATGCCCACCATTCATTTGACATCATGCACTCGTATTAGCTATGCCCCACCCATCTCTAGCTAAGCTTCACCCACGCATTGTCCGTCATGGGGTCAATAAATCCCTGCACTCTCTGAATCACAATTTCTATAAAACTATACATGTATGCCATTGCGTATTTTGAAATGAATTTGACTGGGTGTTGTTGCTGCGTGTATGATGACGTCATAGTAAATTACAACATGAATGACTCGATTTAGTCCGTCTCAAATGCTTAATAGTTTGACACGAATTGTATGTCTTTACCCTTTAATAAACATTTTCTTGAATATTTTGAAGCTAATTTGAATGGGCGCTGTAGTAGTATATAAATTAATGCTGACAGAATAAAAGACTGTCAGAACAGAGGATCGCCGATCGCCGATCGGCGGCTACAGGAGGGAGGTGGGCTGTCAGAACAGAGGCGTGATACCGTTTCAGCAGCTCATCCGAACACCCATTTAGAGACACATCTTCAGTGGTATGCTAAATACCTGCGATCAACCATACATTAGATGATCCGAACGCCCATTTAGAGGCACACATTCTCTATGGTATACCGATCACACATTACATGTCGTGTAGCTCGCGGGGTAGTGTCAGGCCATTTCCGGTGTCTGATGTTGACTCGCCGCGCCACAAGTGCACGACGAATGATCACGCTGGTTAGTTTCCGGTCCCAGGGTGATTGATCCTGTACGATACTGCCATACGGGTAACAAAGCCCGGCTCCTAAGGTTACAAGATTTGATTTGGTAACCTAATTAAAATAAGTCTCTACAATAGTTTTACCTAAACAGACCGTCAAGTATGCTAGATAAAAATAATGAGCATACGAAATTACAAGACATAGAGACAGCCTGATGAACGTTTAAACGTGGAGCTCCCGGAGGTACCACACAGACTCGTAGATCCGCAGAGGTATCCCCGCAAGGGAGGCTCCCGTACATGAGACTTAACTAATTAACTTAATATAAGCTATTATACCTCTAAGCTGAAAGGAAAGAAAATTATCTTTGTGGTGACGGAAAATCATGTGCCTCACGCGGGCACTACTCCTAGCGCTAGTTTGGGTGAGGAGTATTATCCTCGCGTGGACCGTCATCACTGAATCCTTGCGAGAGGCAAGTGCCTCGCGCGGGCCTCAGTCATGGGAAAATGTCGCCACTGCTTAAAGCGGGAGAAGAGTAGTAGTCAAAATGGGCCCACTCTAATATTTAACCAACATGCTGTAAATAAAAGACCATACCTAGTGAGATTATGACTAAATAGGTTGCGTGCTGTTTTACGTGAAGATGGGACGAACGATTCCTGAAGGATTCCCAGGTCACCGTAATTCTCAGTATGCTGAATTAGTAGTTGCCACTTTTATTTTATGCGGGCCTTCTTCTATGCTTAACCTAATATTTAGTTTTTAGAGACAAGAATTATTTTAGGCCGCAAATGGCTGGCATCTACCTAGCTTTTAGATATGGCTGTCATTGAGAACAGATGCCCTAAGTCATCAATACTGAAGACATCGTGCATACATGTTACTTAGTAAGATCTCCGAACTGGATAAGAATCCGGACATCTCGCTCCGTAACCACATAAAGCGTCACAGGACATTGGTTACTTTTCATAAAAGCTTAGGCAACTGATCTATCGTTATGGTGGGGGTAAGAGAGACGAATACCAACCGTAAATGTCCTTCCCGTGAGGGCGTGGCAGATCTGAATATCATGCCCAGATATTTTTACGGAATTCGGTGGGGATGCGCATCTCGCCCGTCACCACGTTCTATGGAACTAACTTTTTAACCTGTCGTTAGGTTTAAGCACAAGTTACCCAGCTATGCACTGCAGATTAAAGAAAATAATAATTAAAACATGTTTTCGCAGTGCTTTCCTATATTGGCAAAGGTGATAACTACTGAGTATCCGAAGATACATGGGAAATGTGTATGACACCACACCCTGGCCATCACCGCTCGGAAACCCCAATAGATTCCCAGGGTTGGATCAGTCCGTGGTGCGGAATTATGGAAGTATTTACATGACCTGGGTGGTCGGTCTACAGTGGTGCTATCGAGTTAGAACAAGAACATCTCGATGAGGCTGCTCAGACAAACACGTAGTCATGATCAGTGTCACAGCAGCATGAAGGGATTATCCACAGACCCCTCCAGCTGCCTTGGCAACGCTCACTTGGCAGAGCGCTAATGTGCCTCCCATCTGCACCTTGGCAGACTCTGGCATGTCCACAAGTAACGCAGAGGATCTGGTACCGTATCGACTACTGACAACCACATCCAGACCTTTCTACAGCATAGCAGTGGCAGACAAACTCAATTTCCTCACGTGGGTGAAATTGGTCGTAGATATTTTTCTGCAGATGATCGCTGAAGGAATTGTACTGAGGCTCGTCTCGAAAGTGGACCCACTTGGCATCTAATATCATGGCTGTCTGTGAGGCAGCCACCACAGGTATGAGCATTAGTATAACCAGCATCCTATACATGGAGGGTTAAACCGAACAAGGTGAACCCCCGAGAAATATATGTGTCAGTTCGAGCCCTGTGCCGTCCTCGATGCTGATCTTCATCCCATCTGGGTTAGGTCTTAGCCGCTTCACTTTACCACCAGCTAGAAGCCGCAGCTCTAGCACAATGGGTGTTGTTAGCGGACTTGTGAGCCCACCACACTTTAGCAGCTTCACTGAGCCCTTCGCCTTCGAGGAATGTGACACACCCTCAACCCGTCAGATACCCTCATGAATATTGATAGCTTCCTCTGGTCCATCAACGGGGCGATGCAGCAGCTTTCCTCCAGTGACCCAATCCTATGAGCCACCACAACTGGTGTTGTACCATCTCCTATATAAGTGAGGAAAGATGTTCCCGTGTTATAAAGCTTCCAGACTCTGCAATTTTTCTTCACAACAGTAGATAGGGGCGTGACCTTCAGGTCAATAACCGCTGGAGGTCTATATAGTGGCACCTATGCTCGCCAATTACCACCAGGTCCAGCGCGGTACCACACCGCATTCTATTCGAAGACTACGTGCAGCTGTTTCACCAAGGTCAACACCACACCATCATGTGACCGGTTTGGCATGCTTCACAGTCGGCTCTAAGACATAAAAGCTAAGATCAGTCTCCAAAGTGTTAACCTCCTCAACCTTGTCCAGTGACTGCTCTTTCAGGGGGTGGAGGATGAACTTCTTCATCGGGAAGTTGATCCGACTATTTTGAAACACTATTTTGTCCCCATCCCTCTCTCGACCCAGACGTTCCTTCGAGACATCCTTTAGGGCAGTGAGCAGCTCTACACCATCTCCACCAACGGGATGGAGGGAGAATGTCTTGGAGTCTGCTCCATATTGGAGGACGAATGACTTGCCAGCGCTTTCCTTAACCTTGGCGGCATCAGCGTCGTACACATCCACGG
Organism: Chaetoderma sp. LZ-2023a; assembly: GCA_034401795.1. Lineage (NCBI taxonomy): Eukaryota > Metazoa > Mollusca > Caudofoveata > Chaetodermatida > Chaetodermatidae > Chaetoderma > Chaetoderma sp. LZ-2023a. Next base: position 75,319,897 of record CM067368.1, read on the forward strand.
GATCAGCTAGACCGGTTGAGTGAGCAAATATGGGCTGCATTGTGTGTGTATATATATATATATATAAATGCAGCCCATATTTGCTCACTCAACCGGTCTAGCCATGCCCATTGTCCGATTGCTACTCCAAAACGGGGAGAATGGCATCAGACCATCGCTAGTTGGTAGACGTGTGGTTCAGTATCACATAGAATGGGTTCTCTTCAAAGTAGCTCAGCATTCCACCACGTACGTACACGCCGATGTGTTACATCCACCACCTACCACAGCTTACTGAATGAAGTAGTGTTAGACGTGATAGGATATCTGGCAGGAGCCACCATCAAACTGTGGAAAGCGATCAACCACATGTTCACCCATCTAAATCACCTGTTTGACAGCTCCACCATTAGTCTATTTGCCAGCATGCCCATTTAGAGTTTACGCTGCTACTACTTATTGACCTACCGTCATGATATCATATCATACATATCAGGCATTCGCCGAGATGTTGAGAAAGGAGATAAAGGAGCAGCTACACACCTTCTCCGGGATGCTAGATATAGCGGTACAGGAAATGCGCTGTCGACAAGATGGCGAGTGACTGCAGCGGGTGAGCTGGTATGAACAGAATGCTAGAGAGGCAAGGAGACGAAGGGACTACAACTCTATCCAAGAATGGGAGCGCCTCTTCCGTCGGGAGGAGGGTGCTGTAGGGCCAAACTTGTATGATTACTTGGATGACATGTGTGATGAGTTTGCAGTAGTCTTACAGTGGGAAGAGGAGATGTATAAAGACAAGAAATTCCACCAACGGTGGGCGTACTATCAGAGTGACAAAGTGAAGTTCCAGATGCTGCGAAAGCAACTGTCCCTGGAATTATGCTGGACGAGTCTGTCAGCAAAGCTCACGAGGATTGGCAGGTCAGTAATGAAGAGTACCACCATATATTGAAGCTCCAAACCCTGTACCGCACAGAGAAAGCCAAAGTGTGCCAGCAATAGCTCAAAGGCTCCAGTGGCCAGATGGACATGGGGGAGTTAAAAAACGAGATGCTGCAGCGGATCTCTATGAGCTGGGTACACGCCTGCCTGATACGAATGATTTCAACCCACAGTCTGCGGGAACCACTAACTACAGCCTCTCAGCAGAAAGTAGACTCCAGCGAGAGTTCAACGCCCACTCAGACTATTGGTGGCATGGTGGTGACAACAAAGACCTGGGCAGTATATATGGTGACCCGAGACGAGACAACTCAGGCATCCCCTATCAGACACCACTGAAAACCGGTCGTTGGAAGACAGCGACATTCTCATTCGATCCAGTCTCAGAGCCTGGAGCGAGGGTGCAGAATATGCACATAACCAGCGTCAGGCAAGACCACCCAGATATCTGGAAATACTTTATCCAACACACAACCTCAGGGCTTACACTAGTGGGGATCGTTCGAATCAACCAGTCCTTAGAAGCATTATGTTATTGTCTTCTGATGGCCCAGACCAATCTGCGCCACTCTATAGATGGGGTGAGGAGCAAAGGGGTTCAGGCTATGTTCTGCAGTCTCGTCGAGGATATGATCATCATTGCTGACGCTAGCAGCCCCATTGCCAAGTTCCAGCAAGCCTTACAGAAGGCCCGCCACCAGCTGGACGTTGCCATATCTCCACACCTGCGGCTTATTCCGAGCAACCTAATCGTGAATATCGAGGACCTGGTGGTCAGAGATTATAACAACATGATAGTCGAGGGAACTTCCCCCTGGTGTCCACTTTGGGTTTAACACTGACATCAACTTGGCCGCGTATGGCGTCTCGACGCCCATGACACCTAGGTCCCCGTGCTCTCCTACGAGGGCCAGTGCTACCGTGATTCCAACTGTCGTTTCGACACACAGAGTGCTGGATGAAAACGGTGACTCGTGCTGACACCAAGCACCCCACCCGTCAGTGCTAGCGGAATGATAGCCCTACGAGTGGTGTCAGGTCTGGCTATTGCTGTGCTCGTCTTCTCCATCGCTAGTAGGTCCAGCTCTTCGAACAATAGATCATCCTGACTCTCTTCCAGTGCGGGAGTCGTGGCAAATGAGATTGCCTGAACAAACTTGGCCTACCCCCAACACACACTGTCAGCATACACAATCAAGGACTGTATGGTTCCCCTGGTACAGCTTTGTCCAGCTTGTAGTTGCACAGAGCCTTATTCAACTCAGTGTCGGGGAATGCCATGGATGCCTGTAACTGCTGGAACACGTCTGACAGATACTCCCAGTCCTTGTAGAATCCCTTAGTATGCAGGAGCTGCTCTACGACACTGCCGCCCATAATGTGGTGATCGACGAAGCAGATTTGCCCTTACCAAATCCTAGGTAGAGCTTCACAGCTGTCAGCTCCTCTGTTACCTCAGCGTTAGAGAGCTGGGCGAGCTCATCTGGTGACTTCTACTTGTAGCCGGTCAATTTGGTGTGGAAGACGTCATAGTACTTATAGTGCATAGGTCCATGGTTTAAGCCGCTATATATAGTGCTATAGATATTCCCGAGTACCAATCTAAGCAGCTGACAGATGCAGCCTGGTTAGAGTTGCTTAGCACTCTCGAGGTAGGACGTATACGTTTAAACGTGTTGTATATGCAGGGCGTAAACAATGACATCCATGTTACAGATTGTAAAAGCAACTCCCGGATTCATGTCGCCAGTAACGTTGTGGCGAATGGGGTCGTGGTAAAGATGGCGGGTGGTAATGAGGTTATTCCTGCTGCTGTCCTCACTACAGTGGCGAGTACGGTTGTTGATCACTGTCTAGAAATAACACATACGATCCCAAAGATCGCCATCGGTGACGCCTATTATTCTGTTGCGACCAAGATTATGGGGCAATGCATCCCGCGAATGGAAGCCATGGTTCTAGGGCTAGCGACGAGTGCTATGGCTGAAATCATCGTGGCCTATGCCTAGCTTTAAGACGTCTATATATATATATATATATACCTTGGAAATCCTCAGTACATGTGATCGACTATGCGCTACCGACTCTGGCATAGCCCGCCATGCCTCATAGGCTATTATTGTGTCATGGACCTGCCAGGCTTTCATTATATATATATAATGAAAGCCTGGCAGGTCCATGACACAATAATAGCCTATGAGGCATGGCGGGCTATGCCAGAGTCGGTAGCGCATAGTCGATCACATGTACTGAGGATTTCCAAGGTATATATATATATATATATATAGACGTCTTAAAGCTAGGCATAGGCCACGATGATTTCAGCCATAGCACTCGTCGCTAGCCCTAGAACCATGGCTTCCATTCGCGGGATGCATTGCCCCATAATCTTGGTCGCAACAGAATAATAGGCGTCACCGATGGCGATCTTTGGGATCGTATGTGTTATTTCTGTATATATATATATATATAATGATCATGTCGATAGTCACTTACAGGACTGGCGGTATGATCAGCGAACGAAAAGAAGAAGAACACACCCCAGTCAGATTAGTTTCAAAATATTTAACAGCATACCTGTATGGTTTTCTGGAAATTGATTGTCAGCTAGTTCAGAGATTGATCGATTCCAATGCGAGTGTGTTGTGGGTGAAACTTTGCTAGAGATGGGTAGGGCATATCTAAAGCAGGAAAGGACCATTGAAGACGGACTTAGCATTGCTGTACGAATTGCATGGAATGATCCGCATTGGAGCCCGGTTTTCACGTATCCCTATGAGGCTATGAACTCTATTGTGACATGAGCAGGTTAAATTGACTTTGGCATGTTTGGTCCGCTTCGTGGTTTGCTAATGACGTGTTTATGTATCCCTGACTGGTACAATACCGCGCAGAAATAAATTTATATGTTTCTAAAATAAAAATAAGACTTACTGTTGAATATTTTTGAACATAATTGGATTGGAAAACATTGTTGCCCAAGGCAGCAATGTCTTCCAATCCAATTATCCACAAAATATTCAACAGAACATTTCTTATTAATCAACATATTTCTGTTTTTGTGTTAGAAAATTTTTAGGTTATTTATATGCCTTACTGTGTGTGTTTACGCCGATATTCCTGACCACGCACCGTCACTCGGACAGTTGACTGCCAGACAGACACACGGTCAGAATTATAATTACTATTCCGGCCGTTAATGAGGCTGTTTGCTTGGATGGTAAATATAGTTGTTATGTGTTATTTCATTACGCCATTGTATCGCAAGGTTCAAGTTTTACATTCTTCTTTGTTACACCCAGGCTATAGAATAGAATATGGAGTGAAAAGTTGTTGTTACCAATAATTATAGTGGGCTTTGAGTAGTTTTATACAGACGTGTGGTCGAGTATCTAATAACAAACTTGCGCCAGCACACCCATAGCGCGCGCAGGGTAAGTAAATAGGGCAGTCAATCTAAGAACAATTGTAGGCGCACCCAGGCAAAATTGCAGCAGAATTTCTGTCGGTAGATTTATGGCGAAGAAGCAATGACATATTACCAAAAAAAATCTACCCAATTCTGACAGTGGGAAATAATATACTTGGCTAAGATTTCGGTCATTTCCTCTTCTCGTTTTCCTCTTCTTCATATATTCCACCCAGAGCTTGAATTAGTTCAAGAAAATTTCAATTTTCTCATAGAAAATGTCCATTTGCAGACCAAGAGAAGACTATTTTTGACAATTTACCCCTGGAATGACTGACTCGCTTATCGAGCCAGCCATTCCAGTGGTAAGTTTTCAAAAATAGTCTTCTCTTCATCTGCAAATGGGCATTTCTCAAGACTACTGCAGAAGCCGTTTTTGGTTGATGTGAATGTTAAATGGTATATAGCGGACGGACGAACAAATTCACACAACGTTTAGCCAAAGCAACAGATTGATAAATGAACAACCTTGCTTCTCTATAACATATTAAAGATAAGTAAAATAATACTTAACTAATTGAGGATTCCAGTTTAGCAGTCAATTACATGACGTCATAATCAACTACATGAATTAAATACTTCATGAATGAGGTAGCTAAGTTTGTCACGATGGCTTAATTGATGACGAATCAAGCGATGTTGTACGAATTGTATGTTTTTACTATTTAATAAACATTCTGTTGAATATTTTGAAACTAATTTAACTGGGCGCTGTTGCTGCGTATTGACATAGGCAGCAACAGTACCCAGTCAAATTAGTTTCGAAATATTCAACAGCTTATACGCATAGTTTTCTGGAAATTGATAGTCAAGAACTTCAGGGATCGATCGATCCCAACACTGGCGAAGTGTGGGTGGAGCTTAGCGAGAGATGGGCGGGGCATAGCTAAAACTGGATTCCCCAATTGCGCAATATGCTTAAAGATTATTTGTACAAGTAAATTTTTTGTAAGGATGTGCGCAGTATAATAGGGAATATGTGCCTGAATCCATATGCGAGTTCTTCGGAATATCCTACCCGTGTCTTCATGGTGAATATTGAACAAGTCACGTGTTACAGAGAGCTTGGTGGCCACTGATATTGGCGCCGTTATGGCGACTACTTAAATCACAAGCAGTAATCATTCTCCGCGTTCCTCCATTCTTCTTGCTTTTCTTATTTTACCCACACGGAATTGGAATCGCATTAATTTGTACCCTCATTCTTATTCATCAATACATGTCAGTGTCCCGGAGACCCTCCATTTATTTCCATCAATAAAGTTGCACAGAGGTCAAATAGTCGCTTGATTGAATGGAGATAGCTCAGGTGAAAGGCCAAATGTGTTCCTGATTGTCATGCTACGATAGGAGTAGATGGCACGTGGGATCTGAACGGGAATTTGATTGAGCTGGCGTGTACGTGTTCACTTTCTATGTCTGATTCGTATTGTATTTAGTTATGGATGGTGAGTGGATGAGGAAATTGGCAAAAGGACGGGTAAATAATTGTCCTATAGATAAAGCAAGCTATCTTTTGTTTCGAACCAATATAATTAGCATCAGTAATTCCGCATTCACCAGCAATTAACTTTGAAAGGAGCTATGTATCGAATCTGCCAATTATTTGGACACGATTTTCTTAGAAAATCTTCTTTCTGTCACATTTCTGTCAGCGTATTCTGTATCATTTTAAACACTGTATTCTAATATATTCTCTATAGCTTATAGAATGCCGCCGCTGCTAATTACTCTGTTTGATCTTTCGTTCTGATCGACAACGGGGCCTGATAGGTGATTGACTAGTGTTTCCACCGACTGCATTCTACATAAACGCACATGTCCAAACCGCATATAAAAATATATCGAGTAGAATCTAAGAACGTCTTTATGTCTTGAATTGACAAATACGTTGACAATAGAGCAAATATGCATAGCACAATGGAGAGATCCAATTTTTTGTTATGCTCTGCCCATCTTTATCTAAGTTCCACCCATACTTCGCCCGTGTTGGTATCGATCAATCCCTGAACTCTCTGACTATCAATTTCCAGAAAGATTTAAGCTGTTGAATATCTTGAAACTACTTTGACTAGTTGCTGTTGCTGCCTATGACACCTCTGTGCAGGTGCTGCCTATGGTAGCAACAAGGCCCAGTCAAATTAGTTTCAAAATATTCAACGGCATGTTTATTAAATACTAAAGACATACAAATCGCACAACACCACGTAGTCCGTCATCAACTAAGCGTGCATGCCGAACTCGGCTACGTCATTCATAACGTAATTGATTATGGCGTACTCCTACCCCATTACGTAGTTCATTATGGTGTCATAAGTGGAGTCCTCATTTGCGAAGCGTGTGAATTTGAGCAGACGTGTTATCATTGTTATTTATGTAGAGTACACGCATCTCCGAATACGTGTCATTTGCACTCTCCTCAAAATCTATTACCATTCACGCAATGTTGATACTGCTACTGTTGCTGCTCCTGCCATTGCCACTGTCACTGCGACTACTGCTGCCACTACTACTACTACCACAGTCTGTCCTGCAGCTCATTGCTACCGTCGTAAACCAAATAATAATAATAATAATAATAATAATAATAATAATAATAATAATAATAATACATGTAACTGTCAATGGCGATTACATGGAATGTTGAAAATTTTTATTATTATTATTATTATTATTATTATTATTATTATTATTTCAACATAATATAACTACCTAGGTAATCAAAACTCCCTCAAATTTAAAGGCGCGCCTCCACGCCTGGACATCTGAGGACAAAATCGACAAACCTGCATACCCGCGAAGCTAAAACCGGAAAGATCCATTGCCTATTACGCTAGAGGATTATATAAATTAAAGGTGCATGTTCACACCAAAATGCATGAAAATAATGTTGTTAAAATTGTACACTTTTAGAGGATTAAATTTGTGCCTCAATGTATTGAAACGAAATAAAAATTAACATATGATAATTATATTCCATATAAGTTATTATAATTATTTTAGTTGTGAATTTGAATTAGAGACTCGTGCCCCTAATTCAATTTCACAACTTAAAAAGCATATTAGTGTTTATCATATAAACAAGCCTTCTAGCCCATTCCATATATTTCGATATGAGCACACGTGCCATTTTCAACAGATTATTTTCATTGGCTGTTGGGTGCGCAAACCCATTTAAATCGCCCAATTAAAACATCGATTGATGTGAGCGTGACGCATAGGGATTACTACGCGGTACTGATTTACTACGATTTGTTTACTACGATTTGTCATTATGAAACGTCATCGCAAAATGTTATCGTTTGACAGTTTATCAGTCGGCAGCGAAGTAACGATTGGTGGCGGTGGCTCTGCGATAGTCTTAGAAGAAAAGTATAGTTTACGGCTGACATCGCCAGATTTTGTGTTTGTCACTATATTTTGCTGCGTATTCAGCATCTGTTATCAAGTAGTGGTGCGTCACAGCGGCGGTATCGATTTCACGAAAATCAACAATGAGAAATAAGATAAAAGTCACATCAGCAACTATTGGCAAATATTTCAAAATTACAGTTTATATGATAAATAAAATCTCAAACTCAGTCACTTTGCATATCACTATTATGAACCTCGTTGAAAATTATCAATTTTGCACTCGCTAAAGCTCGTGCAAATTGATAATTTTCAACTCGGTCCATAATATGATATCAAAAGTGACCTCGTTCCAGATTCTCTATATACGTAATAAAATCATCATATGTTAAGAGTTAAAATTTATTACGTTTCATTACACCTAGGCATACAATTTAATCCTCTAAAAGTAAGTAATCTTTACAATTATATTTTCAAGCATATTGGTGTGAATATCCACCTTTAATTACTTCCTAGTTTCATATCTGTTTATGGAACAAATTCAGACACATATTGCCATTTGATTGGTTGATTGAATACAGAGGGTAGGTAACCTTGAACGATATGCAAACGAAGTACCTTGACCTCACACTTTATCGACAGAATGTTAAAAATAACATTGTTTAATTCTTTGTGACATCAATCTGTTGGAATATGAGAACCTGAGGATATCTTTATATTGTGAATAACCTTTCAAACTGTGTAACTGATTGATGGATTCGAAAAGGTGTGCTTTTCTCGAAGTAGTTCAATGAAATTTCAACGTTTGAGAATGTAGTAATAGTTCCATTGTTTTAATTGGGAAGATGTTATTGTAGAGTAGGACACGAGTTTATAATAAGCATGTGAAAGGAATGGAACCTATCTGTCACTCAAGTATATCTGTCATCATTCAGTATCGGCCCGGTGTCGCCCCAGAATTGGCCCAGTAAGCGGCGTTATCCAAGAAAGGCTTAGGGTCGACGCGAAGGAGGCAAAGGTCTGAAGCAACCGTCTGAATTGCTGCATGCATCTCTTTGGCAAATTTACAATTTAGGCATATATGCAGCAGCAGTTCCCAGTCGTGTGTGATTATACAATTTAATAAACATTCTGTTGAGTATTTTGAAAGCATTTTGTGTGGCAAGTGTTGCTGTCATAGGCAGCAACATCTCCTATTCAAATTAGTTTCAACAGTTTAGTAGGATATTTATTTGAAATTGAGATTCTGAGAATCTATATAATCGCGCGTACGAATTGGGGCGGCTTGGTTAGGAATGAGTATGGCGTAGCCAGAAATGGATCCTAGGTTGCTTGGCTCAAGCGGAAGTGAGAAGATTGTGTTAGTCCCTTGAGTGAAGTAGTTCAATGGGATGTTAGCGTTTAGATACTGTGATTGATTTACCAGCCATCTATCTAAATTAGACCGCCGGATTCATGCGGATTGATGAGGGAGAATTGTGTTTGACAAGTTTTGTTTGGCGAGAAAATGAAAATCAACAATGTGTGGAACTTACGTTAGGCAGTTGTAGTCTTTCCTGACGCAGAGCAGTTTCTTAAATAAAATCAGTCCTTGTAAAATTGGCTTAGTTTAATGCGTGTGTATTCCTAACTGTGGGCAGCACTATTCTTTCCAAGTAGGATATATATATACACTATTATTCCCAAGTAGGATGTATATACACCCACACACCCACACACACCCACACACACCCACACACACACACACACACACACACACACACACACACACACACACACACACACACACACACACACACACACACACACACCACATACACACACACGCGCGCGCGAACACACACACACACACCCTACTTGGGAATAATAGTGTCACAACTGCGACATGTGTGTAATAGAGCAGACCAGTTGCCATTGTCTTTTATGTAGAGCCATCTCTTAATGTGTGCCATGTGTCATTTACGTTCTCCATAAAATAACATTACCAGCCTTTCAATTTCCATAATGGAACATCTATAGTTTAGCCGGTAGAAATTGCCTCCATTCTGACACATAACGGTAATAAAATTCTGACAGCAGTCATATTTTCCCATCGCTAGTATGGAATGGAATATTATGAGTGTCATTTATAAGGTTCAAGAATAATGATATACGCGCGCATGTTCGGCTTGTGGGAAGAACAGATTCATATCGTAAATTACGTGTAATGTGCCTGCACAGATTTTAGTCGGCATATTGCTGATTTGACTGCTACACACGGTGTTTATAACAATGCCATTAGAAGGAACATGGACAGAACAAACTACGATGACGACGACGACGGAGGCCGCAACGAAGAGAAGGCGGAGGAGGAGGGGAGGAGGAGGAAGAAGACGCCGGCGCCAACGCCCCGACAACGACGACGACGACGGCGCGGCGACGACGACGAAGACGACGACGACGACGACCTAGATTGGGAGAAGGAATAGGATAATAGTGATAATGATTACATTAATAGGTCATTCACCTTTAGAAAAAGTGAAATTATAGAAAACCAACTTCCAAATGGTCTCAATAATATGTTTCCATGTTTAAGCTAATTAGCTTTCGTTATTAGTATTTTCTGTCAGAGTCAATTAAGGAGATGATAGCTGATGGAGGTCTGGGTCTGTTTGTGATTTAGACAAGTGTACTGGTCAGGGTCTGGTTACATGTTACTGTTGCTTTTGTTGATCCTCTTGTCAGCTTCATCATGAGATCTGACAGCCTATTCAAACTGACAATTAATTATTGCTAAGGAGGGCTTCTGCCATGCCTCGTCAGACTAACAACATTTCCGTTCAGTTTCAAAACAAAATAATATCTCATAGAAGACACGAACTCACTGTAATAGTATATCAAATTGAGCGGCGTAGTCAGTCTCCTCTCCTTGTCAAACACAGATTTAATATTCTAGGCACCAACCGGAGTGTATGACTGTAATGTAAATTTTTTTATAAAGGCTAAAAATACTAATGAATTTTTTTTGTTTTACAAACCTACATAAACTTAATATGTCCATATCTAGAAAAAAAATAATGCTTGCATTTTAAGGTATTTTTTTCAACATTCTTTCCATCGAGCAATTATTTCGCAGCAAAATCCTTATCACCCGACGAGATTCATCGGAACTTCTGTAACTCATCTTGTTCTCTGACACTCTGTTACCGCTTTAAAAGTCAAGCTGTTCAAAATGGTTTAGCAATGGTCTTGGTAATAGTCTATTTGCTGACAGTGGTAAAATTTCAAAAATGGTCTTCTCTTGTTCTGCAAATGGTCACTCACCGAGAACACGTTTAGGAATGTTTTGACAATTTACTTGATGAAAGGAGCAATACTGTAATAACTTAAAACCTCTGAGTTTGTAATTATGCATTATTTGTATTTGTTCCCATCTCCGATCATGTGTTTTGGGTGGGGATTTTCGTAAAATAAAATATTAAATTGGTCTGGCCACACTTTTGTACTTATGTTTTAATTTGATATACAAATGCGCATTTGACTATCTAATTCACATATTCAAATGACATAATATTAATTTGATAAGTCACCGTGCATTTCAGTAATTTTAATTTACTCACTTATTCAAGTGACCCAGGTATCGCAACATCATTGCCATCGTCATCACCATCAACTGATGAGAGAAGAAATCTGGCCTTTGTCAACCTCTTTTCTTGAAAAGCTGTATGGGCATGTGGAAGAACTGCAGAAAACCACGGATTTCATCTTGAGAACGGCTCTCCAAGTGTGATACCAGCGATCGAAAAGAAGAAGAAGAAGATCACCATCAACATCCACTACCACCACCGCCACCAACGCCAGCACCAGCGCCACCAGCCCACCACCACTACTACTATTACTACCACCACCACCACGACTACCACTATCAACACTACTACCAACACCACTACAACCAATAGCAGCGGAATGACCATTATCACCACCACAACCGCCGCCGCATTCATGACCAGCACCATCAACACAGACAACAACATTAACAAATTGCATAAAGTGTACAAATATGTATAAACCTCGATTTGTCGCTTTTTAGAACAATGGTTTAGACCCAATCTGTTCTCTACATCGACTGTACGAAGCATGTCGCCACAGCTCCTGACAATCATATGGACTAGTACGTATATACTCTGAAGCTAATTTGGCAGGGCCATGTCTCTGGCATAGGGACACACAGCGCCATGTTTCACTGGTTGTGTAAAAGTCAATACAATTATGTTTTAAACTTTTAACAAGTGACGTATTTAACCTTTCGTGTTAAAAGCTTGAACATGTGACGGATACGTCATCGTACAAACACACTAGCAGAGGGGGTCCGATTTGTCAGGCATGTACATGACGTCACAATTAAATACACCACTTGATATAGTTTCGTTACGGAAATCGAAAAGTTAGTCCATCGCAAAAGTGTATGCATTGTATGTATTTGTTGAATTTACAATTTTAATAAACGTTCTTTTGAGTACTTGGCAACTAATCTGACTGAACTGTTGCAATCAGCAGGGACAAATTAGTTTGAAATATATTCAACAGGTGACTAGTGTAGCTATTTTGACATTTGCTTTCTGCGAATTAGTATTACAAACGTTCAAATCGATCCAATAGCTGTCAAAAGTGGGCGGGATTAGCTAGAAATGGGCGGAGCTTAGATAGAAATACATTCCTGTATTATCTGGTGTGTCGATGGCTATGATGTGCTCCCGGACTTAGCCATTTAACGGCTAAATTTAGTCAATGATATAAAAAAAAAATATTGACTTATTGAATGTCCATTTGCAGGCCAAGAGAAGACTATTTTGGAAGTTTACCACTGGAATGACTGACCCGAGTCAGTCATTCCAATGGTAAATTTCCAAAGAATAGTATTCTTATGGCATGTAAATGGATATTCCTCTAGACCACTGCAGAGGCTGTTTTTTGCCGGATCCGCCCTGAAATGGTTAATACACCATGCAATAACATCCTCTCGCTTGGGTGGTGGGCGGGGGTGGGGTTGTGGGGGCGGGCGGTGTCGGGGCTGTGTTAGAGGCTACCATTGAAACTTACGTGTCATTTTCAACAAAAGATTAGTTACAGTCCGGCAAGAAATCAAATATTTGAAACAAAAACGTTAGCCATACGAGTTGTGGGTTTTCATTGATGCGCTACCTGCTGGTAAAATATAGTCCAGATCGGTTTATTCTGCGCATTCATTGCACACACACACGCACACATGTACGCACGCACCCTCGCTCGTTCACACGCACGCACGCACGCACGCACGCACGCACATTCTTCTATAAGCAGGAGCCTATCATTATTTCAGACTCAAACATTAATAAACCCTGGAACAATTACACATGAGCTAATCTAGCTCGAATTTGGTATTGCATGCAATAATTCAACTTCAACATAGCAGCTTCGTAGTGGCACTTTGTCTTTCAGAACACCCAGTATCTACCAATTAGTTCTCCAAACAACTCTGCTTTATGTTAAGCACACATGGCTTACGGTTCCAGAATCAAAACCAACTAATTAGTATTGGGCTTGCACATATATCATATCCCACCCGATTTGTCTGTTTACGCTATTTTGTGTCCATCTGCATGACTACCTCTTTGACAATAATGTGTGTCTGTCACCTGCATGACTACCTCTTTGACAATAATGTCTGTCTGTTACCTGCATGACTACCTCTTTGACAATAATGTGTGTCTGTCACCTGCATGACTACCTTTTTGACAATAATGTGTGTCTGTTACCTGCATGACTACCTCTTTGACAATAATGTTTGTCTGTCACCTGCATGACTACCTCTTTGACAAAAATGTGTGTCTGTTACCTGCATGACTACCTCTTTGACAATAATGTCTGTCTGTCACCTGCATGACTACCTCTTTGACAATAATGTGTGGCTGTCACCTGCATGACTACCTCTTTGACAATAATGTGTGTCTGTCACCTGCATGACTGCCTCTTTGACAATAATGTGTGTCTGTCACCTGCATGACTACCTCTTTGACAATAATGTCTGTCTGTCACCTGCATGACTACCTCTTTGACAATAATGTGTGTCTGTCACCTGCATGACTTCCTTTTTGACAATAATGTGTGTCTGTTACCTGCATGACTACCTCTTTGCCAATAATGTGTGTCTGTCACCTGCATGACTACCTCTTTGACAATAATGTGTGTCTGTCACCTGCATGACTACCTCTTTGACAATAATGTGTGTCTGTTACCTGCATGACTACCTCTTTGACAATAATGTCTGTCTGTCACCTGCATTACTACCTCTTTGACAATAATGTGTGGCTGTCACCTGCATGACTACCTCTTTGACAATAATGTCTGTCTGTCACCTGCATGACTACCTCTTTGACAATAATGTCTGTCTGTCACCTGCATGACTACCTCTTTGACAATAATGTCTGTATGTCACCTGCATGACTACCTTTTTGACAATAATGTGTGTCTGTTACCTGCATGACTACCTCTTTGCTAATAATGTGTGTCTGTCACCTGCATGACTACCTCTTTGACAATAATGTGTGTCTGTCACCTGCATGACTGCCTCTTTGACAATAATGTGTGTCTGTCACCTGCATGACTACCTCTTTGACAATAATGTGTGTCTGTCACCTGCATGACTACCTCTTTGACAATAATGTGTGTCTGTTACCTGCATTACTACCTCTTTGACAATAATGTGTGGCTGTCACCTGCATGACTACCTCTTTGACAATAATGTCTGTCTGTCACCTGCATGACTACCTCTTTGACAATAATGTCTGTCTGTCACCTGCATGACTACCTCTTTGACAATAATGTCTGTATGTCACCTGCATGACTACCTTTTTGAAAATAATGTGTGTCTGTTACCTGCATGACTACCTCTTTGCCAATAATGTGTGTCTGTCACCTGCATGACTACCTCTTTGACAATAATGTGTGTCTGTCACCTGCATGACTGCCTCTTTGACAATAATGTGTGTCTGTCACCTGCATGACTACCTCTTTGACAATAATGTGTGTCTGTCACCTGCATGACTACCTCTTTGACAATAATGTGTGTCTGTTACCTGCATGACTACCTCTTTGACAATAATGTGTGTCTGTCACCTGCATGACTACCTCTTTGACAATAATGTGTGTCTGTCACATGCATGGCTACCTCTTTGACAATAATGTCTGTCTGTTACCTGCATGACTACCTCTTTGACAATAATGTGTGTCTGTCACCTGCATGACTACCTCTTTGAAAATAATGTGTGTCTGTTACCTGCATGACTACCTCTTTGACAATAATGTGTGTCTGTTACCTGCATGACTACCTCTTTGACAATAATGTGTGTCTGTTACCTGCATGACTACCTCTTTGACAATAATGTGTGTCTGTTACCTGCATGACTACCTCTTTGACAATAATGTGTGTCTGTCACCTGCATGACTACCTCTTTGACAATAATGTGTGTCTGTCACCTGCATGACTACCTCTTTGACAATAATGTCTGTCTGTTACCTGCATGACTACCTCTTTGACAATAATGTGTGTCTGTTACCTGCATGACTACCTCTTTGACAATAATGTGTGTCTGTCACCTGCATGACTACCTCTTTGACAATAATGTCTGTCTGTTACCTGCATGACTACCTCTTTGACAATAATGTCTGTCTGTCACCTGCATGACTACCTCTTTGACAATAATGTGTGTCTGTTACCTGCATGACTACCTCTTTGACAATAATGTGTGTCTGTCACCTGCATGACTACCTCTTTGACAATAATGTCTGTCTGTCACCTGCATGACTACCTCTTTGACAATAATGTGTGTCTGTCACCTGCATGACTACCTCTTTGACAATAATGTGTGGCTGTCACCTGCATGACTACCTCTTTGACAATAATGTCTGTCTGTTACCTGCATGACTACCTCTTTGACAATAATGTGTGTCTGTCACCTGCATGACTACCTCTTTGACAATAATGTGTGTCTGTTACCTGCATGACTACCTCTTTGACAATAATCTGTGGCTGTCACCTGCATGACTACCTCTTTGACAATAATGTGTGTCTGTTACCTGCATGACTACCTCTTTGACAATAATGTGTGTCTGTTACATGCATGATCTCACGTAATCCACACCTTACCATTTCCTCTGATATGAGCGTCCACATGGACCTAATTACTATAATGGGTGTTAACGGAGATAGAAAAAATTAGAAATATGTTATTATTTACACCCAGACCATATCAGGATGGTATATGGGAGATTTACATAATAGTTATATGGAGCAGATACACATTATATTTTTACAGCTAGATTTTGTCTTTTTACAAGATACAGTATACATCTATGCCATAGATCATAATAATTATTGTTGTTGTTGTTGTTGTTGTTGTTGTTGTTGTTGTAGTCGTCGTCGTCGTCGTCGTCCCACTTTTTGTCGTTATGGTCGATGCAGCTGTTGATGTTATTTTTATGTTGTTGTCTTGCTTTTGTTATTGTTATTGTTGTTGTTGTTGTTGTTGTTGTTGTTGTGGTTGTTGTTGTTGTTTTTGTTATTGTTGTGGATGTTGTGGATGTTGGTTTTTTTGTTGTTGTTGTTGTTGTTGTTGTTTTTGTTGGCGGTGGTGTTGTTGTTTTGTTGTCCTTGTTGTTGGTGTTCTTGTTTTTAGTGTTGATGTTCTTTTCGCTATTACAGTTCTTGTTTTTGTATTGTTGATGTTGTCATTGTTGGTTAAGGTCGTCATCTTTGTCTTCGTCGTCATCATTGTCCTTATCGTCACCATCATCGTTGTCAACCGCCTCGTAATTTTAATCGTTGTTATTGTTCTTAGCGATCAGTGATATTCATATCGACACTATTGTTGTCATTTTCAATGTCCTCGTATTTTCTATTATAGTCCGCACGAACATCATTACTGTTGCTATCGGTGTTATAGTATGTCATCATCGTCATTGTACGTTTCAATTCCTTATCTTCCTACGGGCTGGGAATTGGCGTGTGATCACCTTGATAAATCTAGAGTTTTACTAGCAACTTTGTGTTATGCGTAGAGTGTAGCTTTTTTAAATACTCACAGGTGAATATATAGTGGTATTCATCACCTATTTCATTCTGTGTACATAATTTGCAACGTGTTTGTTCTCTTGGTATCCCCTCCAAAGGCCCTATTTCAATAGGTGAGTAGTGGTGTGTTGTACGGAAGTGGGTAAGAGTAATTCTATGGTAATCTGTTAGATGAGATAAGTAATATTCTTGTTCAAACCGTGTGTTGAATGTGTGGTATGTTTCCCCTTTCCATGAGTTCGTCATTTGCCCTTCCCATCCTTGAATATAATGGTCCTTGAGAGCTTGATTTATCTTTTTTAGTGTCACGTTCATATTTTGTGTAGTTTGTTGTGTCCAGAGATAGCTAGCTATATTCAGTTTCGTCTAGAATATGTTTACCTTAGTAAACCACTTATATTGCGTCCAGTTTTGTGTGTAATCTGCGAACATATAGCTGTAAAGTGTTATTGACAGCTGTGTTTCTTTACGCTAAGAAGTTTGTACCAGAATGTTATTATACGATGTTTACCTTGTATGGATATTGGTAGCTCGCCTGTTTCCCCTAGCAACGTGTACTTGGGTGTGTTCCGGTTAACCTTTAAAATATGTCTGATGAAATATGTTTTAACCTGGTCCAGTTGATCGTAGCATTCAGTTCCTACTGCCTCTGGGACATAAAGTAGGATTGGGTTAAAAAAAATAATGCACAATTTGAGGCTCGGAAGCTTTAAGCTGTTGCAGTATTACTCCTTTCATCATGTTAATTGTCGCGATTGATCAGAAAATATAGAATAGGTTTTCTCAGTGAGTGTCCATTTGCAGGCCAAGAGAAGACTATTTTAAAAAATTTTACCACTGGATTAACGAACCGGCCATTCCAGTGGTAAATTTTCAAAATAGTATTTTCTTGGCCAGCAAATGGGCTTTTCTCATGGCAATTGCAAAGCCATTATTGTGAGCGGCTTGTGTACTGTTGACAATAATGGTTTGTCAGCATTCTTTTTTCTAGATATGGACAAATTAAGTTAGGAGGGTTTGCAAAGCAAAATAAATAAATTGGTATATCCTAATACTGGGTAAATTAAACAACTGCAATGCAGGTTTCTACAGGAGTAATATTTGAACTTAAACCACTTAACAATAGTGTGATCTCCTATAAAGTTGTTCACGTTGGTAGTAATTTTTAACAATATCTAGGTTGTGTCGTTTATACTCATGCCAACGTGTAACTATACAACTATACATTGATGCTTACTGCATTCAAAAAGTCATCCAAATGTTCGCTCTGCGCAACATCTTAAGAGCCAGGAAATAAGAATCAAGGCGGAATATCAAACATACCTTTGCAAATATTCTTCTGTGACGGCCTGTTGCAGAGGTTATGCTGGATCGACCGTGCATGACACGAGTTTTGATATTGTACTAGTTATATGTGCGAGTTATAAATCGGAGTTTGATATCATACATATTTACACTATCACTGGTAACATTTTTAATGTAATTAAAAGTATGTATAATAATATAAAATCAACTGTTAAATTAAATAGCTCTCTCTCTCTCTCACACACACATACCTTTATGTGTACACGAGGAGTTCGCCAAGGAGAAAATATGTCTCCAATTCTCTTCGCAATATATTTAAACGATCTAGAGAATGTTCTACAAATCGGAATTGTAAGCAATGGTGAAGACAAATTATCTAATCTCGTTAGCTTGTTATTGCTCCTGTATGCTGATGGCACAGCCACATTATCAAACACAAGCCATGGCTTGCAAGAAACCCTACACGTTTTTTACTAATGTTGCGAACAGTGGAAACTTAAAAGCAATGTAGATAAAACAATAGTAGTTGTGTTCGGAAAGATATTGGAAAAAACGAAAAGTTATATCCAAAAACAAAAGAAGTCGAAATTGTTAACAATAACAAATACCTGGGAATACACTTCTCGTATAACAGACGCCTTCTCACAGCGGGAAAGAATATATCTGAACAAGCCAAAAAAAGCTTCATTTGCATTACCGAGCTAGACAACTTGACTTACCATTAGATTGCCATATCATACTATAACATCAAATGATTGAGCCAATTCTGTTATATGGATGTGAAGTAAGTTGGAATAGAAACCTGTAGTTTATTGGAAAAACAAGTCTAGATTTCTTAAGATATCTCCTAAGTGTTAAGCGCAGTACCTAAAAATACATGATATATGGTGAGTTAGGAGAGATATCGATACAAATAATGATACAACGTACTGGCTAAAACTTATTTCATGGAAACAAATGAAACTCGCAGCTAAATTATAACAAGTACATTTTACTAGACTCACAACAAAACGCGGTACACAATACAGATGGCTAAAGTCTATAAAAAGAATACTAGACAACACAGGGCACAGCCACCTCTGGAGAAACCAAGTAATCCATAACCTTAACCAAACACACAATAATAACCAAAAAATCTTGACATTAATTTATAGAGTCGTGGCACGCATACATGAATGAATCGTGGAAAGGGAAAATATATAACAGTTTTAAAATAAATTGGGGAAGGGAAAGGTATCTCTTAAAAGTTGACGGTAGAAACAAAATACTCTTTACAAGATTTAGAACAAGCATCCATTGTCTACCGATAGAAAAGTTACGGTGGGATGGAACTAACAGAGCAGAACGTGTTTGCAACCTCTGTAATAAGAATGGAATCGGAGACAGGTTTCACTACTTATTCATTTGTGACTTCTTTCAAAATAAGCGAGTAAATATTTTGCCAAACAAGTATCGCAAAGGAACAATTTTCTTCAAATTTCTCCAACTCTTCGCATCACGAATTACGAAGATTACAAAACATTTTCAACGCTGATTAAATTACTACTAATGCTACTACTACTACTACTACTACTACTACTACTACTACTACTACTACTACTACTACTACTACTACTACTACTACTACTACCGCTACCGCTACCACTACTACTACTACTACTACTACTACTACTACTACTACTACTACTACTACTACTACTACTACTACTACCGCTACCGCTACCGCTACCGCTACTACTACTACTACTACTACTACTACTACTACTACTACTACTACTACTACTACTACTACCACTACTACTACCACTACCACTGCGTGCTGCTGCTGCTGCTCCTGCTGCTGCTGCTGCTGCTGCTGCTGCTACTACTACTACTACTCCTACTACTACTGTTTACATAGATAAATGTTCACTACCGCTATAAATGCTTTATTATATGTTACTTATATGCTGTGAAAAACGGCCAGAGTGTGAATAAAGAATCTGAATCTGAAACATCTTTATCAAAGAGTCTGCATATGGAAAGTAGCTATAGCTTGCTGTTAGATAATGTGATTGACTGACATTTCTTCATGATCTTTACTAGGCTACTTTTCCAGGATGCGTCAAATGCATTTTATGTTAGCCTTAAATATTCTTTGAAGAGTTCATAAACAAAAGCTACGACTCGAAGATGTCTCGCTTTATAGGCCTAGTAATTTCAAAAATATTCAACAGAACATTTAGTAAATTGTAATTTGTAAATTCGTTAAAGACATACAATTCTTACATTAGTGATGGACTTTTCAATTTCCATGAACCAGCTATATTTATCTTTTTATGATTGTGACGTCATCTAATTAGTGATGTAGTTGCTTATGACGTCAACTCCTTGCGTAGCGAATAGTGAAAACGCTGAGACACCGCCAGACGACGTCGATAAAATTATAAGCCGGATATTGATATACAGAACATGTTTACATCTAACATGACCCTATTGTCAGTTGGTAAAGTTATGTGTAGGCTGCCGTTTTGGTCTACCCCTATCATTATAAGATATCCACATTCATTTTGCACTCCACGAAATCGGAGCTAGTTGGCTGTTTAGAAGACGCGTTCACTTGCATTTAGTGCAGGGTATGGCCACATCGATTCAGCCAAATTAAATAATCATACTGTTGAATAACTTAAAACTAATTTGACTGGGACCCGTTGCTGCCAGTAAAATTAGTTTCAAAATGTTCATAATGTTAACTACATAGTTACCATAACCCTTTCCTGACGAAGCCAGCCAAACTGTCATCTGCGGTGGTGTTGATGAATGTCGATTTGCACGCCAAATTTTTTAATTTTACCGCCGGAATTACTGGCTCGGTAACCGAGCCAGTCATTCCAGTGGTAAAATTTCAAAAATAGTCTTCTCTTATCCTGCATATGGGGCATTCAATAAGGAAATATTTTGATTTTCTTGACATAATTTGGTCATTAAAGGGTTTACGTTGATATTCTATGAATTCGTATTTTAAAGTAGGCATATTAAACTCGAGTCAAACGCGTGTATAAAGTGAGCGGAGCTTAGCTGGAAATGGGCGCGGCGTAGCTAGAAATGGCTACCTCTGGTGTTATCAGAATCCAATATGATGGTGATTACCACTGATCCGTGAAGTAGTCCTTCATTTTCGCCGAGTTAATTACATTGCTTCGGGAACGTCTGTAAGCAATGTTTTCTAACGGATATTGACCACCGGTCAGCTCAAGAGGTCGTGATCGGCAGATAACATTTGAATAATAGACACTCGAGTTGCCCGTCTATGTCGAGTGGTCATCGTGTCCACTATTGAATGAGTTGACTCGCTCTGGATGGTCCAGGATGGAGATTGGGGAAGACGGAAAATTACGGTTCTACGGATGCTGAAGACAATACGAAAAAATGAATGCGTTGTTTGCCGACATTTTCTATACAATGCCATCCATTGATTAGTTAAGCTACTTACTGTCATTTCTCTAAGACCTATTGTATTCGATTGTGTCTAATAGTATTTGATTGCTTGAATGCTTAACCCTTTAGCACTCATATCATCAACAAACGGATTCTGCAGTGGTTTTGAGAGATGTCCATTTGCAGACCAAGAGAAGACTATGTTTGAAAAGTTACCAACGGAATGATTGGCTCGGTTAATGAGCCAGTCATTCCGTTGGTAAATTTTCAAAAATAGTCTTCTCTTGGTCTGCAAATGGACATTTTTTATCAGAAAATTGAAATTTTCTTAAACAAATTCGTGGGTTAAAAGGTTAAATTCACTAATTTCCTGACGTGACGCTCCAGCGGTTAGAAATTTTAACCGAAATGGCACAATGCCGGTCTGAGGTGCATTCCCATAAATGTAAAATGTGATCAACAAACCAAACCTGGCATATGTGTGCTACTCGAATCGAAAAAAAATTAACTAGTGTATTATATTCAATGGTCTGTGTCGACAGAACTGGGTCAACTAGGGATCATTTGATGTCAAAATTTGAAAACAACGCAATCCCAAGATTTGCTCTAGGTGTGTCGGGTGGGGACTGGCTTTCCTCCCATCTGAAAATTTTGAAATCTCGATGGTCCCAGAGGGTATACCTATCTCCAACATTTCGAGAGGTAAAAATGGACCCCCACCCCCTACCCCCACCCAAATGATTGTAAAATTAGTATGTCTTTATCAATTTCAAGAATATATCATAGAAAAACAAGGTCCATAGAATCTCAGTATCTGCGGCTTCCACATTTTTCGTATTCTCCATATATTACTTTGGATCACGTGCAACGTTATAGACTCCTAGTGTATAGTCACACGGCATACGGTGTTAAAATTTAAGCCAAATCGGGGCAGCAGTTTTCGAGATAGCTGGCACAGATCCATAATTTGATCCGATCTGGATTCAAGTTCTTTCATTCGGATCATGGCCATCGTATGAAAATCCTCATAAGCAGCAAGTTCCTTCGTCGTGTTAATTCAACCACATATAGCAACGAATCATCATGTATCGATCAAATACAGATGAGCCCCTAAATCCCGGTTTGAGCGTACCCTGGGCAGCTTTCAGTCTGAATACCGCTGTAACAGTTCATGAATCAGGTTTCTCATTCAATCATATGACACCATAATTAACTACGAGACGTATAGGTTGACGTCATAAACAATTACGTCATGAATGACTTCTCTAGGTTCACCACCAACGCTTAATTGATAACGGACTAAACATTGTATGTCTTTACGATTTTATAAACATGCTGGTGAATGTTTTGAAACTAATTTGAATGGGTACTGTGACTGCCATAGGCAGCCACAGTATCCAGTCAAATTAGTTTCAACATCTTCAACTGCTTACCTGTATAGTTTTGTGGAAATTGCGATTCAGAATGTGCCTGGATCGATCTCAACACCGGCAACGCGTGGGTGGAGCTTAGCTAGAGATGGGCGCGGCATAACCATAAATGGATTCCTCCATAGCCTGTGCCCGTCAGTAACAGCTTACACCAACGACCTTTCTCAAACCGACATCACACAAAAACATCAAATTATTCACGCTGTTAGGAAATAACATGTTGATAATTCTGCCTAACATCTTCCAGCCAAATCATTTTCAAAATTCCCAACAACTTTCCTGAGCATATCATTATTTTGCAAATAGCACTCTGATTTTTTGCTTATTGCAAGGGTTTGATAAAAAAAAAATATATCGCATCGCGCCTTTGTCATAATGATCACAGCTGGTTATTTCTTCGCTAACCCAGATATTATGATGTGCCGTCAGCTAAGGGGACGTCATTCTGAGTATTTTTGCTCAGTTGATCGCCGTAACAGATTCTTTCCCCTGTGCGTAAATACATTTTCAAATTGAGCTCGTTTACAGGCATGCGATAATAGACTACAGCGTAATGGCATTCGTGACTTTCAAATAATAACTGTTGCGTTTTGACCCTTTGAACGGTTGAACCCCACATGCACGCTGCAAGGCTACAGTAAATGTGAATCATTCTACCACTACCTGTATATTTATTTCGAGTTAGATTCTGGGGATTAGGGTTACAAACCTTCAACTCGATTCTAACAGCTGTACAAAGTGGGCGGGATTAGCTAGAAATGGGCGGAGCTTAGATAGAAATATGTTCCTCTATTATTTGGCTATGATAGGCTCTCTGATTTAGCCATTTAATGGGAAAATTTGGTCAATTATATAAAAAAGAATATTTATTAAAAAGAAGACTTATTGAGCGTCCATTCGCAGGCCAAGAGAAGATTATTTTGGAAATTTACCACGGGAATGACTGGCCCGACCTTTTGGCATGTACATGGATATTCCTCAGAACCACTGCAGATGGTGTTTTGCCGCATCCGCCATGAAATGGTTAATACACGATGCATTAGTATACTCTCGCTGGGGGTTGGGGGTGTTGGTGGTGCGGGCCTGTGATGCTACCATCCGAATAAACAATTGAATACCTGTATATGTTGCACCTTGTTTGATATGATCCGTTTACTACCATATGCACCAATAACACCATGCCACATTAGCTGCAAAAAAGCTAATATAATATTTCTGGTATCATAAATAAGTATCGTATTTGATCTTTCTGATTCAAACTTGTATTATAGCATAGCAGTCGTTTTCAAGAAACGGTCAGTTACAGTCCAACAAGAAATCGCATATTTGAAATTAGCCATACGAATTCTTTGTTTTCATCGATGCACTATCTGTTGTTAATACATGTTCCAGGCCGTCTTCGCTTGTGCTTCCATTGCACACACATTCTTATATAATGTATCTATCTTTATTTCACACACTCAAACAATAATCAACCATGGAACAATTACACATGGGTTAAGCTAGTTCAAATTTGCTATTGCGCGCAATATATTTTTTTTATAGAATTGTCTGCGACTTAGATAGCCTTCAGTCTGGGACGTAGACAGCCTTCAACATAGCAGCTTCGTGATGGAATTCTATCTTTCAACACACCCAGTATCTCCCAATTATTTCTCAAAGAAATTATGCTATCTCTTAAGCAACCCTGTCTCACAGTTCCAGAATAAAAAAATAATTAATTAGAATTGGGCTAACACATAAATCCTCGCACAGTCGCTTTCTCTGTTTATGCTATTTTGTGTCCATCTGCATGGCTACATCTTTGACAGTAAGGAAAGCATATGCGTGCCTGTTACATGCATGATCTCACTTGATGCACATCTTGCCATCTCCTCCCAGAGGAGCGTCCAAATAAACCTAGTCACGATAATGGACGTTAAGGCCAGACCAATGTAATGTTTGCTTTTGCGAAAATTCCCATCGAAAACCACGATCGTAGCGGGGGAAAAATAAAAGTGATGCACAATTTGAAGCTCAGACGATTTAAGCTATTACAGTATGAATGCTATCATCATGTTAGTTGTCAAGTTTGAGCAAGAAAATCGAAAATGTGTTCTCAGTAAGTGTCCATGATTTCTGAAAATCCGCCACCGGAATGGTCGGCTTATTAACGAGAATTCCGGGTGATAAGGATTTGGCTGCGAAAATCGCTAAATGTAAACAATGTTGAAAATAAAGCCGTAAAATACCAGCATTATTTTTTTTAATATGAAAAAACTAAGTTAAAAGGATTTGTAAAAGAAAAAACCTCATTAAATTGGATAAATCTAATAAAAACTGATACTGGATAAATGATAAAACTGCGATGCACGTTTCTACATGAGCATTGTCTCAACTTAGACCCACTTAACAATAGTGCAATCTCCTACACAGTTGTTCAAGTTGGTAGTCATTTTTAACAATCCACAGGTTGATTGGCGCTGTGTCGTTTATAATCGTGTCAATTTGGTACCCTGCATCTATTCTGGGATGCTTACAGTGGCATGCATTCAAAAGTTGCATAGACGTTCTCTATAAGAAATAACTTAAGAGCCAGGAAAAATACTCAAGGCGGAATATCAAACATATCTTTACCAATATTCTTCTTTGTCGGCCTGTTGCAAAGGACATGCTGGATCGTCTTGCAGTAAATGCGCTTTGATATTGCACTAGTCAATGGTGTCTGCATATGGAATGTAGGAGGACGTTGTTGTTAGATAATGTGATTGACTAACATTCGTTGATAATCGTTACTAGGCTAATATTCCATTATTCGTCAAACGTATCTTATTGTAGTTTCCAGAATTCTGATAAAAGTTACGACACCAAGTTGTCTTTCTTTATTGTCAATTCCGAAGCATTCAACATAATATTTAATAAATTGTAATGTGTAAGTCATCACAGCCATACATTTCACCTTTCCAGCGAACCTACTCATCATATGACGTCATAATGAACTGCGTGATGTGTACAATGACATCATAATGAATGACGTCATGAATGACGTCATGAATGACGTCGATAAGTACGTCCGGAACGCATATTTGAAGACGGTCTATGCGTTGTTGTACAAATTGTTTGCTTTTACTATTTAATAAATATTCTGTTGAATATTTTGAAACTAATTTGACTGGGCGCTGTTGCTGCCATAGGCAGCAACAGCACCCAGTCAAATTAGTTACAAAATATTCAACATCTTCCCTGTATAGTTTTCAGGAAATTGATAGCTAGGGCATTTGGGGATCGATCAATCCAAACACGGCAAGGTGTGGGTGGAGCTTAGCTAGTGATGGGATGGGCATAGCTAAAAATGGAAAGTTCCATTCGTACAATAGCAACGGACTTTTTGGATTTTCTTGAAGCAGTTATATTTATGTTTTTTATGATTGCGACGTCACCTAATTTGTGATGTGGTTGATGGTGTGTGAAAATGCAGATAGTGCAAACGCTGACACGCCACAAGACGGCATCGATAAAATTACAACCATGCTATTGATATATAGAACAGGTTTACATATAACATGACTCTTTTGCTAGTTGGCAAGGTTATGTGTAGGCTGCCGTTTTTGTCCGTTCCTATCGCTACAACATATCAACATCCATTTTATTCTTCGTGAAACGTTGCTTCGCGAAACTTTCTGGCTGTTTAGAAGACGAGTTCACCTGCAGTTAATGCAGTATATGGTCACGACGATTCAGTCAAATTAAATAACCGGGTTTTTTAAACTAATTTTTATCGGGTTCCAGATTTATTTTGTATCTTCCATATTTTTGTTTTGGATCACGATCGAAGTTGTAGAATCCTAGTCTATGGTCAACCCGTTTCATGTGTTAAAATTTGAGCCAAATCGGGCTAGGAGTTTCCGAGATAGCTAGCGCAGATCCAGGATTTGATCCGATCTGGATCCATGTTACCTTATTCGGATCATGACCAAGGTATGGAACTCGTCAAGGGCGGCAAATTCCTTCGTCGTACCCAATCATCATTTATAGACAATATACAGATGATCCCCAAATCCCGGTTTGAGCGTACCATGTGCGGCTCTCACTCTAGTTGCCGCTGAAATATAATTCGTAAGTCTAGTTTCTCAGTCAATCATATGACCTCATAATTAACTACGAGACGTAAGGTTGATGTCATAATCAATTACGTCATGAATGACTTCTCTTGGTTCACCACGAACGCTTAATTATAAACGGACTAAGTGTTGTCGTACGAATTGTATGTCTTTACTATTTAATAAACATGCTGGTGAATATTTTGAAACTAATTTGACTGGTTGCTGTTGCTGACATAGTCAGCAACAGCATCCAGTCAAGTTAGTCTAAACATATTCAACTGCTTACCGGTATAGTTTTCTGGAAATTGCGATTCAGAATGTGCCGGGATCGATCGATCTCAACACTGTCAACGCGCGGGGGTGGGTGGGTGGGGGAAGCTTAGCTAGAGATGGGCGCGACATAGCTAAAACCGGATGCCTCAATTGCCTGTGTACATCAGTAACAGCTTACAGCAACTACCTTTTCAAACCGACATCACAAAAACGTCAAAATATTTACGCTGTTAGGAAATATGTTGAACATTCTGAAAGTAATACGGCTGAAAAATGTTATCACATCTTCCAGCCAAATCATTTTCAAAATATCCTGCAACCTTCCCGCGCACATTGTTATTTTGCACGTATAACTCTTGGAAGCGCAACTGATTATTTTCTTATTGTAACTTTTGATAAAATAAATATATATTGCGCTTTTCTCATAATGATAGCAGCTGGTTATAATTGTATTCAGCTACCGAGATATTGTGATGCGCCTTCAGCTAAGGGGAGGTCACTTTGTGTAGTTTTTGCTCAGTTTGCTGCCTTAATAGATTCCTTCCCCTGTGCGCGAATACACTTCAAAACTGAGCTCGTTTACTCAGGCCCGGTAATAGAGAACAGGATAGCTGTATTCCTGAACTTTCAAATAATAACTGTTACGTTTTGACCCTTTGAACCCCACATGCTTAGTTGAACCTAGATGAATATTTTGGCAGTAATATGATTGAAAAAAATAATTGGAACAATGCTTAACTTTTACCGTATCGTTACATGTAAAACGAAGCAAACCCCAAAGAACTTTATAATGTCAGACAATCTCAGTAGCATATTTTGCTGCTAATTTGACTGGAGGCTGTTGTTGTCTAAGGCACCAACGGATATCGGCCAAATTATTTTCAAAGTATGCAACAACTTACATGTTAGGTTGCATTTGAATGTTAATACTGGGATCTCAGTATTGAGATGGCTAAGTGTAAATAAGTAAAACGTGAAACATGATAACCGTTATTTAAATTGCTTATTGCAATGTATATAAAATGTGTGAGTGCGCGAGTATCTTTGTGAGTGCGGATTGGGTGCATAGCTGTATGTGAGCGGGTGTGAGTGCAATTACACCAGATTGTGTGCTTGAGCGTGTGCATGCATAGTGTTATCATAAGGTAAGATAGAAAGAAAGCCCGAAGTCCGAAGCTGTATGTAAAAATGCTAATCCGATTTGACCCAAATTTTAACCGTCTTGGCGTGCAAGGAGATTTCCAGATTTTGGCTCTGATCAGCATAAAAGAACCCGGATCCGGATCTGCTCAAATTCGGGAGCTGTGTATATATTCGGAACTACTCGTTCGATTTGGCTCAAATCTTGACACAAGAAAGTTCTCATTGATCACTTCTCCTTGACATTCTAATTTTCGCGTCACATCACAAGAATGCTTCTTAGTAGAGGCCCCCCCCCCCCCCCTAGGAATTTTCAAATTTGATTTTGGTGGATGCGCCGGGGCAACTGCCCAGCCTGCCCAGTCCTAAGTCCGGCCCTGGCATTCATATTATTCATTAATGTATTAACTTATCCATAATCATTGCACATTTTATGTTCCTTTACTCTCTTATAGTAATTGTTATAAATATTTAACGTCATAGGCTACATCGGTAGCTTAAGGCCGTGTTCTCACTGTAGAGTTAATCAGGAATAACTCCATACTTCAGTGTGGCGTTATTCCGGATTAAGTCTCTAGTGAGAACGCGGCCATAGCGTAATGAATATAAAACTGAAACTGAAACTCACAGACTGTGCTCATAAGATAACCACTACTAACACTACAATTACACCTGGTTTTACTAACAACTTCACTTAACTATTTTGACTGGGCGTGCTCTTGCCTATGGCAGTCACATTAGTTTCAAACTATCCAATATATTGATAGTCAGAGAGTCCAGGGATCGACTGATACCAACACGAGCGAGGTATGGGTGTATCTGAGCTAGAGACGCCCATCTATGGTTAAACTCCACCCATAATCTGTGCGTATTGGAATCGATCGAACCGTGACTCCCAATAATCCCATTTTCAAGGTAACTATACAGGTAAGCTGTTGAATTTTTTTTAAATTAATTTGGTTGTGTGACGGCCTGTGGCGACAAAAGCACATAGTTACATTAGTTTTTAAATATTCAACAGAATGTTTATTAAATAGTACAAACATGACACATGAAGGCGACAACGATCACGACGACGCAGATGACGACGACGACGACGACGACGACGACGACAATGACGATAACGACTATCAGCAATAATAACAATAATAATAAATAATCAACAACAACAATAATATCAGACGACGACGATCACCACGACGGCAAGAACGACGACAACAAAAGCATCGACACTGACAAAGATAATGACAATAGCAACAACAAGGGCAATAAAGACAACAACAACAACAACAACAACAACAACAACAAAAACAACAACAACAACAATAACAGCAAAAACACGGTACAATTATGATAATACGAAAGATGAAAATGGTGATTATATATAGATTAATTAATTATGTGAACAATGATGTATATTGACTACTGACTATTACAACAACAGCAGCAACAACATCACCAGAAGCAACAACAATAACAACAACAACAACAACAACAACAACAACAAACGCTATGAAGCGCTGTTGATACAAGAAAGGGGGGGGGGGGGTAATTGATTATGACGACAGCACTTGAGTTACAAATTGGGCCAGGATTCATCCTTTGACAATGGAGTTGTTTCATTGAGCACATGCCACCGAGTAACTATCGGCATTTAAAGGTGCATATTCACACCAGAATGCTTTGAAAATAAGATGATAAATAGAGGCTTAAATTGTGTTACCAGATGTAATGAATCGAAATAAATCTAAACATATGATGATTTTATTGAGCTTAAATTAATATAATTCTTTTAGTTGAAATCTTAAATTAGAGACTCGTGTCTCTAATTAAATTTCATAACGTAAAAATTATATTAATTTATATGGAATGAAATCATCATATGTTAAGATTTATCTCGTTTGATTACATTTAAGCACACAATTTAAGCCATTAAAAGTATACAATTTTAATAATTTTATTTTCAAAGCATTCTGGTGTGAATATGCACTTTACAAGAACAGTGGCATAGAACATGGCACAGTTAAACATCGGGCAGAGTGCTGATATTAGAATATTGTAATTAAAGGATGAATCCAGTTCATTTATAAATCATATGACGTCATAATTAATAACGTAACATGTAGCTCACGTCATAATCAAGTACGTCATGAATGACGTAATTAAGTCTGACATAACCGCTTAATAATATCCCTCAAGTTGTACGAAGTGTATGTCTTTTCTATTTAATAAGCATCCTGTGCCATAGGCAGTAACGGCGCCCAGTCAAATTAGTTTCATAATATTCAACAGTTTAACTGTATAGTTTACTGAAATTGAGGTAGTCCAATGACAGGACGGCACGGGCAACGCGTGGGCTGAGCTTAGCTAGAGATGGGCAGGGCATAGCTAAAACTAGATTCATCTCTTGCTTATGCCAATGATGCGATACATATAGGAGCCTATGTTCACAAATACTCTCTCTTACTTTCAGCGATAAAGCATACCTGGGCGCCATGATCTGCACTCAGACCATTTACTATAATTGCATTCATTCGAACCACGATACACAGATTCTATTTGATAAGATAATTATGCTTGATGAGTACGCTTACAAATTTGTATACATTTGTGGACACATGCAAGGTATGTTATGGTTTGAAAACACACATTATAAGAATAATACGCCAGCAGTCATACATGTAATACCTACATCGCTATAGAAAGAAAATATTTGTCTAAATTTTAACTCTGCTGTGTGAGAAAAAGGAATAGTTTGTTAACAGTTTGAATATGCTAATACATCACTGTAATAAGGAGAGCACATGTGTATGGACGTGGGAGAGAGAGAGAGGGAGAGAGAGAGAGAGAGAGAGAGAGAGAGAGAGAGAGAGAGAGAGAGAGAGAGAGAGAGAGAGAGAGAGAGCGAGAGAGAGAGAGAGAGAAGAGAGAGAGAGAGAGAGAGAGGCAGGGAGGGAGGGAGGGAGGGGGAGGGTGGGAGGATGGGGTGAGGGAGGGAGGGAACGATGGAGTGGGGGGGGGGGGGGCGGAGAGGAGGAGTGAGTGAGTGAGAGAGAGAGAGGGGTGGAGTTGTTGTTGTGCGTGTACAGATGATATTCCACTTCCAGTTATTCATTATTTCAGCGATTGGTGACAATGAAAATTGTATTCTGACAGCAAGCATCCAATTCAGAAACCAATGTCACGTGTGTTCAAACAAAGGAGACAACTCTAGAGAACGAGCTAAGCCATGCTGGCATCAATGCTTGTGACGTAGAACAAGCGTTTCCTTATCTATGCAAGTAAATATCGGGACCAATAGTCCAGTCAATCTAAGCCCCAAAAATGGCCGGACCAGGGAAAATTCCAATAGTAATCATGCATGGTGTGTTTTTCTTCATTATATATAATTATTACTACATGATATATCAAAAATGTATTTTTTATATTTAGTGGAACATGGTTGTTTCATGGTCGGATTATAGGAATCTATATGTTTTTTGGAGTCTAGCATTCTGATTCAAATCTATTATATCTTTAGTATAAATTGAGCCAACCCCTACATGTTATGTCTATAGGCCTACCCGTGTTCTCCTGGCCTGTCTTTCCTACAAACCGGATTTTAGATGGTTACGATTAATGCTTATAGCCCAATTTGGGTACACCTCTAACCTAAAACGCGTCATCCTATAGTAAATAAGCCACAACACTCCCACTACCAGTCTATATATAGAATAGGTGTAACTTCTAATTCAATAGACATATTAGTCAACCATTTAAATGTTAATCTCATGGACATATGGCACGGTGTGTGCTGAACAGTCGTAAAATCGTTATGTACTGGAAATGTTAACGCAGATTTTTCTGAAATGAACGTTCTTGGGTAAATTTACAAATGGTATTATTAACTTCAATTTTATTCGGCTGTACATATAATGACAATATTTTTATCGTCTGCTAATGAATACTTGTACATGTGTATATACAATTTATATCTATTGTTTATGTTATGCCTATGATTCTGGCAAAAATCCTGACTTGTCCATTTCACAAATAATAACTCCACTGAAGGAATTTAAATTCCATCCCTCACACCAACACACCCTGTCTCTCTCTTACGCACACACGCGCACATGCACAAGATGGCAGAGTGCATATTCTGTGATCAACATCTTGAAAATGGAACTTCAACATTGGGCCAGAAGGAATGCGATGGTACCCTCAAAGCAAGTGAAGAACGCAGCTTAAATTTATCTGTCTTCCCCGGTCAGGTGGTACATGCAGGGTGTCGGCGTAAATACATTAATCACAATGAAATTGAATATTTCAAACAACAGAAATGAACCTGGGATATGTCCGATTCTTAAGCAACTTGTTGTAGTCGATGTTCTATAGGTCCATCATTTTCGTACAAAGATTGATGGTGGGTGGGTGGGATGGATGGAAGTTAAACTTCCTTCAGTTGAGTTATTATTTGTAAAATGGACAAGTTTGACAGACAAATACGGAGGCAAGAAAGGTGAATTCCAATTACTAACAGTGCGAACATAAAACCTTCCCGATCATTTACTTGTAATGTGCGCAGGTGGGTCATACAAGTGGTATGACACTAGAAGGGAAGTTGACTTTTGTAAGTGACCTTCATGCCGATTGTGCAGTTTACCACAAGTTATGCAATGGAACGTTTAGATCAGGAAAGCAAGTTCCAAAATGTTTTCAAGATCAAGACACTGCCATTCCCCTACCATCCAAAAATGGCAGACGGGGATGTCTACTACCACGACATGCCACGCGCAGATGCATTTGCAAAGATTATAGAGGATCTCGGCCAAAATGACGATTAACAAACCACTATTGACGACCTCATTAATAGGATGAGAGATTACCTAGACAGTGAGGAACGTTATAGCTTTCGTTACATGAAAAAGCAACTTTTGCAACTTTTCGGGAAAGAAATTATCATCAGTGAAGTGTGTGCTGGTAAAAACATTGGTAGAAGAACATCATCAGCAATACTCCATGACTTCTTTTCTCAACCGCTGTCTGATGGTGCTGATAAAGACAGAATTATAAAAGCTGCTGAACTTATCAAATCAAATATCAAATCCTTAGAACAGTTATGCGATGTGTATCCCACCAGCTTGGACATATCCATATTGACCAAATTGACATCATTTCTTCCGCAGTCTTTACAATTCCTTTTACACAATATTTGTTGGGAAAGACAGAAAAATGAAATTGTGTTCCCTTCGGCAGGCGATTATGCAAGCTCCAAGACCCCATACACGTCTTTTACCACTTCAGACTGGTCTTGGTGTTGAGATACATCATCATTTTGCATCGAGGTTCCTTATCGATACCATAGACACACATGGCTTTAGCTGTTCTTATACAGAGGTTCAGAAATATGAGAGAAGTGCTGCCCTTGCACAGGGAACTGATATTCCTGGCTTCACCCCAGGTCAATTTATGCAGCATGTTGCTGATAATGTCGATCATAGTCTCCGGGCCATTAATGGGCATGATACTTTTCGTGGCATGGATTGATGGCGTGCATTACACCAAACATTGACAGATATTGAGTACTATCTACAAAAGACTGACGGTGTCAAAGCATTCAAGTAAACAGCACTTAAGGAACAATCAGAGGAAGCACGGGTATCAACTGCAAGATGCTGTGGAAAATTGCACTGTCGCTTGATAAATGTCCATGACCGGGATGGTCCGGGATAATGACAAAGATCAACAAAGGCGAACGAACATCCTGGTCGATCCTCAGTGATGTTCTTACCCGTGATTGGCATGGAGCCAGATGAGTTGACATGCTTAAACTGAACATTGCAGTATGTTTCCAAACATGCCATGCATTATGATGCAACTCCCATTCGGACATTCGACCAAGATTGTTGTGGAAAGCGATGACCATCATTGAAAGTTAGTCAAACGACAGTCATTTGAATCAATTGTCATCAGACTTGGCGGTTTTCATATTTTGATGAGCTTCCTAGGATCCATTGAACATTTAATATCAGATTCCCGTTTGTAGGAGGTGCTTGAACGGGTTTTTGCAGCGAACACCATACCAAAACTACTTAATGGGACATTTTCTTATCGATGGTACCATGAACACCCTACTAAACTCGAAGAGTTTTGCATTAAAATTGCCAAACGAACCAGATGAAGACGAGACGACTTCTCCTCGTGAATCTTTAATCCGTTGTGATTCTGACCTACCTGATGAACTTGCCTCAGCTGCTTACCTGTATGATAAGTTGGAATTACCGGCCGGAACCCTTCAAATTGCACAGCTCAATTGTCGTTCCAGTACATGAACATAATAGCCTTGGTCAGTGTCTTCATGCGGGTAGAAACAACTGGGAACTGGAATTTGCATCTTGACACATTGGTTGATATGGTTTCATTCATGGAAGCTTCTGGGCATAACTTGTATGTCAAATCCGTGAACATCTACAAAACATGTACAAATTGGAGGGGCTCATTCATGAAAGCTTTATTCTTGGTGGTCTTCTGGATGTTCGTAGGATAGATCAATATGCTACTGGACAGAGCTATCATCTGACCTTGTCATCTAACAGGCGTTATTGGAAAGCATCAAGACGACAAGGGGCTTGTCTGAGACAGTCAGAGACAGAATGTTTCGTATCGGTGATGTCCATCCCAGTCTTAGCCGAAATAAATAGTGCTATGCAGGACTTGACAAACGTCAGCTATCAGATCAGTGAACAGCATAACGATCTTTCCCAAACAAGACAGAGTTGACGCAGACTTATTGATAATAAGAACTGCTGTTGCTGCAGTTGAGAATTGTACGACTATGTTGGTCGGTTGAGATGATACAGATCTTCGTGACTTACTTTGCTATCATGCAAAGGGTGGTAAATTGTACTTCATGCCGGATCCAAAAACGTCTTCTTCCACAGGCCTCAAGTATTTGAACGTGATCAAAGGAAGAGAGACCCTTGGAGACAATGTCTACAATAACATTCTGTTTGTACATGCCATATTAAGCTGTGGCACAATGTCACGTGTGTTTGATATAGTAAAAGCTGTGTCCCTTCGTTTGATTCAGGATAATGCCAACATCAGAGAATGTGCAAGTATATTCTGAATTCAAAGTCAACGCAAGATGAAATTGCTGCGGCAGGAGAAAAGGCAATGGTCTGTGCATACAAGAAGGGAGGCGATGACAATTTGCGCGCAATGACGTTGCTACGATATCAGGTCCACGGTCGAATTGACACAGAGTAAAATGGCAATACATCCTCGCAATCTTCCACCGATATCACACATAGCAAAGTTCCATAAGCTTCGGGTGTACCACCAGATTCAGGAATGGATTGACAATTCCTTAAATCCAGAAATGTGGAGATTGCACAGGCGCCCATCATCCAAAATAATTTCCAGGGCCATCATGGCTGAAAAGTGCTAGAAGAATTGTTTTGTGTCTAAATTTTAGGGCCCCTGCGTAACTTTAATTTACATACATAGTTACCACACATATAGTACAACTCATGACTCAGTCAACTTGTTGGAAAAGAAAACAATTTTGAATACGATATAAAGAAAATGTTCTGTGGAATATTTTGAACATAATTGAGTTGAAGGACATTGCTGTCTTAGGCAGTAATCTCTTCCAATCCAATTATGTTTAAAATATTCAACAGTATCTTTTTTATTTTGTGCTTGAAATATGTCAAATTATTTTTTGGCTGTACTTAATAAGATTGATGTGGCCAAACCCCACAGCCCTCTAACATCAGGGACTCAGCAGCATTGCGGTCGAAACTGGACCTTATCTTCCTCGCGATCCTAACGGCAATTCCGAGGGCACTTGGTAAGAATTTATGAAACTTTGCACAGGGGCCTCTAAATCATAAGTTCGACCCTGAGAGTTCATCATGATAAGTTATTGAACGACCAACTACAAGAAACGCCATAGTATAGCCACTAACATGAATCTGTTGTGCAATCTGACGTGTCTTATGACTTTATCAATCTGTCTTTTTTACCATTCCTTTGACCCCGCCGTTAACCCTTTTGGACTCTGAAATAGTCTTGAGGAATATCCATGTGCAAACCAAGAAAAACTATATTTGAAAGTTTTCCACTGGAATGAATGCTTCGGTAATAATCAACTTTCCAAAATAAACTTGTATTTCTCTAAATTGTAGAGTTTCTCTGATTTGAGGCTTGATGTGTTAAGGTGGTCCTTCAAGGCGTGTCAAATTATTATTGTGTCCTTTTCTGATCAGGTACTGGAACGGTGCCATAGCGTGTCGAACACGGCCGTACGAGGAGTGCGGCGAAACTGTAACGTCGATCATGTTGAAGGTGGGGCAGCTTTTCATTCCCCAAGGATGTGCTGACCTGGATAACATTCTCCCGAGTCGGCGTGATGGGACAACTCCACCTGATTTGAACACTGATGAACACATACTAAGTCCATCTGATTCCAGGAAAACTAGGGAGACGTCAATTGTGATGACGATCTCCGAGATGTTTGCTGCTATTTTGGTTAAACGACAATAGAGAGATCCATATCAAACTAAGCTCAGCCCATATCGAGTTAAACTTTTGAAACCTGAGTCCCCAGTATCCATTTTCATGATAATGTGCCTTTCCATTTTTAGCTATGTCCCGCCTATCTCTATCTACGCTCCAACCAAATTTCGCCCATGTTGGGATCGATTGATCCCTGAACTCCCTGAATTTCCAGAAAACTATCCATGTAAGCTGTTGAACATTTTGAAACTAATTTTACTGGGAGCCGTTGCTGCCGTATGCTTACGTCAGCAACAGCGCCCAGTAAAATTAGTTTCAAAATATTCAATAGCGTGTGTATTAAATAGTAAAAACATACAATTCGTACACCAACACTTAGTCCCGACTTCAATTAAGCGTCCGTGACATACTTATCTACGTCATATGATGAATGGATACATTGGAAACGCTCATTATACATGTAAGCTGTTGAATATTTTGAGATAAATTTGACTAGAGACTCGTGACTGCTAGCTTTGTCAGCAAAAGCTACCAGTCAAATTAGTTAAGTACCCAATACAGTGTTTATTAAATTTGAATTAAATCAAAGACATAAAATTAATACATTTTCGTGACGGACCTTTCGATTTTCGTGACGGGTCTATTTCAAATTCATCATTTTTGATTATGGCAACAGCTAACTCTAACATAATTGGTTATGACGTCATACACTGGGTTGACTGATGGCATCCCTCTATTTAGTCGTGTCAAAAGTACTTATATTCTATTTTATCTAATCTGAGCTTTTTTCATACATTTAAATTACATTTTTATCTTCACTTGTCTTCATTGTTCGATGAATTATAGTTTGCAGTAATTAAAACTAAGTAGATTTACGTTATAGATGGGACGTAACCAGCTTTGTCAGAAATGTATAAAATTTGACAGATAAGTCGACACAGGAATGGACCCAAAAACTGATCAACCGATAGACCGACATACAGATTATTGTTGCGAGTCGCAACTAAAAACATTCTGTATATTTGTATATCACCTGGTCGCATATTTCCGGGCGAGAATGAAAATCATGCAGTGTCCTGTATCGCAATTATCTCGTGATAACGCGGGTTGCTGGGCCGGTACTGGTCAATACCGGTCCGGTATCACATGGTATCAGGTTTGGTTCGCTAGTAGTATGGGTGTAGAGATTTCTTTGCAAATATTTAAATTAAGGACTACGGATTAAATCCTAAAGACACGCCCCATCCAGTGGTTAATTATTACAAATGTGAGAATTAACAATACGTGCTGGAAACACGTTATGCATGAATGAACACGGTAACTGTCCTGTGTTCAGAGAGCCATTAAAGGCAGCAACAGATTCCAGTCAACGGGATTTCAAAATATACCCCCGTGTACCGTTGACTTTCAGTGAGGGTAGTACCAATGCGCGTATGTATCCTGACGCGCCAGACGCCCACCAACTAGAGCCGCCGTCCAACATCAGAACGATATATCGATTTATCACGATATTGTTCGTCTCCAAACGTCGTCAGTATCGTATATACGGAAGGTGACTTCCATTACTAGATATGTCCCGCCCATTCTAGTTAAACTCCACCCACTTTCTGCGTGTGTTCGATTATAGTTTAACACTTTGAAACCTGAATTCCGCGATTCTAAATACCCAGGTATCTAACTATACAGGTAAGCCGTCGAATATTCTGAAACAAATTTGACAAGGACATTTTCTACCAGTCAAATTAGTTTCAAAATATTCAACAGAATGTTTATTAAATTATAAATTCATCAAGGATACTTGATACTTTATTGGCGGACTATATGATTTTCGGGACGGAGGTACGTCATTCTGATTGTGACGTCATCTAACACGTAACGTATTTGATTATGATAACAGATACAGATCCCCGTATTCAGAGCGCACCTGTTGTCCACTGCGTCGACTTGAACAGGGTGCGTCACAGATATGCTAATTAGAACCGTCATACTGGAGTCGAAACATTTTTGGGTTGCCAATTTTTTATGATATGATTTTTAAATTCCATAATTGCTCTATTGATTTTCACATTATAGCAGTCTGAAATCAGTAGTTTAATGGGTTTGAGATCTACTTAAAGTTGCAAACCAGGGACCAGTTTCACAAAGGGTACGGCGTAAATATCAAATAACGTATTAAGATTGGTATGTTTTCTACTTTACGACAGGGCGTAACTTACGCGCTTTTGTGAAACTGGCCCCAGATTTTTATAATAGTAACAATAATTTTGCTAATATTCTTCAGTTTACGTATGCTTCAATGTACTTGTCCAGTTTATCCATGCATCGTATGACGTCATAATCAACCACGTGCCGTTGTACGAATTGTATTCGTTATACTATTTTAAAAACATTATGTCGAACATTTAGAAACTAATTTGACTCGGCGCTGTTGCGGCCATAGGTAGCAACATCACCCAGTCAAATTTGTTTCAAAATATTCAACAGTTTACCTGTATAGTTTTCTGGAAACTGATAATCGGGGAGTTCAGGGATCGATCGATCGCAACACGAACAATGTGCATGTGGGTGGAGCTTAGCTAGAGATGGAAAGGTGCATTGTTTTAATCTATTTTAAGATGATGTTAACCCTTTCGTGACGAACCCGGCCAAAACTGCCATCTGTTGGATTCTTGAGGAATGTCCATTTGCAGACCAAGAGAAGATTATTTTAGAAAATTTAACACTGGAATCACTGAGTCAATAACCGAGCCAGGCATTTCAGTGGTAAATTTTCAAAAATACTCTACTCTTGCTCTGCAAATGGACGTTGAACATGCAAATAGTTTGATCTTCTTGACCAAATTTAGAAATTGAAGGGTTAGATATATCAGCACCTTTTAACAACAAATCTAATATTATATATTTAATTTATTTAAAGTTTTCACTTAATGATTTTACCATAATGAGGACATTAACCTACGCACATAAATATTTCTACTGCTGTGCATATGCATTATTTAGGGTACGCGGGAAATTCCTCTATCTTTCTTGCGATGCGCTATTTGAAAGCAATATGACGTTAGACAATAAACCAGTATTCTAATTCCAGGTCGCATTATACTTCATTTTCGTCACGCACGCACATGCGAACATGCACGCACGCGCTCGCGCACGCACGCACGCACGCACGCGCACGCACGCACTCACGTACGCTCACACACTCACACACAAGACTGGTGCCTGGCAATTTGGCTGATTATCATAGTCTAAGTTTACGCAGTTCTGGGCATTTTAAGCTGTTTATCTTGCATTGCGATCGAGATTGGTGTGTATGAATTACGGCCGTTACATGCGAGCTATTTCAACACAGTATCTGGTGCGGGCATATGTGTATGGGGCGGGGTTCAAGGGGTGGGGCAATTGCCCCCTTGACACGACACAATTGGGCATTTTCGGGCAAAGAAGATTGTATTTTAGGGCAGATCACTGATCAGAGGTAAACAACCTTTAGCAAATTCATTGTATATAAATACAACTTATACACGGCAATTAGGCCTACTTAGTCAGAAACAAAATGCTCTTGGCACCATCCAGAATCCATACAGGTTTTTAGAAACGATCCACATGCACCATGTTATAACACACCATGCAAAGATATACCTATTGATGTGGACCCAATGGACCTTTCTAGTTTCTGCTATGTCCTGCCAATCTCTAGCTAAGTTCCACCTACACCTCATTTGTGTTGGGATCGATCGATCCCTGAACTCCTGACTATCTATTTCCAGAAAGCTACTCAGGTAAGTTGTTGAATATTTTGAAACTAATTTGACTGGGTGCGGTTGCTGCCTGGCAGCAACAGCGCCCACTCAAATTAGTTTCAGAATATTCAACAGCATGTTCATTAAATAGTAAAGACATACAATTCGTACCACAATGCTTAGTCCGTCACCAAGTATGCGTTTGTGACGAACTTAACTACGTCATTCATGATGTCATTGATTATGTCGTCATCCTACGCGCCACGTACTTGATTATGATGTCATATGATGGATGGATAAACTGGAATTGTTCATTGTACAAGGTCTGAAATCACTAAGAGTAACATGCGGTCGTGTAGCTGGGAAGCAGTGAAATTCAAGGTGCTCATGGTGAATTAGAAGGAATCGGCAAGTCTGCTGACTTTAGCAGAAACAAAAATGATAACACAGACTGAAAGCGGGGCTTTGTTGGGGTCATTTGTAACATTTTAATTTTTACTTGGCTTGTATGTTTTGAGAGTCATTTTGACAAGTACCAGCAGTCTCCCTAAGAACCACCGTCCTATCGCATGGTCTCGTCCTCCCGCTACGCTCTCGTATCGAGTACCCTCGCCCTCCCACTACACTGTCGTATAGAGTGCCATGCTTGCTGGCTATGATATCCAAGCCAAGTTAACAAAACGTCCTAAATGAGGTCAATCAACTCCCGCCCAATGAAATTGCCCGGCTGTTAATAATAATAATAATAATAATAATAATAATAATAATAATAATAATAATAATAATAATAATAATAATAATAATCAACATTCCATGTAATCGCCATTGACCGTGTAAATGTATGTACTAATGGACCCCATATGCCACATTGTGGCCTGGGTGTAAATAAATTGAATTGAATTGTTATCTCCTACTATATACTGTCAATCATATAGATTAGCATTCGTGTCTCGCGAGCTCTCCACCGATATTGGCACGAACTCTATTTTTAGATTGATAGTTAGATTGAAATAGGCAGAACTCTGATTGGCGGCGTGAAAACTGGCGGTCACAAAGCAAGAGATCAAAGAGGGTCTGCGAGTACGGCAACGAACAGCGAAGCGATGTGAGTGGGCGTATGTTAGTACGATGCCTAAGAACCTGCAAAGGAAAAATGTTTGATGTTAATGCGCAATACGTCTCTGACCAGTAAACATCTACGGACGGCCGAGAAGATTCAGATTTCTTCGGCAGAAAGCAGAGGTGCTCGATGACAAAATGAAAAAATGGTTCAATTAAGGACACTG
The DNA here is from genome assembly GCA_034401795.1 of Chaetoderma sp. LZ-2023a. Classification (NCBI taxonomy): domain Eukaryota; kingdom Metazoa; phylum Mollusca; class Caudofoveata; order Chaetodermatida; family Chaetodermatidae; genus Chaetoderma; species Chaetoderma sp. LZ-2023a. Next base: position 75,361,904 of record CM067368.1, read on the forward strand.
ATTTTGCCTTTAAATTGAAAGAAGCACATGTTCCACGGAAGAAGCCCTCTAGGAGACAAGAAGCTCTAGTTGGAGAGACGACAACAGAAGCGAGTGTATTGACGCATGCGTCACACCATAGAATAGAAACATATAGGTCACTGGCTAAAGTATTGCTTGAAGTAGAAGCCAGATTCAGGAGAAATTAGCAGAAGTATAAACTTGGGGACATGGCACTCAATAAAATCCCGAATGAAAATAGTTTTGTCTCCTGTTTCTCTCACCTGGACAGGGATCTACTTACGACATGCGTTGCCGTTTTCAGAAATTTTAAGTTAAAAACTTATCAGCAAACTTCACACCATCATGACATTTATATTGATATTATGACACCATGTGTAATGGTTAGGGCGTTCAGATGTTTCTCAAAGTGTCGAAAGTAATACAAATATTTGTAGAGATACAAGAAACCTCATACATATTAGAACGTACCTTCAGTGGCTTGCGCAGGATGAAGACGTACCTGTAACACGCCATGGGCCAGGAAAAGTTAAACAGTATTCTCCAGGAAAGCTCATATGCTAACAACGTTCTTGAACGTGACGTGGAAAATCAATGGAGGATTCCAGTTTAACCATCAATCACATGACGTCATAATCAACTACTTGACGTAAAGTCCGACGTAAATTGCGTCACGAATGACCCATAGGCAGCAGCAGCAGCAGCAGCACCCAATCAAATTAGTTTCAAAATATTCAACTGCTTACCTGCATAGTTTACTGGAAAATGATAGTCAGAGAATTCAGGGATTGGTCTATCACAACATGAGCGAAGCGTGGGTGGAGCTTAGCTAAATATGAGCCGAACATAGCTAAAACTGGATACCTCCGTTGATACGTTTGGTAACAGGAGACATAGTTATGTCATGGTTTTCATTAATTATTTAAAGCATCACTTTGCAGTAGCGTCCACTGCAACGATATTTTAAGACGTTTGCTTTCCAGTGCTGTAGTGGACCTAGTTGAAAGCGTGTAAACCCTCTAGTGGTGTCTTAACTGTATAATCGTCAAACAGCGCCTCTGCAATGGTTGTTGAGGAATGTCCATGTATAGGACAAGAGAAGATTATTTTTGAAATTTTACCGCTGGAACGACTGGCTCGGTAACCGAGCCAGTCATTCCAGCGGTAAAATTTCAGAAATAATCTTCTCTTTGTCTGAAATTTTACACTGTCTAAGCGAAAATTTTGATTTACTCGACTCTTTAATCGTCCAGCCGGCCAAACACGCTCTTAAAAACTATTTTCTTAAATTCCAGTGGTAAGGTGTTTTTTTAAAACGCATTCTTTGGGCCAGCAGATGGTCATTCACTAGGAAAAATTTCTTGAAAATTATTGATACATTACAAGGGTAATTGATAAAAGTATCATTTTAGCGCTTTAAGACGCTGTTGACACACGAGGGCTTAAATCAGGGACTTGTAATTTACGTTTTGACTTTGCCTACAAATGGCCATGGATCTATTCTATGACGGATGGGCAAACCTTGTTGTTGTTGTTGTTGTTGTTGTTGTTGTTGTTGTTGTTGTTGTTGAGTTGGTTTTATTGGCTGCTCACACCGAGCTGTATTTGCGCCCTAACAATCGTTGAGGTGCTTCCCTGAAGAGTTGATGGACCCAGTCAAATTAGTTTCAAAATACTCAACAGCTTACCTGCATAGTTTTCTGGAAACTAATAGACAGGGAGTTCAGAGATCTCTTGATTCCAACACGAGCTTAGCTAGAGATGGGCGGGGCATAGCTAAAATGGAAAGGTCCATTGCCAAAGAGGGCAAAATGAATTTGTCCTAAAATTATTACTTATAAAATCGTGCGCCCAGATTTCCGTATACACATTATGTAAGAAGATGACTACGGGCCGTATAGCCTCATTTTTGACGTAATGATTATGACGTCATCCTACACGCCGCTTAGCTGATTATGATGTCATATGACGTCATTACTCTGGAAAAGTCCATAGCCTTCCCGTGAGCCCAGTCAAGAGTTTTCTCTTCCTTCATTTCAACACACTTAATTTTTCTACCTCTGTTTTGCGTCGATGGTAGCAACAGCGCTCAATCAAATTAGTTTCAAAATATTCTACACCATCTTTATTAAATAGTAAAGACATATAATTCGTTAGTCCGCATTAATTAAGCGTTAGTGATGAGCTTACCTACGTAATTCGTGACGTCATTAATTATGACGTCATCCGACACGTCACGTACTTGATTATGACGTCATTTGATAGATGAATAAACTGGAAAGGTTCATTATAATACAGGAGGCTGACTTTCCAAAAGTTTACATATTTATTTCGTGCTTGAGTGTCTGGTTTAATGTATATTCCTGTTTCCATTTCGGCATTAACCCGTTAACACTCATACCAGCCAAAACGGTAAGCGAGCCAGTCATTCCGGTGGTAAATTTTCAAAAAATAGTCTCTCGGTCTGCAAATGGACATTTTCTATGAGAAAAGTGAAATTTTCTTGAACAATTTCGAGGGTTAAAGGGATAAAGGACAGACAGAGAAGGAAAGCAGCAGTGTCACCTGACTTGACCATCACATTCTGCTACCACTGCATGCGTGACGTGTAAGACTATCCTCGTGTCTGCTTCTCGTGCCATGATTTAACCTCTAGAGCAAGCGCGGCTATGCCATTGCCAACCATTTGCTAAAGCGTTTGGCCGCATCATACATACAACAGTATATTCGTCAATTTGCATCGTTTTTGGCTCAAGATAATTAATGAAGTTTGTTTAGCCGGATGTGCATACCAGAAACGTTCACCATTGTAGCCTATTACCATCTGATTGTGTTTATGTTTTTTGTACAAAAAAACATTTGTTATCGCTGAGAATGGACCTTTCTAGCTTTAGCTATGCTCCGCCCATCTCTAGCTAAGCTCCACCCACACCTCGATCGAAAGCTGCAAATAAATAATCCAGATAGTTGATTGCAGTTTTCCCCTTGCTGTATATATGTGTGCACTATCTGTAATGTTTTTCTCTGTCCACTGCGGTTCACTACCGATATTTATGACGCGCGTGAGGTTGTGTCGCTTTGTACAGAGCATCTCAATCATGTCTACCTTTTACATCAACATATGCTGGCCTAAAATAGTATATGTATGTGTGCTGTGTACTGTGTACTGTGGCGGCAGATGATGCAAACATCCTGCAGGTGCAATCACCCTTCTTCTTTGGCCACTCGTTCTTGTCCTCACCGTGGATCTTCCCTCGGGTTCTTCTTACTCGTCAATGCGCCCATTCTGGCTTCTTTTAAGTCGGTGTGTAGTACAATTAGCAGGTACGTCCCGTACGAGCTTTATTGATGTTGGAACTGTGTACAAGCAAATTCCACGGGTTTCTCTCCGCATGGATATCATGTGGAATTTGCAGAACATGGACAAACATAGATCGTATGTGTTGGTCTACCTTCACCCACAGTGGGACTGCATCGCATATAGTGTCTAGAGCGTGGATGAAAATTATACTCTCCGACCAGCGATGTGGGGTTATAATACGGACGAGTCTGTGGTGACAGCTAGCAAGCTTATCTAGAACTTCATTCGGATTTTCACAGCTGTTACAGTTGTACAACATCAGCAGTACACAGGTCGTGGAATAAAAGCGTAAGTATTTGGTCAGCGGGATCCATTATCTACGGATTAGAATGTGGGATCCATGGATACACAGTCTCTAAAAGGACTGGAATCAATGTTCCCGGTCATACAATATGCATCGATGTGAGGTACGTTAGTAAACCAAGGATTTTGCTCTTTTTCCATTCTTCTCCGCCACGCTGGGCGATGCCGTTGTCACTAACATCGTATGTCGCTGATATGGCTACATGGTAGACTCGGGCTTGGTTTCGTACATGATTGGATTCACATTCTTGAGTTGTACTTCAGCTATAGGAAAAAGGTTATTGAGAGGCTCCTCATCTATGAAGATTACATCGACTGCATACTTTTCTAGTTTGAGGATCAGTGTAGATGCTGGTGCCTTTGGCCTTATGGAGTGCTCTCGCACTGATGAGAGGGCTGTAGCAAGGTGGCATACAAACAGCACCGAGAGAAGATATATCCCTGTGGAGAACTTTCAACTTGATATTTACCAATAGCATTCTGACTCGTCGCAGCTCTTCGTCATTATAGCCAGCTTGATGTGGTACGTCTAAAATCTTTAATTGTTTGATAGTGTCAAAGGCATGTAAGCTGTTGATGTCCATCTTCTGAAATGCGCAGTGCTTGGGCATGGATATTTGCTGCAGCCATACAATTGCTGCACAGCTGCGTCATAGTTTAAAGCTGCTCTGGGAGGCTCTAGTGAAACTCAATATTTCGAATGCGGCACAGTATCACGTTGGACATGATCATCCGGATGATGTTGAGGAGGACAATAGACCGCAGGTTTGCTAGTAGTCTAGAAGGCTTCTTTGGTTTGGGAAGCGCCACAATGGTATCCTCGCCAACAACGTCGATGGGGGAGGTGTTGCATGAAGGCAAAGTTTATTATGTATGTTATTAGTTTGGAGATGTTATCACCTGCATACTTGGAGTTCCTCGCTGATGCTGTCTGGCCCAGATGCACGTCAATTTCTCAGGGCCGTAAGTGTTTTCTCAACCTCAGTTGTTTCGATTGGTGTTTGTAGTAGCATAGTATCGCCTACAAAATGTATGCAATGACTAATTGGCTGGATGACTGAACTGGTTCTTAAACCATTCTCGGATCACGTCTGCTTTTCCATGGTCAATCCTAATGGAGCTGCCTTCAGTGCTATGTGCGGAAAGCGATGCTGGTGGAACAGCAACTCTCAGAATCAGGGCCGCCCTAAATAATTTACAGCAATCATCAGTGACTGTAATGGCATATGCCAAAGGGTTTGCTTGTACGTTGGCGAGTTAGGTCAGTCGTTCACGGATCTGGTGAAGTATAGCATTCCGTTCTCGGCGTAGATTTGTGTGATCTTTGCTCTGACCGCTTTGATAGACAAGGAGCCGTACTTAATGCATTCTGTTGCTCGAATGGCTTTAGAATGGGTGGGTCTGCAGTTTACCGTCCACGTCTGTTGTTATTATTGACAAGTGACAATTCCTGTTGCATTGGTCGCTGATGTTGCAATGACTATGAGCAATCTGGATAAGCCTCGTTTTGATTTGTGTTTATGTTACTGCTTGTTATCTATTCCTCCAACGTCCTCTTGTATTAGACTTGGGTGGTGGTGGCCTTGACGAACCTCTCTAGATCAAAGTTGACTCTACCATGTTGGTTAGCATAGTGCGTATGCAGCAAGCAACCGTACGCCATTGGAAGACGTGTGGCTACTGGTTCATGGTCAGAGATGAGATCTGTATCTCCATATGAACGGGAGTCTTGACGAAGGTTTTTTAAACTAATTTTACACATCCTACTATCAATTCGGTTGAAGACAGCTGTTGCGCAAATAGCATATAACGCCATACACATGTCGAATCCTATGTCCTCGTCTGCTTTGCTGAATTTGCCTAGCTTAAAATTAAAGTCACCACAGACAAACAATTGTCATCTGGCTGGAACGGTGATGGTAGCACTCAGAGCAGTATAGATAGACCCGATCAGGGAAGCGGGCTTTCAACAGTTGGGTCAAATGCATTAAACGCAATGGTTCGACAAGGTCAATGAATGCAACAAAATCGCTGACGTATCCGAAACTTAGGATGCAATCAAAGAGCCTCGGTCCTAATACAAAGCCGGTAAGAAATCAATCAACAACAGTTTTTATTCAGCAGTTTACCCTTGCAGGTGTTTAGGAATGGCCGTGGACCCCATCGACCGTTTCATCAGGAAATCAGTCCATGCGGAGATATTTCTATTTCACTGTTCCTGCTTAGTTTGCTAGTGAATGTGGAAAGGCCGATGTGTTAACCCTTATCACTTTGATGTTAAAATTTAAAAAATTTAAATTAAATTAAAGATCAAGTACCATATGCAGCGAGATTTGTGTTCTGATACGTGCTAATAACGCAATATATACTGACTAAAAAAATTACCGTATCATATTGTCATAGGATACAAATAATTTTGTAAATACTTCGTCGAAGGTGCCCAATTTTCGTACCTTCCCAAAAACAAAACTGAAACGGAAGTACTAGCGTCAAAATGGAGATGTGACACCATCGGAGGGACCTGTCTTTCTATTACCAAAAACTCTTTCCCCGGTGAAAATGGAAATTTACTCAAATAACGTGAAGATTTCTCGGCATATTTTCCAGGCAGCATTCACTAGAACGAGTATGAACTCATATCTGAGGGAAATAGTGACTCCGGGCCTGAAGATGGCGATGATGTGCCGAATTTAGGCGTAGATCATACCAATTTGAACCGTTACCAGATTTCGAACGGGCACTAGGCAGACGAGTTGAACTGGCATGAACAACAGAAATGCGCGACTTCAAAACGTAGACTGGTCAGTAAATTACAAACGAGTTATTGTTTTTTTCTCTATGAGCTAATATTGCATTATATCTGCCGCATTAAATTATAAAGTATCTATGTATAAGCTGCGTATCAGAAAATAGACAATAATTTGCACAGTTTGTTTTAGATTTAGTCAAACCGTACAAGTTGTTATGGGACAATGCTTGCTGTTGTAGTGACAAATACAAAACCTCCATACATGCCAGGGTCATGCTTCATTATAACAAACCAAAAATTAATTAATTGTTGTTTGCAAACAGAAAACTCGAAGCAGCCCAAACATGGCCTGGGAGGTCGCTACGCTTTGTCTTACTACAATTACTGAAATATAGATATACTGGAGCTATACGCATGTTCAAAACAGATGCTGTCCGACTATCATTCTTGGTTAATCATTTGTAGCCGAGAATACCTGAAGTCTGTATAGCCGCTTAGGGAAATCTGCAGGAGAAGTCGCCTTCAGATCCAGTATTTGAATCCACATGTGTAAAACTGTTTATTCGAACTGGCAGGGATTGTCAGTACCCAGTAGAATGTTTAGCCTATTTTGTTTCCATGATTTAAGCACAGGTGGACATATATGTTTTTCATGCGCCTTGTACTGTCTAGAATTGTAAATGTGTATATATGTATAATATGTTATTATGAATACATAAACTGTATAGATATATGTATCCGTCATATCTACATGACACAAGTCACAAACGTTCCTTAACCGGAAAAAGTGACGGTTAGTTTTAAACTCACATATTATACGTCGTAATGATTCCGTAACTAAACCGTACCGATAAATCCGTACCTAGCCTATTGGAGAGTCGATACCCTAAATTTGATGATGATTTGGGTGGCTAAAAAGGACAAAGAGACTGTATCATTAAAATGGACAAAGAGGGCGTGCCATCTAACATAAATCATCATCATCATCATCATAATCTACGAGGCATATGACAAAGACATTGGCTTGTTATGTCCTCGGTGGTGTTTGTCATCTTGTTTCGTTATGTTTTATCATGCTGTCACTTTTGCCGTGTCACTGTGATAATAAAACTACAATCTACATTGGCACTTTCACAGGTAGGCCTACTTACCAAATATAAGAATTTTTCTGTCCAATGCATAATGACTAAATTTTATTCCGTTGAAGAATTTGAAAATAATTTAACTGGAAGCCATTGCTGTCTTAGACATCAATGCCTTCCAGTCAAACCTTTTCCAAAATATTCAACAGATTGTCTTTATGATTGACCTAAGACCGACAAGGAGTGCGATATATGTAGCGATTTCGTTGAATCGATAATCTACTTTATGATAGATTATCTGGGCTGAAAATTAGGTAACATTTTTAGGTTAACTAAATTTGTCTAAATTTAGGGTTTGCATCATCATTGTTGCTGTCATCATGGTCAGCATAAATTTGAAACCATCATAATTAGCATCATTATTGCTATCATTGTCCGCCATCATTATTACCTTCATTGTTACTTAACTCATGGTCACCATAAAACTATAACTATCATAGGTGTCACCGTCACCATTGTTAGGCCCATCATTATCACCATCATTGCTACTTAAATCATGGTCACCATAAAACTATAACTATCATAGGTGTCACCGTCACCATTGTTAGGCCCATCATTATCACCATCATTGTTACTTAAATCATGGTCACCATAAAACTATAACTATCATAGGTGTCATCGTCACCATTGTTAGGCCCATCATTATCACCATCATTGTTACTTAAATCATGGTCACCATAAAACTATAACTATCATAGGTGTCATCGTCACCATTGTTAGGCCCATCATTACGGATGACTCCGATCTGTCGTTCAAGTATATGGCATCATAATCAATTACATCACATGTAGGATGATGTCACAATCATAATTGAGATAAATACTCTGTCATGAAGCTGGAATAGTCCGTCAAGTGTATAAATTGTATGTCTGATAGATGTACTATTTAATAATCATTCTGCCGATCATATTGAAAATTTTGAAACTGATTTGACTGTGCGCTGACTATGGCAGAAACAGCACTCAGTCAGATTAGTTTCAAAATATTCACCAGGTTAGCTGAGGTTAGCTCTGTAGGTAAGGTACCTTGATAATGGTGTTCTAGGAATTCAGGGTTCGATCGATTCCAACACAGGCAAATCATGAGTAGAGCTTACCTAAAATGGACACGGCATAGCTAGAAATGTATCTCTCTGTTATTGGTATCCCCATCATTATCTCCATCAGCCTTTTTTACTGTAATCATTATCGATCACAATCTGATATCAACATTGTAAGCGCCATAATTGTTACTCTCTTCATGTCACTGTTGTTGTCATCACCATCATTGTCACTCATCACCATAGTAAGATATAGTCTTCACCATCATCACAATCATTGTCACTGCCATCGGTCTTATCATCATCATTGTCACTACCTTGATAGAACTTTACTATCATCCTCATGATCACCTTCATTTGTTATTATTGTCAATACTAACACCGTAGACGCATTGTAATTGAGCTCATAAAATTGTGATATATTTATTTCAAGCATTTCAAGCCGTTGATGTGAGTGTGCAACGCGTGTCACTGTGTGTGTGGACACAGTAGATGAGTAGGTCGTGCTTTGGACTTCGGGGAATAACAACGGGAGTTCGGATTGGCTGCTCATAAACCAGTCAGTCATTCGTTCTCTCTTTAATTTCACCTGGGTTCACTTTCTGCCACCACGTATCAGAAATGAGGGTGTGCGTGCGCCGTCAAGATGCTTTATCCTATTATGAAGAATCATTGATTTAAACAAAATGGATTCATTGTACCTCTCTGACTTCTTTCATTTTCTCTAGTAGTGGGCTCAATGAGAAAGGATATTACCATTATCGCACGTTTGACCATACTTAGAGCTATTGACTTCAAACTTGGCGAGTGAGTACCTCGGGCAAAAGCTACCATTGAGATAATTACTAGGTCAGTCTGATCTACTTTCTGGATAATATAGGTGGCTAATAAAAGTTTATGCCGTATATTTCGATAACTTCATCACAAATTAACATTATAAATTTAGTGATGTGAAATGATGATGTCGGAAACAAGATGAATCAAGAAAGAATGTAACAATTGGCGTCGAGCATGCGCATAGAACGCAGTTCTTACTTTCTATTTCATGGATCATAATCAGTTTCAAATTGAAAAGAATTTAGAGTGTTTAAGAGACAGGAAGCTTTTGTCAATGAAATATGCAGCAGTATTTATTCATGTAATTATTTTTCATATGTTTATTCATTTCATACGTTTCTTCATATTTCAGAGTTATAAATTGTACAAGTTGTGAATAATGACAAAATGCAACTTGAAATCAAGGACAAAATATAAGCCCATGATATTAGGCCTATAATAAAGTAAAACTTGTCTAGATAGCATGGATTGGCACAGATTAGCAAATGCTTAGCGAAAGATGAAAAATTTAATGTTTATTTGCAATCCAAGATGACTATTTTTGACAATTTACCAATGATATCACTGGTTCCATAAACTAACCAGTTATTTTAGCGGGAAATTTTCAAAAATAGTCTTCTTGGTTTGCAAATGCGCATTTATGAAGAGGACATTGGTACACAAGCACTAATGGAAATATTGCAACAGCTTTTAGTTTAGGCTATTGAGAGCAATACATATTGGGGTTGCCAGAGCGAACTGGGTCATATACAGTGTATGTCCATTTGCTGACCAAGATTCCAGAAGAAGACTATTTTTGAAGATTCACCAATGAAATGACTGTTTTGGTAATCTAACCTGTCATTCCAGTCTGCAAATGGACATTATCAAGGCAACTACAGACATGACAGAATGATGCAACGGTAACATCTTTTTTATATATTTATTCACACTATTGACAACAATATATATTGGGGTGAGAGAACTGAGCTATAAACAGTGTACTGGTGTGTCCATTTGCTGACCAAGACTCCAAGAGATTTCTTCTGAAAATTTACCACTGGAGAGACTGGTTTTGTAACTCAACCAGTCATTCCAGTGGGAAATTTTCAAAAATAGTCTGTTGATTTGTAAATGGACATTTATCAAGACCACTGCGGAAGCGCTAATGATGGGAAGGTTGACCAGCATCTAGTATATTTATTCATCATGAGGCAATGAGCACAATACACTAATTAATACATATAATGGGATGCGTAAAATGAGTTATATTTTTTTTTTAATTGTTCATAATATATGTTCATAGTCGTCAATTTGGGGACCCAGATTCCTAGAAAACAATTTTTTTTTTTAATTTACCACCGTAATGACTGGTTCAGTAATCTAGCCAGTCGTTCGTGGTAAGTTTAAAAAAATAGTCTTCTCTTGGTCGGCACAAAGACATTCCTCAAGATCACTTCAGATGACGTCTTTGACTGCCTTGAACATTAAAGGGTTTACTTTAGCTATTAAATAATTACTAGGCCACCGAGGTGTGGTCAGTCACAAATTCTACTTCAAACTTGTCAATTTGTATTGGCCTTGGGCTAATAGTGGTAACAGGCTAGTGTTAATTTCTGTGTATGACACATGTAGGTAAAACTTTTCTCACTTTGTGACCAAGGATGCGCCACATCCATCTTGCAAATCTCTTTATGCCATGGCGACCATCCGCCGTCCGTCCGTCAACTTTTACTTTCAAACACTACTCCTCATTAACCACTTGGCCGATTTCAACCAAATTTGTCTGGAAGGACACCATGGTCGTAGACTCCAGAAGCACAGGTCAGAATTTTTATTCATCAATTTTTCGGGTGAAAATCTTTGATTTTATGAAAAATGTACAGGAAATTGTCAAAATGATAAAACATATAATTTTGTAAAAACACAATCTTAGATTTTATGAAAACAAACTATAACTATGTTACATGTCTTCCATCGGACTGAGAGAGGACTGTTTCTAAGGCTATACCACTGGAGTGACTCTCTTGGTAATCGTGAGCGCCATTCCGGTGGTGGGCAACTCGTGGATAGTCTCTCTTGATCTGTAAGCAGATATGCTGATGAGTAGTCCCCCTTTGAAAATCACACGACATTTCACGTTTCAAATAACTGATACTCTCTCCCTACATACTTGTTTTTAAAAAACATCGGTAGCTTTTTGATTATTATATCTTATTACTACGTACTCATTTACCAAATCCGATTAATAGTGCTGCTGCCACGCTCATATTCACTACAATAAACTACTGTAAGCTATATGTACTGTATTGCATTTTATACAAATTAAAATATACACGGTAAGCTAAATAAATGTCATAGCAATGAGCGTACGAATAAATAATCCTTGGCACACTGATGTCAAATTCTTAATTTTTTTAATTAAATCATAACAAAAACAGGTGTTCATCATCTGGCAGTTTTGGTGGAGGATGGTGCTGTCGTAGACCAAAATTGTTGAATAACGTACGCCAGATTCCGTGCTATCGATGCAGCAAAAGATGTCTATATTGACACCATGGGGCTAAAGGTTAATTGAAGGTGGAATTGGAAGCGTAATAGCCACACGTGAATGTACAGCATCTTTAACCACCCAAGTAGTGGATAACAACTGTAGGTGGCGCTCGCATTGGAGAGCCGACCCGGGGAGGCCCCGGCTGTTCACAGACTTTCGTTTACCACTGTACAGCGAGTAGGCGAGCGTCTACGGGTACTCTACGGGACTGGCTGTGGGTCGCCTCTCCAGTGTACGCGCCACCCCAGTATAAGCTCCGCACTAAGTTCTCCTGGCTCTGCCACCCTTGCGCCATTTTATATTAAGTGTTTTAACGCAACTGTTCCGGCTCTGCGCTGACTCTGGGCCAGCCCTGTGGGGGAAATCTAGATTAACCAGCCCGCCGCGTCTAGATCTTTTTCACGGGGCTGGCTCGGAGTCGGAACGGATTCGGACGAAATGCAACACTGCATAGCTTCTCAAAACTGTCAACCTTGTTTATTACAACGACTCTAATGTTTGTTGCTTTCTATTACCATTTCTCCTTATTCCTCTGTCCTCTACACCTCATATCCATCCTATTTTCTGCAGCTAGACCCTTGACTGATATTCGCCCGCGCCTGCCTACATTGTACTGGACCATATGCACTAGCATATGGACCTTAAACTTTGACAATGGCTAATGATATAGATAGTTATCGTGCGGCCATAGGGCTTTTTTGAATTGTCGTAGCACTGTATCAACTACATATGTAAAGAGGTATTTTATCCCTTCCGATATGTTAGCGCTGATTGGCATTGCTAAGGTTCCACGAAATATAATAAATTTTCTTGTCCAATGCCGAACTACAGCTAACTTGATTCTAATTCTCATGCATTGCTGGTGACGTGGAATCAAATCCAGGCCCCCTGAATAGGGAACTTTCTATTGTCCATATTAACGCAGATGGGCTCATGGATAAAATCCATCTAATTGAAGCCAACCTTTCAACCTTTAACAGTGTAGCTATAGCAGAGAGCCATCTCACATCGAGTATTGGCAATAACTGAATAAACTTACCAGGTTTCCAAAACCCATACCGCTGGGACCGCCATGGTACATGGGGAGGGGTTTGCGTCTATATATCTGACAATATTGCTTCCTCTAGGCGTACTGACCTAGAAAGTCTCGACGTAGAAATGATTTGGCTTGAAATCCATGACCAACGAACATTCTTTTATGCACTATCTATCGCCCACCTAATTCCGATGTTGGTAAATGGCAGCTGATATCGGAAAATTTAGACAACAGTCGCGACCAAAACCCAAATAAAAATATTGTTATTATCGGTGATCTTAACGATGACCTTCTTGACCCATCTAAACACTATTTAACTATTTAATTGCTATCATAAATTTGTCGGGCTTTTCCCAGCTAATAAGGGAACCGACGCGCCCTGTCTCTAATACATTACTAGACCCAATAATTATAAATAACCCCAAATTAGTCCAGAATAGTGGTATACTTTCACGCTTCTGCAGCGACCACACACCAACTTATGTAACTCTTAATTCTATTATTCCTAAGCGGAAATCATTCAAACGACACATTTGGGGCTATGGCCAAGCGGACTGGACTAAATTCCGAAATCTTTTAGAAAATTCGCGCTGGGGGAACCCTGGTAATAACAACGATGTCGATGTCTGGTGGCAGGCCATCACATCTAACATCACAAACGCAGCTACCTATAGTATCCCTAATAAAACAGTAACGATAAACCCAAATGACAAACCTTGGATGTCAAACAAAATAAAACACGAGAGGAGAGTTAGGGAGAAACTATTTAAAAAGTCGCGGATATCTAATTTAGATCACGATGTTGTAAATTTAAAAAAGCAACGAAACTACGTCAACGCTCTCGACAAAACCGCCAAAGAGGATCATAAAACTAAATTAGCGGCTAAAATAAACAAGGGAAACAAATCATCAAAGGAGTGGTGGAAAATATGCAAATCCCTTCTGCACAATAGTAATTCGAATTTCGAGGAAGTGACCCCTCTAAGAGTAGACAACTCCTCGTTTGCCTACGAACCCCTTGAAAAAGCCGATCTCCTAAACAGCTATTTCGCCAGATCGATGATACTGGGGCAGAGTTACCCACCCCCACCCCACCCCTTTCACTTGTACACTGAGCACTCACTAAACACTATACAAATAAACACCACCGATGTTTTAGACGTACTGTCGAATCTAGGCACTTCCAAAGCGACCTGCCCTGATAATCTAAGCCCTAAGTTATGAAAGAGGGCAAAGAGATTCTAGCACCAATTCTAGCAGAATTCTTTAATTATTCGGTCAACGTCTCCCAATTTCCCAACCCCATGGACAACTGCAAACGTCACTCCAAATTTTAAGAATGGTGATAGAAGTCTATGCTCTAACTACCGCCCAATCTCCCTATTAAGCTGCCTTGGTAAAGTTATGGAAAGATGTATTTTTAAGCATACATACAACTACACAAAAGATTTTATAACACATACCAGTCAGGTTTTCTCCCCTCTCATTCGACACGACATCAATTATTAGATATCTACAGTGCTATAGTGCAGGCTCTTGATGAACAAAAAGAAGTCATGCTTTTATTTTTCAACATTTCGAAGGCATTTGACAGTCTGGCACCGTGGTCTGATACATAAATTAGAACAATATGGAATTTCAGGAAATCTCCTTGCTTGGTTCAACGATTATCTCTCTATGAGAAACCAAAAAAGTAGTTCTAAGTGGAACTGAATCCCTCCTCCTCTCGGTAAAGGCTGATGTACCACAAGGTTCGGTCCTTGGGCCATTGCTATTCCTAGTCTTTATCAATGACTTACCAGGTGATATTTTAAACAGTCTGAGACTATTTGCTGACGACACCTGTTTTTACGTGATACAAGACAACCTCGATGCTCATATTCTAGCAATCAACCATGACCTTGAAGCGATATCTCAATGGTCAACAACTTGACTCGTAGAATTTAACTCCTCCAAAACAACCTCTTTATTTATATCCCTACGCCATCACCCAATAGTTTTCCCTATACATTTTAAAGGCTCTGATATCCAACCATCTGTCTCGCACAAGCACCTTGGTATAACGTTTAGCAATAAAGGTCACTGGCTTGAACATGTTGAAAACGTGATAGCAATGGTCTCGCTACTAAAAGTCTTAAATATATTCTTGATAGAGACTCCCTCGAAATAATGTACAAGAGCTTTGCTAGACCACTTCTAGAGTATGCAAGCCCCGTCTGGGATAACCTTCCACAACACTGCGTAGCAAGACTAGAAAACATTCAAAAGGATGCCCTAATGGCTGTAAGTTGCCTCACATGCAGCACCAGAACTGAGGACCTCCATATCGAAACCGGCATGGAAACACTTTCTGAAAGACGCGAAACGCAGAAACTTGTACTACCATGCAAAATAATTAACGGATGACATGTGACACTTTATCTAGCTATATCCGGCCCCTCTAAAGAACAAACCCGTATCATATCCGTAAGCAATTAATGTACACACCACCAAGATGTCGAAAAGAGCTTTACAGTGGGTCATTCTTCCCATCAACTGTATGCGCGTGGAACGCTCTCCCCACCTAGGTGGTATTATGCAGGCATAAGACCTGCCAATATCGCCTTTGCTAGACTCCGTAATGGTTGTAGCAGCCTAAATAGCCACCTAAATCACAATTTCATATCGGAAACCCGTATGTGCTCCTGTGGATTTCCAAGCGAATCACCTGATCATTATATTTTCAATTGCCCAGTATACAATAACCAAAGGGCATCTTTTAACAACTGGTTAACACTAATTAATGTCTCTCCCGCTACGCTTACAGCTAAAGAATTACTTTTTGGCAATGAGAATTTCGATCCGAACACAAATATGCAAATATCCACAATCCTCTGCCAATACATTGCTGATACTGAACGTTTCAAATAATACACGTCCGTTCTTAATCTATTCTTTCCCGCCGTCTGCACACACATACCCTCATGATCTAACTAGCTGCCATACTAAGTGAAATCCCAATAATGATGTTATGATACTGAACTATGACCCCGTGCTCCTATAATAATCGCCCACCGCACGATGTAAACACTAGTAAACATTACTAATCAGTACATTGGCAGGCGCCAGTGGAAACCAGCCTCCTTTTCTTTCCACTTTATCTCCTCAATCCTCTTCCTACTAAACCATCTAAACTCTATCTTTGTCGTGAAGAAACAGGCTTTTTTCTCCCACTCTATATGTTTATCTCAGTATATTTCCTTAACTTATAAACTGTATAATGCCGTAAATTTATATACATTTTATACATATGTAACCGCCTCTTGTTAGTAATAAAATGTACATAACTCAAGTGGGAATCACACTAATAAGATACGTCTTAATGTGTTCCCACTTTAACAGAATGCATTTGGTTCAAATGCTAATGGTCCCGATGAGCCCCATAGCCCCTTGGGCCTCCTGGGTTGTTTTTTAATTATGGGTGTGGTGTGGACTGTTGGTGAAGCATGGCGCGTGTGTATGTGTGTGTTGAAGGGGGTTGGGTGGAGGTTGTGGCTTGTCGCTTGTTAAGCCTACTTTTCCTGGCAGCAACCAATTGTTTTAGGATCAGACATACTCAAACTGATGACCAGTGTAATATGTTATTACTTAACAGAGAGGGCAGTGTTCTCTGAAAAAAAAGATAGGAAGTATGACCACTGCACAGGAAATCTGTTGAATATTTTGAAAATAGTTTTACTGGAACCTGTTGCTGCAACAGCTACCAGTCAAATATTTTTCTAAGTATTCACTATGTTTAAATTCTAGCGTTCTCCAACTAATAGTTCGCAATGCATAATTATGCCCCTCCCTCTCCCCTCACACCCTCGTTGCATCAGACAGTGCATTGCAAACAGAGAGGCGTACTATGTATGTCTCTGCTGCAAATGACTCTAGACGATTGACCTAAATTACTGGTGTGAATTAGATAGACGAGCTAGACAGCTGCTGTTTATAATTCTTGATGTCGCGATTTGACGTTACCCGGACTTATATTTAGACAAAGGACGTAAGTAGTAGTAGGCCAAGTAGTATTTTTTGTTTCTTGCGGTTTTTGTTGGTAAGAAACTGGGAGGCGGGGGAGTTGGCCTTTCTACCCGTAGGCCTAATGTGAGTGCGCATTTTTTCATAATTAATCCATAAAAGCATTCCAAGTTATAACCAGTCGTATAGCTATGTGTGCTTCTACTCGAAAACAATATGTGCCAAAATGCGGAGAGCAGACGACAGCTGTCTTACTGCGCCATCTGAGTTCGCGGAGATCGGCTCGCTTTGTATCTAATTTACCCACTACACCGTAGCCTATAAATTTTATTTGTTCGGGAAAATATGCAACGAAATTCCATTTGTTTTGTTTGCAGTATTACCGCAGCTATAAGCCACACAACGATTAGGCATAATTGACAACAATCCGCGATCGGCAACAGGGACTTATTCGCACTGTCACGATATTTTGCACGATAACGATAGGTCCCTCAGATGACGTCATACGATATACAGTTTTTATATTTCGGTTTTTTCGAGGACAACACAGAATTGCAAAATACGAGGTACGTAAAACGGAGTACTATTTTAAAGTAAAACATTTTATTATATTATTTATTGCACAATCTTGTATATTAAAGACACTTTTGCTACCGTTGCGCTTGGTCTTTAAAAGATAAACTTGTATTAATTTTTCAACAAATTTGATGGAAGATGTTGCTGTCTAGCAAAATTTTTGAAAAATGATCACCAATGTATTTGCAATTGACACAGTAAATGATAGAAAATTAACATCACAGCGGCTAGGGTTAAATCATATTTCATTACCTTGCTGAGATCACAATTCATGCATTGGTCAATGACGATAGTAAGTGTGTTGAATGCCTAATTTTCTTCTATAGTTTGCGGAACGCATAATTTTCAACCCATAATTTTCTTCTATAGATCAAAGACATGAGCTGTATCCGTTAACGGGTTCTCGACCATGTTCTACGAAGAATATGTTTATCATTCTCTCAGTCACATACTTTTATTATTTCCTGGATAAGGACGCCACTTGCTGCTTTTCCAAGTGCGTTAACGTTTCTGTAATTCAAAAACATGATTGCCGATGGCTTGATTTGACTACACGGCCTTGACTCGAGTGCTGAAGAACGCACCAGCCTAGGCCTGCCCATGTATAGGCTACACACTATTTGTCAGAACACGTGTTCTCTTCGTTGATGGTTGCTTATACTGTAGTTAGCTTCACCTCGTATAATGGTATTGTATTCGTGCGTGCGTGCGTTTGTGCGCGCGTTTGTGCGCGCGTGCGTGTGCACGCGCGCGTGCATGCGTGCGTAGGTAGAAACTTCTGAGAAGATTCGGCTAGCATTTCAACACAAAACACGTATTGTTGTAACCTCCAAGCTTTGGTTGGTATCAGCTTTGATACACGCAGACGTGGATTCGAATCAAATTACGGATGGATTTCATAAAAACTGCTGATGCAATGTTTCCTAATTTAATAGAATAAATATTGTTACCGTAAACTAAGTTGTAAAACCTGATGTTGATCCAGATTTAATGACCTAGATTTGGATCATATTTGGGATTTTAAAATTCTGAGAAAATTGCATTAGTCTGATCGATTTATTACTGGATATAGATAAACTAGACACATTATCTAAGAATGTAGCAGAAATATATTAATATTATGGTCGCCATTAGTACTTAGATATTAACTCAGATGATGCTAAATATATCAATTTATTTTGGGAATATCTAAAATTCCAGTGAATAAATTATAAGACAATTCACATTTCCAGAGTATCCATCGATGATTTGACGTCATATGTCGTCATACTCAGCAAAGCGGCGTACAGGCTGACGTCATAATCATTACGGCATAAATGATTCTATATGGCCCGTCTTTAACTCTTAATAATCCGACACGTTGTACGAATTGTATGTCTCCACGATTTAATAAACATGCTGTTGACTATTTTGAAACTAAGTTGACTGGACGCTGTTTCTGCCATTGCTTCCCGTCAAATTAGTTTTAAAATATCCAACGGAGCACTCCTTACATCAAAATTACTTTTTCGCCTGTGGTTTCTAAGCGTCAGTTTGGTTAATGAAGTATGAGTTAATAAAATTAGATTTGGGTTATATTTGATACATTTACAAATCATACATAATATTTTATCGTGTGATAGCAATAGCTACGAACGCGCTGGTGGCAATCGTAGCGATCGCCGCCATGACAACATTTGAGTAGACGCCCAATTGATTTGACGCCCTCGGATACAGCTCGATGTAATGATCATTACAGACATGTGGAATGATGAAATTCATCGCCTTCGTAACGACGTCCTGTACCTCATCCCCACATCTATAGTAGTCCATCGCCGTGCACTCAGCAACCTGACTCCAGTACCTAGTAAACGCAGAACAAAACACGAGATAATCAGATAATGTGAGCCCTCGCCCTCCAATTGTTTTTGGATTTTCCGGCTTTTTCGGATCACGCCCAAAAATGTAAAATTGTATTGTATAGTCACACTTTGTATTGTATTATTTCAAATCGGCCATGTAGTCTACGAGATATTCATACATCTGGAATTTGATCCTAACCGGATCAGGATTCTTTTACGTCGATCACAGTCAACGTCTGGAAATTTTCTTGCAGGACAATATTCTTCATTGTGTTAAAATTTGAGCCAACTCGGATCAGTAGTTTATTAAGTACATCTCTTTATACGCAAGCGCGCAAGCAGGCACGCGTACACGCACGCACCACGCACGCACCGGGCATGAATGGATGCACGCACGCACGCACAGACAGATCCGATCGCCATACCCTCTTCACCTTATGGAGCGAGAATAATAATTATAACCCAATTCCATGTCATTCCAACCAGCTTTAAAATTTAGCACACACGTTAGTCTTGTTATAGTGTCGCGGGTCTATTGTAATGGAACTTTCGAGTTTTAGCTGTGCCCCGCCCATCCCCAGTTAAGCTTCACCCACGCTTCGCCCGTGATGGGATCGATCGATCCCCGAACGCCCTGACTATCAATTTCCATAAAACTATGCAGGAAAGCTGTTGAATATTTTGAAACTAATTTGACTGGGTGCTGTTGCTGCCTATGACAGCAACAGCGCCCAGACAGATTAGTTTCAAAATATTCGACTGAATGTTTATTAAATAGTAAAGACATACAATTCGTACAACGCGTCGAACTATTAAGGGTTTAAGACGAACTAAATCGAGTCATTCATGATGTAATTGAGTATGACGTCATTCTACTCGTCACGTAGTTGATTATGACATCATATGATGGATGGAAAAACTGGAAAGGTCAATTTTAATTGGCCGTTCTTCATCATGGAGCACTGTATCTAATTAGTGTCGATGATACTTGGAATAACCAAGCTATCGGTCACCGAGAGATGTGATTAAGACCTTCGATGCAGTCCAAATATGTCGATGGGTGGAAAAATAACCGTTGAAAACTAAAGCCTAAATTGCGCTCTTTATAGACCGTTTAAGTTTAAAATTGAGATGGAAAACTATCTGATTAATTATCCAAATTTTTTACACCGATAAGATTTCACGAAACTTAGTATTAGTGCACACAGCTTGGCGATTCGACTTAGAAGACATGAAATCGTGCCACTTGAATGCAGGATTTGAAAGATGTACGAATCCGAGTGTATTGAAAATGAGAAGCACTCCATCATTCATTGTTCAGCCTAAGACTCCAAAAAGTATAAAATCTTCACGGCGCGCAGTTCCTTTTGCGACTTCCCATCGTTAATTGATGATAAGTATATATCCAACAATGAACTAGCGAATGTGCCAGTATGGATGGTCTTCCCTTAGATTTGTTATACTTCCGCCAGGGGTACCCTTGTCCTAGTCATTAGCCGGTCTGCCCAGTGTACCGGAACGACAGGCTCGACGTTTTCACATCTTTCCAGGTTGAGGCGAGGGTGACTGGCGATCTCGCCCCTCTCGCCCCAGGGGCGAGGTCGATCTCGCCCCCATTGGCATACAGCTACCATTTACATTTTTTGCTTGCGCGATTGACTCTCGGCTGACAGTAATGAATTATACACTTACCTTTTTATTTGTGTATATAGGTGGAATATTGTCATATTGACCAGGAGAACTACTACTACTACTACTGCTACTACTACTACTACTACTACTACTACTACTACTACTACTACTACTACTACTACTACTACTACTAATAATAATAATAATAATAATAATAATAAAAAATGATTGAGTTGAAAACGTAAATATTCAAATCATTTGTTATTGATCATTGTTCACGGGATTATGGGATACAAATAATTAATTAGCTCAATTGATCGCTCGATAACTAAGAGAATGAGACAGCCGATCGGATTGCACATCAAAGGATTTAAAGCATGAATATTTAAGAATGGGATTGATTGAGACGCATGGTATGGTTTAAGCTGGCAATACAACGCGACTAGACGGGAGACTCGATCAAGGATTAAAATAAAATAAAGTTAGATGGATGTTTGGGTGGATGGATGGGTGAAGGGATGTATGGGTGGGCTAGAGGCGGACAGAAAGATGGATGAACGCCCATACGATGGGCGGATGGGTGGATGGATGGATGGAGAGAAAGAAAGAAAGAATTAGAAAGAGAGGACTAGAAAGAAAGAAAGAAAGAAACAAACAAACAAACAAACAAACAAACAAAGTTTATTCTTGGCCAGGTTGTAGTTTCAATTTTTTTTTTGTATATGGTAACCAAACTTGGTATATGGATGCATCATAGCCTAAGAATGTGTCATGTATCACAATTAGGTCAGCGTGACCTATTTTTCACGGTTCACAGAACGTCATAGTTTATTCTTGCCCAGGCTCTAGTTTCAAGAGGCTTTTTTGTATACAATAACCACACTTATTATTCAGCCAGCTCAAATGATGTAATATGTGTACATAAATGTGAATTTTGTAAATAAATATGTTGTAGATATGTGTTACATGTATTAACTAGTAAGTTATTGTCATTTTCTTTGTCCCACACTCCCACTTCCCTCTACGACCACCGGCCAGGGTAGTGCTTTAACCGTTATTAGCCATAAACGGCTTCTGCAGTGGTCTTCAGAAGCGTCCATTTGCAGACCAAGAGAAAACTATTTTTGAAAACTTACCACTGGAATGACTAGCTCGACAACTGAGCCAGTCATTCCAGTGGTAATTTTTCAGAAATAGTCTTCTTGGTCTGCAAATGGACATTTTCTGTGAAAAAATTGAAATTTTCTTGAACAAATTCGAAGGTTAAAGGATTAATCTCGGCACTGAACCATCTCTAGTTGTCTGATTCTGTTGGTTTTACCTGGTTCCCATATTATGCCAGCATGCTGCTATAAAGCACATTCAATCTGTTTAGGAGCCATATTAAAAGTGCATATTCACACCAGAAAATATTTTTTTTAAGATTGTATACGTTTATAGGCTTAAATTATGTGCCTATGTGTAATGAAGCGAAATAAATCTTAACATATGATGATTTCATTACGTATAAATTAATATAGTTTTTTAAGTTGCGAAATTGAAATAGAGGCACGAGTCTCTCTAAATATAGCCTTCGTTATCTTGTAAAATATGACTTTAACTGCCATCAACGTGATGTCCCAGTCAAATTGACAGCCGTCTGAGTTAATCTATGGATTATTCCCCAGGAAAAAAGCCATACAACGTCACCAACTTATCACGATTGTCATGGAGGCGAGATGGCCAATAGAAACTCGTCCTCATGCAATGTACCTGAAGCTCGCCAGGGCGAGATCGACGTCAATCGAGACGAGTTCCTTTGTCAACGCCCACACACCCAGCCACCCTGCCCATTGATCAGACAAGTCGTGTTTTGGCCAGTAATCTCGCAAACATCTTATTGGGTATTTAAAACGTGGGATCCATAACGCTGTATTGCTACCTGACCGTTCTCGTGTTGAGAACGAAACTGTCTTTGGAAGGAGAACGTCTATCCCTTTTCAATCTTGACATTGTAGCGTGTCATATTGGGATATCATGTTAAATATTTCAACTTTAATTCGACGAGGCTGTTGCTCTCAAAGGAATCGACAATTTTTAAGTCAAATTATTTTCAAAATATTCAACATAAATTCGTACATAGTAAATTATGTAAAGTACGAGATTTGTCGTGTTAAAAGGGTTAGTTCTTTTCATTTTCATTACAGCATGCCCATCTGTTTTCTGACCGTGGAAGATTTTTTGTATTAGCTAGCTTATATTACGAGATCACCGGTGAGTAGTTTTGACCACACTTACATAAATAAATGATTTGTCGTACACTGAAGACTGTCTATAGCGACCACGTGCGTTTGGGGCCAAAAGATTGCTGTTCTTTATGACGCGTGGTCGTATGCCCAACCGTCTTAAGGAACCACCATATTTTTTGCCCCAAAAGCTATTTAGCAGGTGAAATTAGTTTTTATAAAGCCACCCCCTGTCTTATGTGAACATAATTGGAAAGTCCACGTGGTGGTCGCAATAGACAGATTTCACTTTACATGGTTTCTCTGGTTGAAATGGTTAGCTATTTGAATATGGTGAGTAGGTAGGCCTACATTTGATGAAATTGAGAATTAGCCTATCCAACCAAAAAACAAATACGACATGTTATTTAGGAAGAACTCTGATGAATAACGAACGCGCAGAGAGAGAGAGAGAGAGAGAGAGAGAGAGAGAGAGAGAGAGAGAGAGACAGAGACAGACAGACAGACGAAAGACACATGTTGTATTTAAAATGCAATAATGCTGATTTAATATACATGTAGATGACATAGGCAATTACATAGGCCCGTACTACCTTTAAATAACTTTCATTAAGAATATTGCTTCCTTAGTAGGCTTGCGAAATGTCCAGAGAAATTTCTTTTTCTCATAGAAAATATCCATTTCCAGACCATGAGAAGCCTATTTTTGAAAATTTACCAGTGGTAAATTGTCAAAAACAGGCTTCTCTTGGTCTGCAAATGGACATTCTCTGTGGGGAAAAGAGAATTTTGTTTGGACAAAATCAGGACACTAAAGGGCTAAGATGGTGTTCGTAATAGCTAGGCCACGCCCCTCTGGTGGCAAGTAAACAGAGATAGTTGGCATTAACCTTTTTAACACTGCAGTCCAAAAATATAATTTTACAGGTAAGCTGTTGAATATTTGTTAAACTAATTTGACTGGAAGCTGTTGCCGCCCTAGACAGCAACAGCCCAAGTCAAATTAGTTTCAAAATATTCAACAGAAAATTCAATTAAATTCAACTAATCGCATAAAAATTTCAACTCATAAACACGTTTCTTAAAGAGAGGTACGATAGATTGTCGGAGCTATTTTATCACTATGATGATTATGACGCCAAACCCGTCATCAATAAACGGGCCAGTCCTTCTAGTGGTAAATTTTCAAAAATAGTCTTTCCTTGGTTTGCAAATGGACAGTTTCTATGAGAAAATTGATATTTTCTTGACCAAATTTAGGCACAAAAGGGTTAAACAACATCTTTAGCTAAAACGAAAACACGGCTCAGCGAACATGGGTAACTTACCCTATTCATACCCCCCTCTCCACCCCTTAATCCGATGAACCCTCAATTCTCAAGATCTGAATTTCGAGACAGTCATAGAGCTAATAGATTAAGCTTTTGAATATTTTAAAGCTAATTTGACCGGAACATGTTGCTGCAATTTTTTTTTTTTTTTATTTATTTATTTGCAGGTGGAGCGAGGGTATTGCATTGGCATATGACAGTCTGCCATTAAGCCTATATTCGCCACAGGCCTATTCACTTCACTATACACACATTCAGGGAAGCGTGGCGAAGGAGGCTTATAACGAATTGTCGGGACCTTTGTGGAGTTTAACTCTACTCTGATATAACTTTTTGCTGATTTTACCCCTTTTTCAGATCAAAAAGGAAGTAACGAGAAGTCTTCATTAAAATATGATTTTTACATATTTGGAATCCTATACATAGATTCTCAACCATAGTGGTAAATTTTTGACAAGTTTAAATAATGATCAATATTTTGATTTATAATTGGCAAATATGCGAATTTTTCCGGCCTCCAATGCATTTCATTTAGGAAATCTTATGCAGATACCAGCTTTATAAAACGTAAAAAGGAAGTAATTTCTACGTTACCTAGATTATTATAAAATACACCATTAGAAAGCTGATCAATTGTACTATCCGGTCATATGTGGTAAATTACAAGCAACTTACAACTAGAATGCATATCTGCCTGACTTTGTAAGATTTCCCTATTCATTCAATAGTAACAATCTGCCCAAGTCAGACGGCTAATCCAGCGCATGCGCGCTGGAAATCGAGGCCCATTGTTGGATATGAATTCGTTTTTATGTCATACAATAAAGTTGATACGGAGATTTCTGAACTGGTTCTACCTTTTGTCCATGACTGTATGCTAAAACATAGTCCATCAACTATTGATCCCATATCCCGGATAACACAGCTTACTGGGCCGGTATTGGGCCGATACCGTCCCAATACTTTCAGTATCGGCCCGGTATCGGCGCAGTAAGATACGTTATCAGTGATGTATTCGGATATGTCTCCGCGGCCATGGCTTAAAAGTGCATATTCACAGCAAACTTACTGAAAATAAAATTGTTTAAATTATATACTTTTAGAGGCTTAAACTGTGAGTAATTTTTAAGTTGCGAAATTGAAATAGAGGCATGAGCCTCTATTTCAATTTCGCAACTTAAACAATTATATCAATTTATATGGAATAAAATCATCATATGTTAAGATTTATTTTGTTTCATTACATATAGACACATAATTTAAGCCTATAAAAGAATACAATTTTAACAATTTTATTTTCAAGCATTCTGGTGTGATTATGCACCTTTAACACATTGTATCCTTCTACCTAACCGCTGGTGCTTTATAAATATGTCCGCTGTTACTTCGCGTACTTCTTCTTTTCGTTCGCTGATCATACCGCCAGTCCTGTAAGTGACTATCGACATGATCATAAGCGTTAAGTGCCATGGTTTATTAGAGTGCGCCGTGCGGCCTGGAACCTCCGTCTTCAGCACTCGAGGTTTCTGTCAGGGTTACCTCACCCTTACCTCCTATAGTCGCCTCTTACGACACGCAGAGGATACGGAAGGTGTATTCTAAGCCCCACCTACAGGGCAAGTTACTTCGTGTATATAATTATTTAATTTTTGTTTTATTTTATTTTACGTTTTATATAGTATCTTTATAGGTGAATGTGCTGTATGCGGACACACCATACTGTATGGTTTTAAGGCAATAAATTGAAATTAAAATTGACTTGATAGACATTAGAATAAGTTTATATTTTATTTTACTTATTTTATATTTACCTGCAGAAATAAGGAACTGTAGCTTTTAAGTCGTTATTGTTATCGTTCTCATCGAGGTCTCTCTCAAACGACTGTCTTCGCTGTTGGATACAGACCGTGTTTGGATCATAATCGCGCTCTATGCAGACCTTGTTGTACTGAATCACTGAAATAATACAGACATAATGGTGGAATTCAGATTCTCAGTTAATCGTCTGACGTCATAATCAACTACGTCACATCACATGTAGGCTGTCGTCATAGTCAATTACGCCATGAATGATGCGATATACGTCGTTATAAACGCTTAATAGTCCGTCAAGTTGTACGAATTGTGTGTCTACCATTTAATAAATATTCTGTTGAATGTTTTGAAACTAATTTGACTGGGCGCTGTTGCTGCCACAACAGCACCAAGTTAAATTAGTTTCAAAATATTCAACAGTTTACCTGTATAGTTTTCTGGAATTTGAGATTCAGGGGGTGCAGGGATGGGTCGATTCCGACCCGGACAAATCGTGGGTGGAGCTTAGTTAGAGATGGGCAGAGCATAGCTAAACCTGGATCCCTCCATAGGATATTTATTTGGTTTAAACGTGATTTATTTGTTCAGATGGGAGCACGATAAGACTTAGAGTCTTATGCCCGTGTCTCCCATACACATACAGATTATTCAAAACTTTTTTACAACAAAATGGCGGCAAATCATAATAGTTTAATTAATTGTAGTCTATTGGTGTGCATAAGTATGTGAATGTTGAGTGTGAGGTGGGGGAGAGTAGGAAGAAAGACCGAGATAGAAAGGGAGATGGGGAAAGGGGGGGGGGGGGAGGGTGAGAGATAGAGAGAGCGAGGAATAAGATCAAATGGAAGAATAGCAGAGGTGAGCTCTAGGTGCTGCCTTCGCCCCGACCTGTACGTGTTGGGCTGCTGTCCATTTACCCCGTAAACTATAAGTTCACAAACAGGAAGCTACTGAAAGCGGTTGGTGTTAATTATGTATTGACATACCGTATTACAGATCAGTTTGTTCATTTCCAAGTTGGTAGTGTAAGTCCCGTATAGAAGCTGGTTGACCGTAAGATTAGCAAGAGAAATATCGTTCAAGGCAAGCTGATTTTGGAAAACGACTCTTTGCTCGTTAAAAAGGGCACAATGTAAGAGGTAGTGGTGTGTAGATTCATCATTGTGCCCACAAGAACAACTGGCAGATTCCGACAGAAAGTTGTCAAATAGATGTCGGTTTAAAGAACTACAACCATTTCGGAGCCTGCATAGCATTATGTTGGCAAACCTCGGGCCTACGTAATACCACTCAGGGGGTTGTCGTATGGATGACATAGCCTTGAGTTTGCTTTTAAATTCTAGAAGAGTGACAGAATCTCTCACCGGCTGGGAAAAAGGATCCAGAGAATAGCTCAGTACGGCAGCGGAATGGAGTGAAGAAATTTGGATGACGGATATTGTAAGGATTTCGTACTTGGGATAGTGTGGGAAGATGGTTGACCAGAACCTCACAGGTCATCCCGTTAATAATTTTAAATAGCATAGATAATCTATGAAATTCACGTCTGATTGACAAGGTTTCGATGCCTGTTTCTAAGTACAGGTCTTCAGTGCTCGCACTACGTGTCATTCCACATACCGTTCTGAGAGCATCTTTTTGGATATCCTCTAGCCGAATTACAAGATATTGTGGAATATTATCCCACACAACATCTGCATATTCTAACGATGGTCTAATAAATGTTTTGTACATGATCTCGAGACATTTACGGTCTAGAATATATTTTAGACCTTTAAGTAAGGAGAGTTTGTGTTGAGCGTTTGCTATGAGATTACTCACATGGTTAAGCCAATTCCCTTTGTTATTAAAGGTAATGCCGAGGTGCTTATGATCAGTTGATGGTAGAATTTCAGAATCTTTGAAGTTGATTGAAAAGGATGTGGGCTCGTTGCGCAGGGAAAAAATTAGAGATGTAGTTTTCGAGGCATTAAACTCGACGAGCCACATGTTTGCCCAATGCGTCATGGTCAGTAGATCGTAATCGAGTGTGGCAGTGTGTTCTTTTAGATCATCTGACATTACATATAGGCACGTGTCATCAGCAAAAAGTCTAATATTGTGAATTATATTGCTGGGCATGTCATTAATAAAAACTAAGAATAACAAAGGACCAAGCACAGAGCCTTGTGGCACTCCAGCATGTAAACGAAGTAGGGTGGACTCATTGCCGTTTATAACTACTCGTTGGTATCGGTTTCCAAGATAATTTTCGAACCATGTAAGTAGATTTCCACAGATACCAAAATTCCTAAGCTTCTGTAGGAGGCCGCGATGCCATACTCGATCAAAGGCTTTAGATATATCGAAGAATAGAAAGATTATTTCCTTTTGATCGTCAAGGGCTTGAGTAATATCCGTGTAGATATCAAGCAGTTGATTTACTGTAGAATGTGATGGAAGAAAGCCAGACTGATATAGAGTGATATCATGTCTAATATAGTTATAGATATGTTTAAAAACGGTTCTCTCCATAACTTTACTAAGACAACTCAACAGTGATATTGGTCGATAATTTGAACATAAGCTCTTGTCTCCTTTCTTGAATATAGGAGTTACATTAGCGATTTTCCAAGAAGTGGGGAACTGCGCACTAGAAAGTGAGTAATTAAAGAACCGCGCTAGTATTGGGACCAATACTTGTTGGCTCTCGAATAATAGTTTCGGGCTTAATTTATCCGGGCCAACAGCTTTAGACGTGTCCAGATTGGACAGTACATCGGAGATGTCAGTGTTTGATATTGTAATTGAGTGGAGAGTATTGTCCGTATACATAGATAGAGGCGGTAAGCCGGCATTAGCATCGTCAATATTGGCGATGCTAGAGAAGTACCGGTTAAGGAGGCTTGCCTTTTCTAAAGAGTCGTAAGAGAATGAGCCGTCATCGCGCTTCAGAGGCGGCATTTCGCTAAAATTAGAGTTAGTATCACATAGGAACGTCTTACATATTTTCCACCACTCTTTAGAACCTGTGCGTCCATGCCTTATTTTTTCAGCTAATTTATTCCTGAAGTTTTCTTTCGCTGTTCGGACTAATGTATTGATGTGGTTTCTCTGTTTTTTAAAGTTGGCCACATCTTGCTCTCGGTTAGTTTTTCTTGATTTCTTGAACAATTTTTCCCTGACTCTCATTTCGTGCTTTATTTTGCTGGACATCCAGACTTTATCGTTTGGGTTTATAGTTATAGTCTTATTTGGGATACTAATACTAGCAGCGGCAATAATGTTTGTAGTGATTGTCTGACACCAAATGTCGACGCCATTAGCATCGGAGATGTTGATCCAGGGTGCGTTAGTTAAGTGATCCCTAAATAAATCCCAATCAGCTTTCGCATAGTCCCATATATGGCGAGTGTATGTTTTACGTTTAGGTATGGAGGATGATAAAACCAAATATACTGGAGTATGATCACTACAAAATGGCGCAAGTACTCCACTCTCTTTTACTATTCTGGCACAGCTGATAATAATTGGATCAAGTAATGTATTTGAAATGGGTCGGGTTGGTTCTTGTATTAACTGGTGGAAGCCAAACGTAGATATTTATTTAATACTTTATCCATTGACATTCCAGTAGCTACTATCCACCAAGGCAATGATAAAAGAAAGCTGTTGAATATTTCGAAATTAATTTGAATGGAACACATTGCTGCCATATATACGTGTATGCAATCTTGTACCTTATCCGCTAAGTGTTTCTGCAAAATGACTAAAGCGGAAATAGTGTCGTAGTTTGTTTTCTAATATCACCCATCAACACGCACATCGCCATGGGGAGCTGATTTCTGTCCATATTTTGACATCCAAACAATTTAACACGTTTCGCTAAGTCGACGAACTACCAGGGTCCCGTAGGCTGCGGGGTGCGAGCGGGAGGTGGTGGTGGGGGGGGGGGGGGGTGTTGGGGGTGGTGGATTTATGAACTGTACTATTTTAAATACTCATACCCCAAGAGAAAATGTCTAAATAAAAATTAGATAGCCCCCCCCACCCACCACCCCACCCATCCCCACGCTGCAACACCCCACCAATCCCACCCCATCCTCCATTTATTGCGACGTCAGATACTTGAGTGGCTGATCGGATCCCCCTATGATGGGTTAATGGACCATTCCAGTTTTTGTTATGCCCCGCCCATTTCTAGCTAAGATCCACCCACACCTGGCTTGTGTTGGGATCGATTCCGGAACTCCCTGACTATCAATTTCCAGAAAACTATACAGGTAAGCTATTGAATATTTTGAAATTAATTTGACTGGGTGCTGTTGCTGCCTATGGCAGCAACGGTGCCCAGTCAAATTTGTTTCAAAATATTCGACAGAATGTTTATTAAATAGTAAAACCATACAATTCGTACAACGTGTCGGAATATTAAGCGTTTAAGACTAACTAAATCGAGTCATTCGCGCTGTAATTGATTATGACATCATCCTACAAGTCATGAAATAGATTATGACGTCACATGACGTCGTATGATGGATGGATAAATTGTAAAAGGCCATTGCGTAATATTACATACCTGGTAACTTTTGACAAATGTATTGGAATGTGTCTCTATATTTATCAATATTGATAAACTTATCAAGCACGACCTTCATCTCGTTGTTGTTGCTTGTACAGTCGCTGTAGATGTTCTCAACGCACTCCAGCGCGCTCGTGTACACGTCATCGCTGGAAGTATAGGATGCAAGTATTTACTAAATATCCTACCCTGACTACGTAGGTTACTGGGCTGGTAGTGGGTCAATAACGGTCCAATACGGCCCTGCATTGGCTCAGTACCGGCCCAGTACCCTGAGGTATCATGTATCTATAGCTTAGGAAATTCTGGTCTTATTATGTGTTTATCTGTCGAAATT
The DNA here is from genome assembly GCA_034401795.1 of Chaetoderma sp. LZ-2023a. Taxonomy (NCBI): domain Eukaryota; kingdom Metazoa; phylum Mollusca; class Caudofoveata; order Chaetodermatida; family Chaetodermatidae; genus Chaetoderma; species Chaetoderma sp. LZ-2023a. Next base: position 75,393,224 of record CM067368.1, read on the forward strand.
TAGATGATGCATTAAAGGGATACTTCTCTCATCTCAAATATGATGTTGTACTGATAGACTGTGGGCTCCGCCATTTTGGTTCTTTAAATGAAAATGTGTGATGTCATAGTGGTGTAGATCAAACCCATTCTTTATGACGTATTTACTATCATAATGAATATATTGAAGATAATTTGACTGAACGATGCTGTTGTCTATTGCATCAACCGCTTCCAGTCAGATTAGTTTCAAAATCCTCAACAGCTTACTTATTTGCTTGCGCTTACATCGTTCTATCAAACTAATGATCGCGGTTACTGGTTTGATTGACCTATGACGAGTCCGTAATGGACCTTTCCATTTAGCTCTGCCCCGCCCATCTCTATCTAAGCTCCGCTTACACCTCGCTCGTATTGGGATCGATCGATCTCTGAACTTCCTGATTATCAATTTCCAGAAAACTATACAGGTAAGCTGTTGAATATTTTGAAACTAATTTGACTGGGTCAAATTAGTTTCAAAATATTCAACAGCATGTTATTAAATAGTAGAGACATACAATTCGTACAACTTGTCGGACTATTAAGAGTTAAAGACTGCCCATATAGAATCATTTATGACGTAATGATTATGTCGTCATCCTACACGCCGCTTAGCTGAGTATGAAGTCAGATCATCGATTGATACTCTGGAAAGGTGAATTTCTAGGTCCCGTGCACACCGTATGCCCTTATCTAGGCTGATTTTACCCTTCAGTTTAGTTTAAACAGAATTTTATGTTGTTCAATGGGAGCACAGTAAGACATAAGTCTTATACACGTGTCTCCCATACATACAAATACAATACATTAATAAATACATCAAGATGAGTTAAAATAAAACATAATTAAATAGTAACGTATGTATAACTGGTTAAATGATAATTTATATCAACCACTGATTTCAATTGTCTAGGTAGTTCGCACGCTTACGTATGTGTACGTGAATATGTGCGTGTGCGCGTACGTATTGGAGTGCGTGTGTGCATAATGCGAGAGAGAGAGAGAGAGAGAGAGAGAGAGAGAGAGAGAGAGAGAGAGAGAGAAGGAGAGAGAGAGGGAGAGAGAGAGAGTGGGAGAGAGAGGGTGGGAGAGCGGGAGAGAGAGAGAGAGAGAAGGAGAGAGCGGGGAAGAGAGAGAGAGGGGGAGGGAGGGAGGGAAGTAGAGAGCGAGAGAGAGAGAGAGGGGGGGGGGGGGAGAGAAAGAGAGAGAGAGAAAAAAAAGAGAGAGAGAGAGAGAGAGAGAGAGGTTGTGTATGTGTGTGTGGTGGGGGAGAGTTAGGGAAAGAGAGACAAAAAGAGAGGAGAGGAGAATATGAGAAACAGGGTATAAACTAAGAATTTGACAAGAGTGAGAAAGGTAAGGTGAGGAGCTCTTAATGCTGCGTTCACCATGCTTGTATATGTTGGGCTGTTTGCATTTCGCTCTTATAGATGCGAATTTAACAAATAGGAAGTTACTTAAAGCGGTTGGTATTGACTATGTATTGGCATACGGCGTTACATATTGTAATATTCTTTTCCAAGTTGACATTGTTAATGCCGTATAGAAGTTGATTAGCTGTCAGTGTGGCAAGAGAGATATTCTTTAGGACGAGCTGATTTTGGAGAGAGACTCTTTGGTCGTTAAAAAGAGGGCAGTGGAGGAGATAGTAATTTGTGGATTCATCAGTGTATCCACATGGGCAGCTAGTTGAGTCTGACAGAAAATTTTCAAATAGATGCCGATTTAAATTACTACAGTCATTGCGAAGCCTACATAGGATTACATTAGCTAACCTCTGGCCGACATAATACCAGGGAGGAGGCGGTCGTATAGGCGACATGGCTTTAAGTTTGCTCTTGAATTCCGTGAGAGTAACGGAACACGTGACCGGCGCTGGGAGAGTATTCAATTGGCGGACTGTTGCTGGAAAAAAGGATCCTCGGAAGAGCTCGATTCGGCAACGAAATGAAGTAAATAGGTTTGTGTGACGAATGTTGTAGGGGTTTCGTGCCTGGGATAATGCGGGAAGGTGATTATTCAGAATTTCACACGTCAGCCCGTTGATAATTGTATATAGCATAACTAGTCTGTGAGATTCCCGTCTATGTGAAAGCGTTTCTATTCCTGTTTCGGTGTACAAGTCTTCCGTATGAGCACTACGTGTCATTCCACATACTGTTCTGAGAGCGTCTTTTTGGATGTCCTCCAGTCGTGTTACAAGATACTGTGGTATGTTATCACAGACAACGTCTGCGTATTCTAGTGATGGCCTAACAAAGCTTTTGTACATAATTTCAAGACATTTCCGGTCTAGGATATATTTTAGGCCCTTGAGTAAAGAAAGTTTGTGTTGAGCATTTGTTATTAAGTTTTCCACGTGAGTAAGCCAAGTGCCTTTGTTATTGAAGGTAATGCCAAGATGTTTATGGTTGTTTGACGGGATTATTTCAGAATTTTTGAATTTAAGTGGACAGACAGTGGGCTCATTACGCAGAGAAAGAAACAGACTAGTAGTTTTGGAGGCATTAAATTCGACAAGCCATGTGTTAGCCCATTGCGTCATGATCAGGATATCATGGTCTATTGTTGCAGAGTGTGCTTCTAAGTTTTCGGACATTACATATAGGCAGATATCATCAGCAAACAGTCTAATATTGTTTAAAATATCGCTGGGCATGTCATTAATAAAGACTAAAAATAGCAAGGGACCAAGGACTGAACCTTGCGGCACTCCAGCGTGCAAGCGAAGTAAGGTAGATTCATTGCCGTTTATAACTACTCGCTGATAACGGTTTTCGAGATAGCTTTCAAACCATGCCAGTAAATTTCCACAGATACCGAAATTTCTCAATTTTTGTAGAAGACCACGATGCCACACTCGATCGAATGCTTTAGAAATATCAAAGAACAAGAACAGTATTTCCTTTTGATCATCGAGAGCCTGAGCGATATCAGTGTAGATGTTTAACAGTTGGTTTACTGTATAATTTGACGGAAGAAATCCGGATTGGTATGGAGTTATATCGTGTCTAATGTAGTTGTAAATATGTTTAAAAACAGTTCTCTCCATAACTTTGCTTAGGCAGCTCAAGAGAGATATTGGTCGGTAATTTGAACATTGGTTCTTTTCACCTTTTTTAAAAATAGGAGTTACATTAGCAATTTTCCATGGAGTCGGAAAATGTGCGCTAATAATGGAATGATTAAAGAACTGCGCTAGTATTGGGACCAAGACCGCCTTACTCTCATATAACAGTTTCGGGCTTAATCTGTCTGGGCCAACGACTTTAGAAGTATCCAGATTAGACAGTACATCTGAGACATCGAAATTTGTTATTGTGATTGAGTTTAAAGTATTCTCCGTATACAGAGATAAAGGAGGTAGGTGGGCATTAGTGTCGTCAATTGTGGCGATATTAGAAAAGTAAAGGTTAAGTAGATCTGCCTTTTCAGAAGAATCGTAAGTAAATGAGCCATCTTCACGTTTTAAAGGGGGCAGTTTATTAAAATTGGAATTAGTGTCAGCTAAGAAGGACTTACATATTTTCCACCACTGTCTGGAGCCTGTGCGTCCGTTTTTAATTTTTTCAGCTAATTTATCTTTGAAGTTTTGTTTAGCTGTCCGAACTAGTGTGTTGACCAGGTTTCTCTGTTTCTTAACGTTGGCCACATCTTGCTCTTGTTTAGTTTTCCTTGACTTCCTAAATAACTTTTCTCTAATTCGCATCTCATGTTTTATACCCTTCAGTTTATTATGCCATGACTACTAACTTGCCCAGTTTTTTCACGGGTACCCAAAAACTACCCATTTATACTCCTGGTTGAATAGAGGCATGGAATGAAGGCGATTGCCCAGCTTTCCAACGACAGCGAAATAGTAGGCTACTCAGACGCAAACCAGGTTCTCTGGTTAAGTAGTTCTGAGTGCTAACCGCTACACCAAACCGACTATCCTAGCGCATCTAGCGAGTATGATTGGGTGTAGAATAAACCGAGGCGGACAGCCTATGTTTTTCTGGTTGGAGGAAAGGTAAAGCGTGGTAGTCTCCATAAACTTGAGAAATGCATATATCATCGAATAATGGGTTTCCGAGGGTATAATCACATTTTCGGCGATTTAATATAAGAGTAGGAATTTTATTAACAAATTTTGTCAATTTCATAACCAGCATACATTCACTGAAATAAAACATGCATAAAAATTAAAATAAACACTAAAATAAACTTACTGCTTATAAATATCCACTATCTGGTCTACAGATGCAATTTCAGTATTGCGTCATGTGTTTTCGAGGGTGATGTAATCGCGTAATTTCAACTCTAGTGAGGCGGTGAATTGATGTAATTTTTTATGATTTGAGCAAAGGAGAGTCTGTCACCGAAAATAATACCATAAACGGGTCTGATACAAGCACAGAATTTAATCTATAGTTGTAAATTCAGGTCAGGTTATATTCCGCTTTTCGTGATAACCGGGTAGCAGCAAATTTCAGCCAAAACATTGAAAAAAGTTAAAATCTTTCAGTTTTTTTTTTGTAAATTGGTAAATGTCATATTGAAAATAAACATACGTGTTTAGTCTACCGGAAAATAGAAAAACATTATTGAAATTTATATTGTATGTGGTAAATAGGGTCTGTTTGAATCTCCATTGCGGGTAGAGAAAAATCAATCTAGATCTGAAAACTACATAAGCACCCCATGACAGTTTCACGCTTCGAGAGAATTAAATTATTGCTATGGCAACGGATCTGCTATGCTAATCAAGAAAGCAACTGGCAGATGTCGTTGGACGCAAACACTTGATTGGTTTGTATCATTCCATTACGAGTTATCCGTATTTTTATCATGGGTAAAAAAAGTAATAGTGAAAAATCAAAATGCATAAAATAATCGCTTGTTATATGCGTAACTTTTTAAAACTTTAGATTTGTGCTGTAAAAATTCTGTATCTATTTAAAGACACATGATTTGTTGACATCGCCTATACGTCAAAAGTACGTAGCCTCGAAAATACATGACCCTCGGAAACACCTTACTGGACGATATATTTAGCTATTAAAGACTGGCGGCATGATAGAAATCTTTGGCATGTGATCATGATGATTCTATGATGATGTTGATGGTGTAATATTGGTAGTGATTCGATATTCTTAGTGATTCTTGGTAATTTGATTTTATTAATGGTGTGATCTTATTAATGAGAGGATTTTATTGGTAAATGTGGTCGTATTCGACGATGAGCTTATCGGTGGTATGATAATATCTGCTGTACGCTTTTATTAGTTGAAATAGCAGTATTAGTGGTGTGGTTCTACGAGCGGTGACATCGTATCCGGTGCAATAACTAGTGGCGGGATTTTACTACTACTACTACTACTACTACTACTACTACTACTACTACTACTACTACTACTACTACTACTACTACTACTACTGGCAGTAGTACATGTTATTGCTGAAACAAAAACAACTGCTATAAACGTGTACACTTGTACACCACTAGTATATATCTATATGAATGTAAATATGATCCCCACATACTTTGCATAAATTCTGGGAGCAATAAATTGAATTGAATTAGTGGGGCGTACATGATGGCAATGCCCTTATTTGTGAATTGTAGATGATCGTATTCTCACCTCAGCAACGCGGCAAGGTGAACAAGTAACGCCACTTGTGACGGTATGAACTGAGAATAAAATTGTCCTATGCTTACCTGCAGAATGCACTGACAGTGTCCACGCTAAACTTCGTAGCAGAATCGATACCAATAGCGGTAAAGCATTGTTGAACGCTGGGGAACAGTTGGTCCGGTGTAGGACATTCTGAAGCGGCAAAACCTGCAAAAAGTGTTCATATATATTTCCATCTACGCCTAGCCCACAGTGTTCATATATATTTTTATCATATAAAACAAGCCTTCTAGCCCGTTCCGTATTTGTCGATATGAGCGCACATGCCATATTCAACGGAGTATTTTCATTGGCTGTTGGGTGCTCAACCCACTTAAATCGACCAATTAAAACATCGATTGATGTGAGCGTGACGCATAGGGATTACTACGCGGTACTGTTTTACTACGATTTGTTTACTAAGGTTTGTCATTCATGAAACGTCATCGCAAAATGTCATCGTTTGACAGTTTATCAGTCAGCAGGGAAGTAACGATTGATGGCCGTGGCTCAGCGATAGTCTTAGAAGAAAAGTGTAGGTTTATGGCTGACATCGCCAGATTTTGTGTTTGTCACTATATTTTGCTGCGCATTCAGTATCTGTTATCAAGTAGTGGTGCGTCACAGCGCGGTATCGATTTCACGAAAATCAACAATGAGAAATCAGATAAAAGTCACATCAGCAACTATTGGCAAATATTTCAAAATTACAGTTTATATGATAAATAAAATCTCAAACTCGGTCACTTTTCATATCATTATTATGAACCTCGTTGAAAATTATCAATTTTGCACTCGCTAAAGCTCGTGCAAATTGATAATTTTCAACTCGGTCCATAATAGTGATATGAAAAGTGACCCCGTTCCAGATTCTCTATCTATCTACGCCTAGCCCACTGACTACACCTATTGGAACATATATTAGAAACTCTGAGAGCTGAATTCCCTGTATTTAAATTTTCAAGGTAACTCTACAGGTAAGCTTTTGATTATTTTGAAACTAATTTAACCGATGGCTATGATTACTGTCTATGGCAGCAACAGCTCACGGTCAAATAGTATGTTGAACATTTTGAAACTAATTTGACTGGGAGCTGTAGCTGCCATAGGTAGCAACAGTTCTCAGTAAACGTAGTTTCAAAATATTCGACAATTTACCTATATAATTACATTGAATTTGGGATTCTGGGAATTCAAGGTGAAAAGTGTATAAATCGATACTAAAACGTGTCCAAGTGGGCGAGGATTAGTCAAGAATGGGCGGGGCATAGCTAGAAATGAATCCTTTTATCATATTGACGTGTATTCCTTAATCTGTGTGGCATGTCGCGTAGGGAACATAGCTGCTGGTCGGTAGCCTATATATTAAATCATGATTCCTTATTTCTTATTATTCAATAACTAATTTAAACAATTTTGTAAACAAGTCTATGATATTGAATGTATTAGTTATCTATTTATTATGACTACCGATTTCCGCGCATCCCATTCTGGCCACTGACTGCTACATGGTTGCCGGATTATATACGTATACGACAGATTTGGACAGGAAAAGCCAAAATAATAAAAGCTTTTTAGAATTTAATAAGTATTAAATTGAATACTTTAAAACTAATTTAACAGGAACATACTGCTACCTATAGCAGCAAAAGGTCTCTGTCAAATTTGTTTACAATCACACAATAGTTTACATGTATTGTTACCTTGAAATTTAAATTCTGAGATTTCAGGGTTCAATGAGGTAATAGTTGCATTACCAATGCCGCTACTGTCGCTCTTGGACAATATTTTCTTTTATCAATCTACTTACCAATCACAAATACAAGTCCAACAACAGCGGCAATAGAACAGTCGTTAAAACGCCTCCCCATCTTAATAAAAATCGCTTTCGTAAGTGAATAAAGATTGTTCACTGCATGACCTGATGTATAGTCGAGTATTTATTAACTATTTCACCACGAAATGCATATTTCGAAAACTCCTTTACAATTTCGTAAATATGTTGAATATTTTGAAATTAATTATATATTTTGAAATTAATGTGACAGGAAGCTGTTGCTGCCTTAGGCAGCAACAGCTTCCTGTCACATTAATTTCAAAATATTCAACAACTGACCTGTATAGTTACCTTGATTTTGAGACGTCAAAGGTTTGTTACATGTTTTCATACATAGGTCATGGGCTGCGAATGATATTCTGCTTGAAAACCGGGGCAAAATTGTCGGGCATTTTATATAGACCTACCAGTGTTAAAATCTATTTTCTCCTTCAAACAGGACCTACCAAAATATATATATTTTACAAGGCAAACAACTGAGACCTATTTTACACAATGAAGTCGAGGTTTGCACAAGGACGGTTTTCTATGGCGCGTGATCGCGTTTGAATCACTGAAACTGTTATAGTGATTCTATTCGAAAACCTCGTTTAAAGGTGCGTATTCCCACCAAAATGCTTGAAAATAAAAGTGTTAAAATTGTATACCTTTACAGCCTTAAATTGTGTGTCTCGATGGAATGAAACGAAATAAATCTTAACATATGATGATTTCATTCCATATAAATAAATTTCGTAGCTTTAGTTGTGAATTTGAAGTAATGACTCGTGGCTCTAATTCAATTTGACAACTTAAAAAATTATATTAATTTATACGCAATCAAATCATCATATGCTAAGATTAATCACACAATTTAAGCTTTTAAAAGTATTTAATTCTAAAAAAATTTATTTTAAACCATTCTGCTATGAATATGCCCCTTTAAAAACCCAAATTCTAACTTATAAATAAAAAATTTCAAATTGTCCACATTTGGAGGCTTATCTTATGTACTTCAACTTAATGAAACGAAATACATTTTGATAAATCATGATTTTGGTGACGTATAAATTAAGGGTGCGCATTCACACCGGACTACTTGAAAATAAAATTATTTAAATTGTATACTTTTAGAAGCCTAAAGTGTGTATCTCAATGCAATGTAGCGAAATAAATCTAAACATATGATGATTTCATTCCGTACAAATTATTACAATTTTTATTTATTTGCGAAATTGAATTAGTGACTCGTGTCTCTAATTCAATTTCACAACTTAAATGTTTTTAATTAATTTATACGTAATAAAATCGTGATATATTGAGATTTATTTCGTTTCATTTCATCTTGGCCCACAATTTGACTCTCTAAAACTATACAATTTGAAAAATTTTCATGTCAAGCGTTCTGCTGTGAATTTGCACCTTTAACCTCTCTTGCGTTCACTTAACTCTAATGGTCAAGACCGCCAAAAACGGACTATGTAGTGGTCTTGAGGAATGTTCATTTTTTAATTTAAGGGAATAAGATTTTTTAAATTTTACCACTGGAATGGCTGGCTCGGTAACAGAGCCAGTCACTCCAGGGGTAAATTTTCAAAAATTGTCTTCTCTCAGCCGACAAATAGACACTAGCTAAGAAAAAACTGGATTTTCTTGGTTAAGCCAGCCAAAAAAACAGCACCTGTATTGGTCTTGAGTAATGTCTATTTGCACGACAACAGAAAGTTATTTTTGTAAATTTTATTGTAAAAATTATTATTTTCTTGAAAATTCTTGAACATTAAAGTGGTATTGATACAAGTAGAATTTTGAGCGCTTTGAGACGCTGTTGACACAAGAGAGGTACATATAAACTTTATGTTGTGAAATTGAATTAGAGACACGGACAGAAACTGGTGTAGGCCTATCACTAATAGACCGTTCCATTTTTAGCTATGCCCCGCCCATCTCTAGGTAAGCTCCACCCACACCTCGTTCGTGTTGGAATCGATCGATCTCTGAGCACCCTGACTATCAATTTGCAGAAAACCATGCAGGTAAGTTAAATATTTTGAATCTAATTGGCAAAAGCTCCCAGTCAAATTAGTTTCAAAATATTCAACAGCATGTTTATGAAATATTAGAGACATACAATTCGCACAACGTGTCGGACCATTAAGAATTAAAGACGGGCCTAATAGAATCTTCTATGACGTAATGATTATGACGTCATCCTACACGCCACTTACCTGAGTGACGTCAAATCATCGATGGATACGCTGGAAAGGTGAATTACATACTGTTATGATATCACCTATGTTTGACATAAGCTGAAAGTGGCCCGAATGCTGAAATATCAGACCAATGTGGGCCCCAAACCCACTTCCAAGCCATGGTTGATGATGTTTGTGCTGGGTGGTCATTTAAAGCAGTTGGTCACATACGACAGGTGGTCGCTTAAAACACGCGTCTTGCATCCGTCTGCAGAGTAGTAGTGCCGTGTTGTTATTATTTTTTAAAGATTATTATTATTATTTGCTCTGTCTAGATATTAATACAATTGTACGAGTGTGTTTCGTTGCTGCCGACACGCAGCACGCATGTACGACAGCGAGTATGTGGTTAAAGTGTAAGATAGCGTGCATTCGCGGTACTGATCTCCTGAATGACACTCGATAGTCGGGTTGTTGAGAGTGATCGGCTGGGAGCCTGATCAAGGGGCGTATACAACGGGACCCTGTGGTCACTGGAGCTGTGTAATCTATTGTTACTGGCTATATCTATGCTGCTGTGCCGTCTGTTTCGAGCGTGGTGGTCTGATTAGCAATTGTAAAGTTCTGCAGGCGTATGGGTGTTTGAGCGTGGGTGCGTGCGTGCGTCCCTGCGTGCGTGCGTGCCTGCATGCGAGCGCGCGTGTCCTGCAACAGCCCGACATTTATAAACTATTCGGCAAGCTGTTTATCACGTCGGTTTAAGACGATACCTACCTCTTTTTCCCCACTTGATCTTTTTCGTGGTGATTGGGGACTTTTGATTGTACCTAATTTCTTCCAGCCAGGCTCTGGCTTCTCCGTATGAGGGGCTTATATCATAGATAAAGGCATTTATAGTTGTAATGGATATTTTGACATTTGTCTGACTGTGGGGTGTTGACCGGGTGGTCGGTCATCACACAGCGATGAGTGCCATCCCGATTTTGGGCTCCCCCACGAACGTCGATCAAGTCTCTCAGCATGTCTCGGGCTTACAACGACCCACATAGCGTGGCTGAGGGGGTCCCCCACACACGTTTGCTGAAAGGAGTGGCCAACCGCCTCCTCTGAGGTGTGTGAGTCAGGCCGGGCATTCCTAGAATGGCTGATTGTCTATACTCTTGACCGAGTCTTCGGCGTGATGGATGTCTCGCCAGTCTCATCCATCCCCTTTGCTGCTGTTCTTGGGCGGGTGATGCTGGCGCTGGGCAGCCATGGCGGCTTGCTACATGTTCCTTTCCGTCAGTCAGTCCTTAATCCGAGCGGTGCGGGCGGTGTGTATGCAGACATTTGTTCCAGTGATGGCATACACAATGACAAGAGCGTTCAAAGGAAGAGAGGAGGAAGAAAAAGCTGATGGCGGAGGGAGTCGCAGGTGTGGCGGAAGGATTTCTGAGAGTGGTGCTGTTCGTAGCGGTAACTCCAATGGCGATGGTGGTGGCGTCGTCGCTGGGACTTTCTGTAGTGGTTGCAGTGGCGATGACTCATGCCACAACCAGGGAGGCCAATCGCTCTGGAGCGTGTGGTCGATAAGGCGTCCCCAGGTCGAAGATGTTGGTCCTGCTGATGAGAGAGGGATCTGTTTGGGTTAGTCCTGCTGGGAGGTGGCAGTGAGTGCGGGTGTAGTGCGTGGCTGGCGGTAGGAAAGAAAGGGACTGCAGCTGGTCGTCGACCGTTCTGCTTGTGTTTAAGCCGAGCTCCATTTTAAATGTCTTTCTCAGGCACTAGTGTCTCTAGGAATGGAGGGGTAGGCGAGAGAGAATGCACGGGCGAAAGTCGGTCTTTTCGCTCCTGTTTTTACGTCTTCTTAAGCTCTGTGCATGATATTGTTAGTCATAGGCCAAGAAGAGTGCGCATGTGAGGGATTCCAGGAGCAATTCGCTGCCCAAATGTCTCCGGGTCCTTAACAAAACTGACGTTGCCTCGGGGGCCAGAGGGCCTGACGAGCGATGGGCATGGGAAAACTGTCTCAGCAGAAAAGAGGGGCGCTTTTCTGAAGGGCAGATGAGACAGCTGGCTTTCCTATCCTTATCTTGGAGGATCAGTACTTCACCAGTAGTCACTACTTGTTTCGCCAGTCGATACAACTAAGGTTAGTCAGTCACGAGAAAGTCGTTAGGTATTTCATGAGTTACTTACAGCTTTGGTGGTTTATCCTTTTCAGGTGTGTGCGGATTTATGGCCTTTGTCAGCCATAAGTTAGGTTATGTGAGAACCTCTTCCCTCGCATGATCAGGCATACCTTCTACTCAGAGCCTAGGCTGTCTTGCACGACATCTAAAAGGGCTTGACGAATGACAGAGGGAAGTCCTTCCGAGTTTCAGACATGCGAACACGCTCATGTAACTAGTTGAACAAAGAAAGGGCTTAGTGGATCCTCTGCCGAGCCTGGGTGCTATGAAGACCACACAGACTTGGAAAAGATTCTGGCAATGCAGTGCGTATCTGGTTCAGTCACCGGAACGGGTGTTAACCGCAGGATCAGATAACTACCTAAGCGTTGTCTTGACAACTAGCTTAGCAGTTAAAAAGAAAGGTGAAGCAAAATGTTTCCTAAGCCAAGTTATCCGAGGGGAGCTATACCACCATGTCGAAAATCTAGCCTAGGGGGCACGTTTTAAGTGTCCTAGTGTGGGTGCAAATATTTAAGCAGGGAAGCGTGCTTGCATAAATACTTCTAAGCGAGGTTCATAAGGCTGGTTATGCAGTCGAAAGGATGGTGGACGTTATCCGGAACCTTAGGAGAAGTGTGTCCATGGAGCATGGCGAGGAAGTCGCACAACATCGAAGTCATTTACAGCGGAGGAGAGGCGAGAGCAGCTCCGGGTTTAGCTTCATGTGGGTGAAAGGGGAGTTGAGAGGCATGGTGAACTGAGGTCTCAGCTTTTCTAAGCATAAGAAACGTTTTTCTACTCGAAGGAGGCCCGCTGCAGGCCCATAGACATTGCGGCATGGATCGGGGTGACTAAGCGCACACACCAAGAATGAGAGCTTAGACGGGAGCTAACGGGGAAGATGGTAGAATTCTGTTGGCGATGATACACTATTTGTGGGTGGTCCACGTGAATGTAAGGTGCGATGATCTACCGAACGGAAGAAAAGAAAAGCCTGTTCGGCAGGGTAGAAATCGTGCCTGGGTACAGAGGACGTCACCCGCTTCACAAAAAGCAGCTGATGAGGCAAGCATTTCAGTTAACTAGATTTCTTTTCGGCGAAAGGAGCGACACCATTACATGCCATTTTAATTTAGTTGCATGTCTAATAGAGCACGGAAGCGAAGTCCGTAGAGAATGGCTAAGACTGATGGTCCCTATTTCCAGAATGTTCCTGGTCAAAAAGTGAAGAAGAGGGAACTGCCGCTTAACGGCTGAGGATGAGAAAAAAAGTTGCTTAAACCGGTAAAATCTAACATCTATAGAGAAAAAGCAAATCAGATTAGTGCATACATTTAACATATAGAGAAGACATGCACGGTCCAGTCCAGTTCTAAGCACAGTAAAAACTTCAGTAATCACTGTCCACTGTCCTGTCGAATGTGGGGTCTATGGTTTGCTATTTGGCGCTTTCTCAGCCTTTAACCAGCCTCGATAGTTATATTCCCGAGGTACAACATCGCATGAGCAAAGATCCCAATAAGCCGAGCTGGCATTACCTTTTCATGAGCAGGCAAAATTTCACTGTCTCTTCACATGAAGTGCGGTCAAAGAGAGGTGATGCGGGAGAAGAGAGAATAGCCCTCTAGAATCTGGTGACACAAGGCGGTACACAAGATGGAGTGGTAGATTTCAGAATCACCGCTCACAGAAATAAGAAAGTTCCACTGTTACAGGAAACCCTCCACAGTCTGAGGCGAGTACCAATCAGAGGTTCCTCCCATAGTTCTTTAGTAGTAGAATGAAGGGCATCAAAACCGATTACAGACGAAATTCATGTGCGGGCGAAGTCAAAGGTATTGCTGGTGTACACTCGAGTCTACTTCAGTCAGGAGATGAGGCAGGATTTTTTCAGATCCGCTGGGTCCTCTGAAGTGGACGAAATCACGGCGAAGATTTCTGGAGGTAGAAGAATTTGTAGCTGTAGTTCTTACCATTACACTAGGCCACTTTATCCTGGCAGCCTTTTTAAAAATTAAGCTGTCCCTTGCCTATGGAAATATTGACCCTCTCCGAGTGATCGAAGTCTCCAAAGTTCCGCAATGCAATTTCCCCCTCATTTCTGAATCGGGGAGTAGATGGTCTGACTGTCGACCAGGGTCAGTATCGAGGCAACACTAGCACAACCTCTATGCTGCTGTTTTATGGTGGAGAACGATCAGCTTTTATACTCTGTGCTTTGCATGTCATTATCTCTTGATGAATCGGAAGTTTTCCTTAGCTAACAACAGCCAACCGGGAGTCGGTCTTATACTCACCCAGCCACCATAGGGTTTAGCTGGAGCTTGCAAGTTTAATGGCGAGTTACCTTTTCTTTCAGGGAATGTTTGATAATTCCTTGTTTGAGAGTTGCTCCTCTTGTGTTTTGACCCAGCATTATCCTAGTGAGGAAGCACAAATCTCAGACTTTCCCAAGGTACCAAATATTCTCTGCAACTTCTTAAACACAATGTTCCATAGGGTTTAGCTGTAGTCAGCAAGTTTAATAGTGAGTTATTTTTTAAGTTGTCTTCTTTCCCGGAATGTCTAATAATTCCTTGTTTGAGAGTCGCTCCTCTTCTGTTTTGACCCATCATTATCCTAGTGAGGAAGCACAAATCTCAGACTTTCCAAAGGTACTAAATATTCTCTGTGACTTTCGTGATCATGACCATTATGCGAGGAAGAAGTCATGTACATATGTACAAGCTAAAAGTGTCCATCTATTCAGAAACCCCATTAGGAAGAAATCCTTGTCTATTATACAGTGGTACTCCCAGTGGCCCGGCACATGCACAGACAGGGCAAACGATGTCTTAGACGATTTCACCATCATGTGCACCTTGGGTACAGGCATTCCCAGAACGGTCGAAATGCATTCTGAAGACCAGATTTCTGTTTCAGGGTTGGCTAGTCCTTACAATTTCCCGATCACATGGTCGCTCCCCCAACATAGCCATCAATACTCCTATTGAAGGCAGTAATCCTGAAGGCAGCGGGATGGTGGTGGTTGCGAGGGGGACTTTCCAAATGGGGGAGGGGGAATGGAGAGGGCAGTATACATGTGTTGTCATATTTTTTTGTGTGTGGTGGACAATCATTCTAATACAATAAAATAGCGGCTCAGTCCCATTATCCACGAAATACTTCTTTCCTCCACGATCCGAGAATTAGCAGCCCCTAAACAATGATGCAGTGAGAACATATATTCATCATATAATATAATGTTTATATATAGTCTCCGGTATTTTTATGTACATTAGTCTGTGCCTTTTCACAGTGTTCGTATATATAGTCGGTCCGAAGGTCATGGAGGATATAGTTTGTGGTGGTATAAATCCATTTAAATTGTTTATTCCGAACCTGTCCGTGGTCGTTTCCTAGAGGGATCATGACGAGGAGGAAGATCGACAGGCTCTCATGGTAGTAATCTTAGAGGCAGCTGTGGTGGTGTTAAGAGTTGATACAATTGTCGATTGATTGGCGTGAAGTCTGTCTGTGTACTTTGTGTCACTTCTGTGGTCGACACAGTGGAGGAATGTTCCCATCTATGAGGCGCTAGCATTTGATACTCCAAAGGAGTTGGCTTGTGGTTTGCATTTTACAGGGCCGTCAAAGCATATAACTGCGTAACAAAGAGTGTATGCATATGTAGCTCACCAGCTCTAAAACCGACTGTTGGATAGGCTCGAGCTCGTCGGAGCAATTCGTGCATGTACTCATGGACAAGAGTGGGTATTACGACTAAATTAGGAAGAGGGGTTGGCACTGTGGTGGGTGATGGGCACAGTGTCAAAAATGGTACATTGGCGGTGCTGGTTGATGTGATGGCGAAGTCTTCTCCAACAATGATTATTGTTACTGTGCTTCCAGAATTGACCGAATCACTTAGAGTAAAGAAGCTCAGTAGGACCTCAAGCACGTTGCTTTCAACAGTCATGGTGGTATCTGTAGAAGTGGTCATGGTGACGACTGTAGTCCAAGTCATGATGGTGGTAGTCAGAACAGAAGCTGTCTCGGCAAGAGGGAGGCTACAGCAGCTGTGATCATTACAGGGTGACGGCAGAAGTAAGAACAGATCGTCTATCAATAATCGGCACAGTAATTGGCACAGTAACAGCCTCTGGAATCATATGTGGTGGAGGTTTTAGATGGCGGCACAGGTGCAATGCCGCATGAGGTATGAGGCCGTGGTATCAGTGTGGAGGGGGTGGCAGAAAGGTCACGGAATGTATGTAGAATAGGTTTGACAGTGGTCAAATATTGAACGTCTGTAACCATGGTGAATACTGATTCCACGGTAATAATGGCAATCGTAGGCGATTACGAAATGGTGGAAGTGGCTGTGGAAGTGGCTGTAGCCCCCGGAAAGTATTTGCAATAATTGCCAATTAACCTGTAAGAGCTGTCTCGAAAATGGAATTGTCAGTGGTGCCATCAGGTGCCCATGACATGGCAGTGGCGATTTCGGTTCGTACCTTGATATCCATGGCGTCAGTGTCTGGAGAATTGTCCGACTCGCTGAGCTCCAGATTGACTAATAAGTAGTAGGCTTTCGAGGTCCCGTGACTAAAGTGGGCGTGGTCCTGATTTGGACACAAGGGTCACGTGTCGTACTCAATGCAGAAGATGGAGACTGACTGGGTTGGGTCTTCGGGACACGAGTTGTGGCTAACATCACAAATTTGACTCCATGTCCAAATTCTTGACATGGACTTGGCCCTCGGCTGAATGGATGAAGACCTTCTGGCAGGGATGGCATACAGCATGAATGCCATCATGAAATCTCTCTATATGGGTCTTCAAGTTGTTAGTCCGACTGAATGATTGGCCGCATTCTCGGCAAACATGTACCATGCCCATAGTGCAGGTGTAGGCTTATATTTTTATCATCCCTTTTTGGATGTATAAATGCCTAATATGGTGGAGGAAGATGTAGACTGACTAGGTTGGGTCTTCGAGACATGAGTTCTAACAAGCACGCCTTTCCTTTTTTTTGAAGAAATGGCTGTCATGGTGGAAAGCCGGATTTGCTGTGTGCATGGCTGAAGTCAACTGGTCAGCACTGCCAGCAGTGGCAGAAACGGGCCATCTTGGGTGTAGTGTAAATAGCTTTCCATAGAGAAAGTGCATGAAATGCTTAACAGAATGAACGGTGGCAAGCAATTCATGTTTGGCAGTGGAATAAAGGCATTCCATGCGGGAAAGGCAGCGAGGTCCGTAACATAAGACTTGCACATGACCATCATCACCGATTGTTGATAGAACGGCACGAATTCCTGTGTCCGAGGCATCTGTATCAAGGATAAAAGGGCATGAGGGATCAGGATGTGCTAGTATCAGGGTGGTGATTAACCTTTCCTTAAAAAGCGTCACATTCTGTTGCCACATTCTGTTGTCCCAAAAAAGGTAATCTTTTTCTGTGAGTTGGAAAAGTCCGAGGAAACTTCGTATTTCTGTAAAAAAAGGTGGAAGTTTTCCACGCTGCGAAAGTGGCTACTTTAGTGGGTTGAGTGGAAACTGTCGTCGAGCAGATACAATATGGCCGAGGAATTCTACGTCTTCATGGAATAAATGACATTTCTTAGGGTTTAACTTTAGGTTGGAAGCAGCGAATCGATCCAGCACTTCGCGGAGGTTAGATACATACAGTATCAGAAAAGGTAATCCCATAGACGATGACGTTGTCTACGTAACATAAGCAAGTTTTCGACTGCAGTTTGCAAAATACGTGCTTCATCAGGCATTCAAAAGTCCCGAGGGTGTTATAGAGATCATACAGCATAATCCGAAACTGAAAAAGGCTGTCATGACAGACGAAGGCAGTCTTTTCTTTATCGTGTTCATCAATTGCTACTTGCCAATATCTGCTAGCTGAGTCAAAAGTGCTAAACCAGGCGGCGCTAGCGAGAGAGTCCAGAGCATGGTCTATACATGGAAGAGGATAGGGGTCCTTAACACTGTGGTCATTCAAGCATCTGTAATCGATACAGAAGTGAAAGGTGCCATCCTTCTTACCAGCCAAAACAAAGGGGGCCATCCCAAGGAGAAGTACAAGGCCCGATTACTCCCGTTTGCAACATTTCTGTTACCTTTTAATGCGCTTCTTGCTCTTTGTGTATAGGGAGTTGGCGGGCAGGCTCTTTCACAGGGCAGTAATCACCGGTATCAATAGTGTGGCACATTAAATGGGTTTCACTGAGGTCTAGGTCTCCGTAAGAGAAAGTTTAGGCATTACTGAAGAGTATGTCATGAACCTGATGAGCTTGTTAATAATTTAATCCATTGGTGGCGCGAGAATACAAATCAAGTAAGTGAGAGGGTAAAGAAGAGGGGGGAATGATATTCAACAGGTGGCTAGAAGCTGCTGGCAGATGGTAGTGTGGCCGATATTCATCATCAATAATGGTGGCTTCAAAAGGGCGACTGCAAACGTGTCCAACTTCTAGTGTAATAGTCTGGGCGGAAAAGTTGAAAAATTGCACATTCTCGAAAGTTGGGGAACTAACTAAAGCTCATGGAACAGTGATTTCTGAAGTTTGTAAGAACTTCGTATCAGGCTCCAAAATAGTGTGAAGGGTTCGAAGACAATGATTCGGGGCGGAGGCCCATATAATTCCTTCCTGGCCTAGTAGCAGTACTGGCGAGGATAAGCGCACATGTATGGTGCAGCGGAGAGCATTTACGCTATCACAAGTCCATCGATTTCTAGTTCATTTTTGGCACAGTTTAAGACCACGCCAGAATTTCCAAGGAAATCAATTCTGAGCAGTGCGTCATTGGCAATATCGCCTAAGATGACTTGTTGGATGAAATGCAAGTCTTTGATTTGGAAGCGGAAATTAGCAGCGCCAGCTACATGTAAGGGAGTACCAGCAGCACTGCCAAGATGGGCAGATAGGTCCATCAGGGGGTGGGTGGGGGTTGGTCACGTTTGTTCCGGCAATAATAGGTACAGTGCATCCAATGGCATTGGCCGAGTGCATGGCTTCATGAGCAGGGTGGGTGGCAATTAGTGGCCCAATGTCCAGGTTGTTCACAGCGGAAACAATTGTCAGGTTTTGGCTGTGGGGGTGCGGAACTGGGTAGGGGAGAATGGAAAGGCATGCAAGTGCCAGTCATCAGAGGGCGGGTTTTGATGGAATGGGGTCCAGTGGCAGAAGCGGGGTCATTATTGAAGAAGCCCTAGGACAATCCCTACGTGGCTGTTTTATGGTGGAGAACGATCGGCTTTTATACTCTCTGCCCTGCATCTCATTGTCTCTTGATTAATGGGAAGCTTTACTTAATGAACAACAGCCAATCGGGAGTCGTTCTTACACTCGTCCCAGCCTCCATAGGGTTTAGTTGGAGTCAGCGAGTTTAATGGCGATTTTCTTTTTCAGGGATTGTCTGATAATTCCTTGTTTGAGCGTCGCTCCTCTTCTGTTTTGACTCGTCATTAGCATAATGAGGAAGCAGAAATCTCAGGCTTTCCAAATGTACCAAATATTCCCAGAGAGTTTTCTTATCATGGCCATTACGCGAGGAGGAAATCGTGCAAAGATCATATGTTCAAGCTAAAAGTGTCCATCCAGTTAGAAACCCCATTAGGAAGAAATCCCTGTCTATTACGGCTGTATGCCCAGTAGCCTGGCGCATGCACAGAGGGCAAATTGTATCTTAGGCGTTTTCGCCATCATTAGTGCTATAAGTAAAGGCATCCCCCAAAGCAGTCGGAATGCATTCTGTGGAATGGATTACCGGTTCGGGGTTGGCTCGTCCTTCCCGTTTCTAGACCACATAGGGTTACCTTGTTAGTAATCGGGGTTTTTTCCTAAGCTTAATTTGAGAGAACAAATCTCTCAATGTGTTGGTTGAACAAGTCTGAGACCTGAAGGCAAAATTTCGGATAACTCATGGCAGCAAGTTGTTGCACAACTGCCAGTGCATCAATTCAAGGTACCTACTGCATTCTGCATGTCAATGTGTGGTCGTAGCTTAATGACAATGGTCATCCGAACAGATAGCGATCAGTTCTCTCTTAGTTCGAGTGGCCTTGTACTAGCCAAGACTTTCGTTTGCTTTCCTACGGATATCCAGATTTTCAATTTCAGCTTTGGCATTTTGTCCAAAAGATTGATTTCTCCAATGACACGATTTTAAGTGAAACTGAGGTAGACAGCTTGATGATGATATCGTCTTTGGTACCTTTTGGGACAACTGCGTTTTTATGTCCATCATACATGTAGCTGAATGGGTTCACATCTTGCCTTGCATTCATGGCATTGTTATCATTCCTAGCTAGTCCTGCTGGTGACACTTCATGATGTGTTTTCCTCTTTTTCACTGAAAGGCCATTGGTTCAACTTCAGTCAACAAGCGCTGAAACTCTGGTGCAATTAGAAATAATCTCAGTAAAGCTGCTGAGTTCTGAGTGATTCGTTGCATAACACCCATGACTTTCAATTTAAGATTTTCTTTCTCAAGTGTCTAGTCTACACCCAGGCCAGAGAAATGTATGCATCTCTTATTCACACTTCTTATTTCCCTGGCTGAAATACTCACATATATCTGGGTCACTGATTTGCAAGTAAACATCTTGGATAAGTACTCTGGAATACACTGAGAATACTTCAATCTTTTCTGGCTGAAGAAATATGGGCACAGTTGTTCAGGTGAAGTAAGATGGAGAATTATGTCGCCTTGTTATAATGTCTTCATGAACTGTATAAGTACAATGTGCATGTACATCCTCGTCGCTTTAACCGTTGGATATTGTTTCTCATGTGTGGTACTGAAGCTTTCAAGTTTCTCCTTCATTGAAAACATTGCTGCACTGATGCTTTTGGAAATATTCTGAACCATGCAAACATCTTGTTCCATACAGGTATAACCTACAGCTTACACGGTTTGCCTGAAATCGTTAAGAACTGGGCCTTTTGTTTCACTTTAATTTGAGAAACAGTTTCCAAAATTGTCTGGGATTATTTGCACCATGAAATGTTTTAAGCAAACATCACTGATATATTAAAACCGGAAAATGTTAAATTCAAGATGGACGCCAATACCCCAAGATGTCACCCAAATATACAAACAAGTATTTTCCTCAATCACTGATGACTGTGGAATAAGGATTAATTGTCAGATATAAATTATCAAACAAAACCAACCATTCTACCATACATACTCTCGCCATACATACTCTCGCTTTACCAGCCACAACCATATGCTCAAATATTGGTATGGCTCACAAACTAGACATTTCGTCATAGCTCTCAGCTAACCATAATTACCACCAATCATATCAGTGTTCCTAGAGGCATAGGAACGTCATCACCTAGTTCTAGGACTATATGAGTCGTTTGCGGGCTAGTGAGTCCGACTCGCTGAAGTGATTTAAAAGCACCCTTGACTGTGGAGACATGTGATACACCATCTACCCATTGGGTGCCGTCCTTGAGGTTAACAGCTTCTTCTGGGCCATCGAATGGATGACGCAGCAGGAGCTTTCCACCTGTAACCCGGATCCGGTGACCCACCCTCGTCAGGGAGACACCTTCACCTATGTTGGTGAGGAAGGATGATCCCCGATTGTAGAGTTTTCGAACTGTCCCATCCTTTTTCACAACAGTGGAGAGGGGAGTAACCTCTATGTCAATGACAGCGGGAGGCCTATATAGGGGCAACCATGTTTGTCAGTCACCCCCAGGTCCAGCGCGGTACCACACTTCATTCTTCTCAAATAGGAACTGCAGGTTTTTTGCCAGGGTCAATAACAGGCCATCATGGGCCATCGGCGGGGCGCCGCTCGAATAGGGTTTAACCAGATGAAAGCTGAGGTCGTTATTTAGGGTGTTGATGTCTGCCACCTCTGTATCCGAGAGCTCAATCAATGGCTCGAGGATGTACTTCCTCTTCGGGAAATCGTACTGAAACACGATCTTGTGGCCATCTATGTTGTGACCCAGGCACTCCTTTGTCACATCCTTGAAGTCTGTGAGCAGCTCCACCCCATCACCACCAATGGGTTTGAGGGAGAATGCCTTTGAGCTTGCTTCGTACTGTAGGGCGAATGACTTGTCATCGCTCTCTTCTACCTTGGCAGCATCAACTGCGTACACATCTGCCAGGTCAGCAAGACCAGTCGAGTGAGCAAATATGGGTTCCATAACATGCTATAGGAGGGGTTTAAACAAGACATATAACCATGCCGATTGTCTGACTGCCGCTCTCCGGTGGTGAGAACGTAATCTCACCCTCTCTAGAGGGGAGACGGGTGGTACAGTACCGTGTAGAATGGGTCCTCTTCGAGGTGCCCCAGCGGGGCACAACATACATACACGCTGATGTGCTACATCAACCTCCGGGCAGTGCACACAGCAGCTCACTAGTAGAAGTCAGCCAGGACATGATAGAGTATCTCCCAGGTGCCAACAGCAACCTATGGAAAGCTATCAGTCCTAGCCTATTTACACCTGTAAATCACCAGTTTGACAGCCCCTCCATTAACATATATGCCAGCATGGATGGGATATCGGATGCCCATTTAGAGTTTACACTCTTATTACTCATTGACCTGACATGATATCATACCAGCATTATCTGATCTTGGCCAAGATGATGAAGAAAAAGGTTCGCCCCTTCATGACCCCTGCACAGATAAAGGCCCTAAATGAACAGAGGCTCGCACAGCAACAAGAAGGAGAGCGACTACAGCGGGAGAACTGGTATCAACAGAACACAAGCCTTACAAGGAGGCGACGGAAAAGTGAAAATTTTCGATACTGGCAGGTCCTCCTGGAGGTGAGTAAGCGGGACGCAGGAGTCTTGACAGACGACGATGAGCTAGATGTCTTCACAGACGAGGATGACAAGATGGATTCTCAGATGAGGATGAGCCAGATGTCATACAGTGGAAAGAGGAGATGATGCAGAAGTGTAAGACCAAGAGAACCATCCAGTGGCAGACCTACTATCTTGGTGATAAGGTGAAGTTCCAGATGTCACATCTAAGAAAGCTACTGGCACCGGCATATTGCTGGATGACCTCTGTCTAAGAGACGTCTGTCTCGAAACCAGCAAGCTGGCACGGTTCGACAGACTCCCCAAAATGAACCCTTCTCTGACTCATGAGCAGGTTCTGCAGGTGATGCAGGTTTAATTTCCAGGTATACTATGGCAAAATCAGAGTGGGGGAAGCAACCAGAAATATACCCCTCCCTGACTGCTGACGAGGGGGTTACAGTACACGGCTGGCGACTCCAGAAGATAGATACCATCAGACAGAATCTCGTCCATGAGCCAGAAAAGTACAGCAGAACACGCAGGCGATATAAGACAGCCTACAACGTCCTCGCGTATACAACCATTGCTGCGGGTGTGATTGGAGCCAGTGCTGGGGTGGCAGCTGTGGCCACTCTCGCTACAGGGGTGGGGGCCATCGTCGCCATCCCGCTTGGTGGCGTAACACTAGCCGCCACCGTCTTGGCCACAGACTTGGGGGTGGGGCAGCGACAGATCACAAGGAGGCTGGAGAAGCATGCTAAGTACGTGGCACTGGCACAGAGTATGCTACGAACTATCGACGAGTCTGTCAGTAAAGCTCTCGAGGATGGCCAGGTCACCGATGAAGAGTACCACCATATATTGAAGGTCCAAGCCCTGTACCACACAGAGAAACCTAAAATGCGACAGCAATACATCAAAGGCTCCAGCGGGCCGGTTGATATGGAAGAGTTAATAAACGAGATGGTATGGCTAGGTCACCTCGCAGGTCTCTAGAGTCTAGACGACTACACATAGTGTGCTGCCTGTATGGTAGCTTTAAAAACACCAATATAGATGGTCTTCCCACTGAACCTCACCACAGTCATCCAGAGCCAACCGCCCCTCCTGGGTACACCCTTGACTGGCCTGAGAGGTCTACTGGATGATATACCTGAGCTAACACCATTCTTCATCACAGTTGATGGACGGTCCCGAACCAGCTTCTCCGTCAATCCACAACCGCTGACCAACCTCCACATCACCATCAAGGATGCGAAGCAAGCTCATACTTGGATGGCTGCTCCAAGCCAACTCTACAGACAGAAAACTAAGTCATATGCACTTCTGCGCCTAACCAGTGGAAGTGACGACCTCGAGTCGGCACTCGAGGGCCGTCACCACCTCGGGAGCAGGGACATCCCACCTAATCAGGGCAACCGGCTCAGCTTCAACATCGTAAACCTCATATCTGGGACTCGCTCATTAGGTGTGACGGTACTTTACTTTGGCTATGCTAAGGTATGCGTGTCGAACACATCAAGTATTCAGCTTGAGTGTGTGTAGAGCATGAGTCATCTCGTCACCACTGCAGCTGCCACCACTACCATAAGCTCTGCTGTCTTCTGACCTGTCGATGCTTCATAGTCGAGCGTTGGCTCAGATATCTTTACAGCCTCGTAGTACTCGGCGAGACTCTCATCTGCCTCTTTGAGGCTCTGGTTGGCCTGAGCTCGGAGTTGGCGTCGGCGTGCCTCCCTCTGGTGCATATGCTCGAGGGCTTTACTGTACTCAAACTTCCCCTTAGACAGCTTCTCCATTGCCTGGTTGTGACGCTCACGCTCGCCTTCTGCCACTTTCTTGTCAGCGAAACTGAGTACCCAGTTCGCTAAGGCAAACACGCCCGCATTCAAGATTGTGGATGCCATGCTATAGACTACAGTTTAAAACTACCATATAGCTGTCCCCCAGCGACGGATCTCCAGAGCGATGTATGAACCAGAGGCTGATCCAGTCGAGGATATAGATGACGAGGACTATGAGGGGGACTATGATGAAGAGGATGATGCAGACGACGACGATGTAGCGGGTGAGTATGATGATGTAGAGCCTGAATCCTGCAGGCTAGTACACAGAGTGAAGGGAATCTATTGCACTTATATAAAAGGTTATATCGGTCCGCTGGCAGCAGTTGGGGCTCTGATCGCTCTGTTCACAATGAAGGCTGGCGAGACGGTCTGCAAGATCGCCAACAATGCTCTCCATGGGGTGGAGAAGATTTCTGAAGCCATAGCAGCCATTGCCTCAGGAGTATGTACGTTCTTCGGAGTCGCAGGCCCTTGGCTACCATACGTTGCCATAGCGCTCGCATCTCTGTACGACCTGGTCAAGTCCCTTAACGTCCGAGGGTTGGTCGATAAACTACCGTTCAGTGAGGATCCAGCAGAGACTAGATGCTGGTGTACAGAGGTGTTTGAGGAGGTCTTCAGTGATAGTCGAATGAATGACGGCTGTCTGTTCATCTGTTTAGAGTCGCCCAGGCCGTGCGTGACAGGACGGTAGTGAACGTCAGTGATAAAATCACCCAGGCCATGCCTGACATGATGGGAGTGGACGTCAGTGATAATATCACCCAGGCTGTGTGTGACAGGACGGGAGTGGACGTCAGTGATGAAATCCGGGAGTTCCATCTTTCTTGAGGAACTCTACTATCAGCCTGGTGGATATTACCGTGAGACCCCTCAACTACTCGAGGCTGCACGTCGCAAGGGCCACAACGGCACATTGAAGACAGTTAGCCAGTGGCTCAGCCACCAGGCGAAGTGGCAGATATACAGACCTCGTCCACGGCACATCAGGCATGCCCATTTTGAGGAAATTGTCCCGAACAGAGGTCACCAGGCAGCTGTTCTATTCCTTCCACACGATCGGTTGGTCATAAGACCTACAAGTATGCCCTCACCATCGTCGATGTCGCCAGCAGGTACAAGGCGGCAGTACCGCTCACAGACAAGTCAGCTGGCCAGGTTGCCCAGACATTCCAGGGTGTCTACGAGGCTTCCGAAAATCTCCTCCAGTGGTCGGAATTGTTGCATGTGGATGAGGGTAAGGAGTTCAGAGGGGAGACTGCAGCCCTCATGTGGAAACACGGTGTGGCAGTTAGGCGAGGCGAGGTAGGACATCACCGTGCCCAGGCGATCGTTGAGCGGTGGAATCAGACACTGGCAGAGAGACTGTTCCCCAATACGCCCAGGAAATGGCCGCGCCGAGTGAACATTCTAGAGTATGGGTGAGAGGGGTGCCCGCTGTGGTGGAACGATCCAATGCCAAGGTTAGTAGGCTAATCGGGAAGAAGCCGGTAGAGGCTATCAGACACTCTGCTTGTTACAGCTCTAGAGGAGCGAACAAGGGAGTGAAGTGCCTACCACCTGCTGCTCTGGTTCGGTACCCGTATGAGCCTGGTGAGTTGGAAGGGGGTCGATGCCGTGCAACAGATCCTAACTGGTCGATAGATGTTCACAGGCTTAACAGGTATGTGGAGGCAGAGGGGCGGCCTACACTGTACTACCTGGCATGCCAGTGCGGAGTGCCTAGGCGACCATTTGTCATAGAAGAGCTTCTGCTAGTCCCTGAAGACACACAGCTACCACCCCTAGGGTGCGAACATGATACTCGATGGGCTCGGTGTGGACACCATCTGGTAGCACATATCTCTTATCGTAGGAAGCGGAGAGTCCGAGTTTTTCCTGCGCATACGTCACCATACCCTGGTTGCGCATGCGTAGGCCTCGATTGGTGGCTCTGATCACTACACCATGGAGGGCTCTGTAGAACCTCTGCCAGGAGATGTCATTCTGCTGTTTAGACATTCCCTTGGTCGAGCATTTCACTTGCAAGTTTCTGCTGTTCCAGCGGTCTGTATTCTCCACGTAGTAGCACTTGGAGCAGAGAGCAATACCACGAGTGCCTTCGAACTCGAGCTTGAACAATCCCGGAGTGTGCATAGACCATTTGTCCCATCCATGCCAGCCAGTCCCGTTTGCAGGCCTCATACGCCGTTCGCATCTCTGGGCGTATCATCTCATTGAGGTTTGAGCCTGCTATGACGATATAGGCAGAATCGGTGTCCATCTGCAGGTACTCGAAGCTGTCACGAGCTACATAGCGGTCGAGGAAGTCATAGTAGCACTCCAGCATTCGCAGCTTCACCAGCTCGTATACTGCTATACCCACCTGGAAGGGGCGACGAATGGTGATTTTAGCCTTACGGCTCTGCAATTCGTAGGAATCCCCGATCTCCTCTAGATGCTCGAACCATGCGCTACGCAAGGCTCTGTCTACTGCTTGTTCATCCTTAGTGAAGCTCGGGTTGGTATGACGTTCTAATGCCTCGATCAGCTTCCCATATGCACCGTTGCCGAGGAGTTTGAAGAGATCAGCCAACAAGGCTTTACTTTTGTCAATATCCCCGGTACGACGTGCCTCAGTAACAGAGTCTACAAATCATTCAAAAGGTTTCTGTGAGGTGTAGTCTATATTGCGATAGATAGCAGTAATCTCTAACCCATGGACAAGGTACCACTTGAGAGTTGGTGCATACAATACCCTCTTCCTACCAGAGAGTGCACCAATGAGCTTGCTAGTTGTAGAGCTTTTTCCACCTGTTTTATCAAGGTACGCAAGCATCTCCGAAGGTATAGACTCTTCTGGCATTGCACGATTATAGAAGATGGGAGACATCTCCTCGAACTTTCGCCATAACGCTTTAGGTACCTCAATGTCGACCTCAGCAAACCCGAACCAACGATCTGCTAGCAGATCCTGTTTAAAGCGTTCAATATCACTGCTTACACGCCCACCCCAACGTCGTACAGTTTCTTTACCACAAGGCATGGCTTGGCCCATGGTTGACAAATACAGAGCATTTGCATCATAACCAAGGAGACGTTGACATACTCGCTTACCTTGGCGAATTTGGGTAACCCCAGACTCGTGATATCTCGTGAACACAATGATCGGGCCCCCAACAACAGCACCCTTTGACATCTCGTAAGCTTCCTTGCCTGGAGAGTAAAGGCTAATATCCGGCTCATGTTCAGCAGTACCACGAAGTAGGTACTGAAGCGACACACCAAGAAGTGACACTGCATCCTTCAGAATGTCTATACCTCGTTCTGTGTAGAATTCTCGCATCTTCTCTAAGGCTTCAGTGAACGGGCCAACATCCAAGTTGTTGTAATATCGCAACCAGTCAGCAAACGTCTTCATCCCCAGATCTCTGAAGATCTGCTTACAGGCTTTCCACTCTGACAACTCAAGACGGTAACCCCATCTGAGCTTGGACCATCATGGAGGATAATCAGGTAGTCCAGGATAGTCAAGCTTCTCAGGTGAGTCGAACCATTCATAATGTAACCAGCTCTTTTGTTGCGTGCGAACGTAGGCTTTGACCCATTTCTCATAAGAAACCGCTGGGCCGAGGTAGTTGATTACATTGAGAAACCTCAGTTCAGGCATAATGAGGAACATTGTCTGGCTAGCCTTCTTGGCGACCTTCACCGTTCCTTTGGACGAAGGAGTAAGTTCATCCACGAAGTACTTCTTGATGAGGTTCAGGTCGTACCGCCTAGAGTTGAACCCGAGCACAGGCACCTGGTCACACTACTCATTGATAAGTCGCTGCTGTCGTTTGTGTAACTTGTCCAAGTATGTGGGTAGATACTGTGACCGAACCCTTGCACGGATCGTGGACGCTCGTAGTTGGATCTCCTGCATGAACTCTGAGATCAGCACTTTGGAGTTAGCATTGCAGAGGTGAGTTGGCGCGCTCGTGCTACCGTCTAAGGAGCAGCCGACTGACAGTGAGATTAGTATGTGGGCACTCTCGATCATGAGTCTCTCTGTAGGGTGGGTCTTGATCCCATCTAGAAGGGCTTCAAAGTCATAGACAATAAAGTGTGGGTATGGTACTGTCCGCACAGGGGTGAGGACGCTTGGACAGCGTTTTATACAGCCCTCCCACTGTACCATGAGCGTGCATCCAGATGCTCTCAGTTTCTCATCTCTCGCGACCGTCTTGCAGTATCTTTGATCAGCATCCTCACCGCGCTGGTGTTGTGAACATCCATGCTAGTGTTATGTTTGTAGATATCGAGTGCCACCATTCCCTTCCTCCATCGGAGCCAGACCGGGAGGGGGCCTGTCCCTAGCAGAGGCTGAAGGTCGATGACAACCTTTACCTCAACGTTGATTGATCTGACGAAGGCCCACGCGGTATTGGGCCGATTGATATTGTCTGGGTCGAGGCGTGCTTGCTCTTTGCCCTCCACCCAAGTCTGGGTCTCTCCTAGTGTATTCATCCAGGGACTTCCAAGAGCATTCTTGTGGAAGAGCATTACCCTACCATCCTCGATGTGGCGGATTCGAAAGGTGTGGGTATACCGAATGTAGAAGGCGTTCTGAACAGTCCGCAGCTTCTCCATGATCCGACCTGTAATTTATTCTTCTAGCCCTCTGAAGAATGTCCAGCATACTGTTCGCCGTCCTCTCTCCTCTGTCTCCCTCTCACCGAGACGCTCGTTGAGAATCTGCTAACCTTCTTGCCTCATACTCCGGGCTAGGGTTTCAGATCTCGGTCCCCTCATTAATCATCTTCTGATTCGGTGTAGAAGAGGCGGGCGTTCTTGTGGATGGCTTGCCATCAGAGGTGCTACAGCATTGGCCCATAAGCTGACATTCGTCTCCTCATACAACTGACTACTCTCACGGAGCAGCTGTGCTTTCTTGTGAGGGTTCCATAGATCCTCAGAGGTGAGCGCCGGAAACCTCCCTGTCTGTTTTGCTTGGGAGAGTCGCTTTAGCCACTTCTTGGCAAGGGTGGGGAGTCGCTTTCGCCACTCCTCGGCATTGGCGTGTGCAATCATCTGGAGCAGGTCGGCTTTGCGGGCCTTAGAATAGCCTCTAAGACCGAATTGCTTTGCCATCACTCGAAGCTGTGTTACAGTAACCATGATGCAAGGTCTATATTTAGATCTTAAACATTTCTGACTTACAGTAACCCTGATGCAAGGTCTATATATTAGACCGTAAACCTTTCTGACCATCTTCGATGGTGTTACAGTACGTGGCGATCAGTACCTGTGGGTGGTGTATATCCCTGTGGATGCCTGTCTCTAAATGGGCGTTCAGACCCTATTATGTGTGGCGATCAGTACCTGTTGGTGGTGTATATCGCGTATATCCCTGTGGAGGCCTGTCTCTAAATGCGTGGCATGACGCGTTTAAGTTCTTCCATAACTAAACTGAACTTTCTCCTGGCACAGACCGTCTTGTAGTTCATTCTTTTGGAATGTTTACGACCCCCGCATGCTTTACATAGTCCACAGTCTGTATAAATACCTGTCCCGCATCCTCTGCACGGGTTCGGCTCCACCACCCCCCACACACCACACCCCCCGTGGGTACATCATGTCATAAGACCGCACGCACCTACTCCCCCCCCCGACCCAGCACCTACCCCATCCCTTCCCCACCCCCGTTAGGTCCAGGTTAGGCCCTCCCCATCCCCCACGCCCAAGGATGAGGAGCAACAGAAAAGCCATGGTCAAGAACAGCAACATGAGACAACGATCAACAGACACACACATACACACACACACACACACACACACACACACACACACACACACACACACACACACACACACACACACACACACACACACACACACAACACACACGCACGCACGCACGCACGCACGCACGCACGCACGCACGCACGCACGCACGCACGCACACACACACACACACAAACTAATGCACAAACCGACGTCACAAGAATTCACAAGAATTCAACAGAAACCACAAAGGCCAGGCGTGAGTCTAGACCCTAGCATTATGAACTAGCATATAAACGCCTTAAATATTACAACACACACACACTCTGCACGGCTTCGGCTCAACAGCAGCCTTCTGAATCTGAGCCTTGTGTGTTGCACAATATTCTCCATCACAGTTTCTTAAGCATCGAAAAGGCTTACCTTGCATAAGCCATTTGCATGTATTATAATGCATGTTTGATAAAGTCTATATCAAGATCTTAAACCTTGGGCTGATGGGTGTAGGGCCTGGGTATGTATTTGTGGTTCTCGCGGACAGTGGGGTCCACACGGGAGTTTTATATTCTTGGCCATGGCCATTTGTCTAAATGGAAATCCAGTTGTCTAAATGGAAATCCAGTTGTGGGAGGTGATCAGGGAGGTGGTATTTTTCTACTACCGGCTATACTACTGGTGAATACTAGGAAATTGTTTTGACTGGAAGCTGTTGCTGCCTAAGACAGTACCAGCATCCAGTCAAGGTAATCATAAAATATCCAACAATTTTATACTGCTTTCACTGACACAAGTAACAATATATGTACATGTATGTGCCCCAACTCATCCAATCAGCAAAGACATATTCCTACATTAAGACACTCTGTATCGCTATATCGATTATCATGCACAATTTATCGCGATATTGCCTGCATGGAGATATCGTGCTGCTTTAGCACTCCGTCCGTAGAGCAATGCCGGGATTTAATCCACCACTCGAATATATAATGTCATACTCAAATACGTCACTAGTTGTCAGACGTAAGTCTTTTGTCAGTCTACATTTTAATAGACATTCTTTTGAGTATTTTGAGTCTAATTTGACTGGGAGCTGTTGCTGCCATTGGTTGCCATGGCAGCAACAGCCCCAAGGCAAATTAGTCAAAATATTCAACAGCTTACAACAGCTGTGATTCTGGAAATCACGGTGCAGTGCTAAAATCGATTCATATGTGTGTACAAATGGGTGGAGCTTAAATATAAATGGGCGGGGCATAGCTAGAAATCGATCTCTCTATTAGGTGTATTATTGGTGATTAAATAATCTTCCCTCCTATCTATACCAAACATAGATCGCGCAAACCGCACAATACATAAATCCAGTATATCAATCAATTATATGACGTCACAATCAACATGTAGGCTGACGTCATAATTAATTAGTTCGTGAATGGCATATATAAGTCAGGCATGAACACTTTGTAGTCCCGTCAAGTTGTACGAATTAATTGTATGTGTCTTTACTATTTAATAAACTTTATGTTGAATATTTTGAAACTAATTTCACTGGGCGCTGTTGCTGCCATAGGCAACAACAGCACCCTGTCAAATTAATTTCAAAAAATTAAACGGCTTACCTGTATAGTCTTCTGGTAATTGAGACTCAGGGAGCGCAAGGATCGATCGATCCCAACACGGGCAACGCGTTGATGGAGCTTAACTAGAGATGTGCGGGGGTGGGGTGCATAGTCAAAACTGGATTCCTCCATTAGAACATTGATTCCTAGAAAGTGACGTAATTACTGGTTCCATGTACAGATGTGACGTAATTACTGGTTCCATATCAGATGTGTGCATCAACAAACATCATTGTCGCGTGTTCCTAATGACCTTGACATGTGATAAACTGTGACCGGATGATTAAATGATTACGTCACAGTTAAAGTTTATCACAAATCCAGATCACCTGACGTTATATTCCAGCATCACGTGCATGCATATCATCGACACAGCCATTGGAGCAAAAATGTGGGCCTTATTCACTTTTATTATTACTAATTAATTACACTTGAATTAACAATTTAATTAATCAGTTATTTATATTTGGTCCCTAAATAAATTTCTATAAGTTTCTTAGTACTGTATCGAATTGTCACCATCAACTATTTTGTTCTCTCCGACATATTAATATGTAATAACTCATTTGATAGTCTATAATGGCCGCTAAAATAGCGCCTAACGACACGAAAGCGTCTCTTAATCCTTAAGACCAAATACGCTAAGTTCTTTACAATGTACGAAATAGTGCGTTGACATTTTGAAACTAATTTGATTGGTAGCAGCGGGTTCATATAGAATTTTTTCAAAGTATTCAACAGCTTACCTGTATGGTTGCCTTGAAATTCCGATGCTGCGACTCTTGGGTTCAAAGGGTTAAACGAGTTCGTTTTTAGAATTCTGTTAATGGAAAACCACAAGAACAGCAACAGCTTTCAACACAGTATTTCTCAAAATAATCACTACTATATCTCAGATTTACTCTGTAACTTTGGGAGAAAGAACGCTTTCCAAACTAACGCCGTGTTCTCACTAGAATCTTAACCCTTTTATCCTCGAATTTGGTTTTTTAAATTAAATTTTGTTCATTAAAACGTAACCGAGCCAGTCATTCCAGCGGTAGATTTTTTTTAATAGTCCTGTTGGTCTGCAAATGGATATTTCGCAAGACCACTGCAAAAGCCATTTTTGGCTGATATTAGTGTTAAAGGGGCTATCAGGAATAACGCCACACTGAAGTATGGCGTTATTCCTGATTAACTCTCTCGTGAAAACACGGCCTAAGTCAGCGTTGTTGAAAGACATGGCCATGGCTACTATGGCTAAAAACACAGGTTAATGCAAGCTTGGAGTGTGTCTTCTTGTACTTGTTCTCCTGGGGCCGGTTGTTCGAAAGTGTATTATTTCATGCCTAGACTTAAACACTAATACCAGCATAAATTTCTTATGTCGGTATTAGCTAATACACCCAGCTAATAAGGTTGTTTGAACGCATTTTATGTCTGGACTTGCGTAATATCGGTATTATATTTTAAGTCTAGGCTTAAAGATTGACAAAATGGCGTCAGGCGGCCCTCACTAGAAAATTTTAAATGAGAATTATTGTAATGTCACAAAACTTGCTGTAATAGAAGTTGGATTTTATGTATCGTGAACACGTTTAACGCAATGCGTAATTACAACGTTGATGTTTTTAGGTCACAATCGTCTTGTTTTACACTCTGCGTTTGCACACAGAATGAAGGCATAACGTCAACTCATTTTATGTAATGAAAACACAATTAATGTCATTTAATTATGACGTAGTAATAGCCAATGACGCGCGTCATGACGTCATACGTATGATACATGGGCGTGGTGCCGTCTGGGTGGGTTGGGAGGCTCCTAACAGTTGACAGATTGAAAGCCATCATAAGCAGTTACGATAACTAAGTAACAACAACCGCACTCACGGACGCGTGGGTGATTGCATACACGCACAAACGCATCACCGCTACGCCCCCATCCCGCTTCGATTTAGTTCCTCTTAAACGGTTAATAGTCCGACAAATTGTACGAATTGTATGTCTTTACTATTTACTAAATATTCTGTTGAATATTTGAAACTAATTTGACTGGCCGCTGTTGCTGGAAATTGATATTGATCCCAAAACGGCCGAAGTGTGGGTGGTGCTTAGCTAGAGATGGGTGGGCTATAGCTATAACTGGATCCCTCCATCTGTGCTCAAATGGTAAAGCGCAACAGCTACAGCTTTCAGCAACATCGTCTTTAAAAATAAACAATTTTACCGAGCCAGTTATTCCAGTGGTAAATTAATAATAATAATCTTCTCTTGGCCTGCAAATGGACACTGACTATGCACAAATCCTGGTTTTCTGGACCATTGACGCTAATGGACCTTTACATTTTTAGCTATGCCCCGCCCATCTCTAGCTAAGCTCCACCCACACCTCGCCGTGTTGGTATTGATCGATCCCCAAATGCCCTAGCTATCAATTTCCTGAAAACTATACAGGGAAGCTGTTGAATATTTTGTAACTAATTTGACTGGGTGCTGTTGCTGCCTATGGCAGCAACAGCGCCCAGTCAAATTAGTTTCAAAATAGTCAACAGTATATTTATTAAATAGTAAAAGCAAACAATTTGTACAACAACGCAAAGACCGTCTTCAAATATGCGTTCGTAACGTACTTACCGACGTCATTCATGACGTCATTCATTATGATGTCATTGTACACATCACACAGTTCATTATGACGTCATATGATGGGTGGGTACTCTGGAAAGGTGAATTCACAAGCCGGTCCAAAAACGCCTTACAAACTAATGATCATTCACTGAGCAAATATTTCAATTTTCTGGGGGAAATCTTGACAAATTGAAGGTTTGGATGAAAAAAGTAGCGCTGTGAGCGCTTTGAGGCGCCGCTGACGCAAGAGAGGATAAATACACCTTATTGTAAGACATTGGTACATGGTTAGAAGTGCATATGAAAAAGTGCAAATCTGTGCAATTCTGGTATGGAATAAGTCCAGTCTATGTGCCTATGGACCGGCCCTTGCATATAAGCCTGGCACTCCCTCTTGTGTCAACAGCGCCTCAGAGCGCTAAAAATATTACATATATCAATTAAGTATTTTAATGGTCAACACATTTCAAGAAATTTTGATATCAGAAGACTGGGTTTTTTTGTAAATTTACCTCTGAAATCCTTAACCGCCTTGACCATTAAAGGGGTAATGGTAAAGAAAATTCAAGCTTTGGCTTACCAAGTATCAATTTGCGGATCAAGAGAAGAGTATTTTTGAAAATTTACCACTGGAATGACTGGCTCGGTTACCGAGCCAGTCATTCCAGTGGTTAATTTTCAAAAAATACTCTTCTCTTGACCTGTTAATAGACATACAGTAAGACCATTGCACAGTTGTTTTGGTCAGTTTGACCATTAAAAGGTTTCGTTGACACAAGAGGGGTTTAATGAAGGGCATTATATGTGCCATCAGCGAGTGGTTCTTAAAGGCAGGTGGTCGGTTAATACAAGTGATTTACTACAGTAATGGAGGAATACATATGTAGTTTTGCCAGCCAATTTCTAGCCAAGCTCCGCCCACTTTTTCCATGTGTTGTAAACCGATTTATAGACTTTGAACTTTCCTTGAATCCCATTTTCAAGGTAATTAGACAGGTTAATTGTTGAATATTTTAAAACTAATTTGACTGGTGGCTGTTGTTGCGTATGACGGTAACAGACCCCGGTGAAATTAGTTTCAAAATATTCAATAGAATATTTATTAAATTATAAATTAATCAAAGACATACAATTCGTCGCTTCGTGGCTGACTTTCCGATTTTCGTAAAAGGAGTTAGAGATACGTCATAATGATCGTGACGTCAGCTCACTAGTGGTGTAATTTATTATAACCTCCGGTATTTGATTGACAGATCGGATCCCTCAATTAGCTTTGGCATCCTCAAGATAGCAGTTCTGAGCGTAATAAGGAATGCAAAATTTTAGTTCCTGTTATAAACAGGTTTGGTTGTATACGGAGGTGTACTTTCATAAAGTGTGTTGGGGTTCTAAAATCAATGAATAACTAACAGTCTCCTAGCAAGGATAGTATATATATATCATGTAAATAACTATTTCAGTAAGCTTTGTGATGTGAGATGGCGGGTCTGTATGCATGTGCGTGTGCATGTGCGTGCTTACGTGTGTGCGTGTGTGCGTGCGTGCATTGGATAAGTTAAACAACACATGAAATGTTTTAACTGTAATTAACATGATTTTTTAGATTAAGTAAATATGACATCTTTTAAGAGTTTTCGAAAACACATTAGCGTCAGACTTCGTGTCATTTTCTCACCAATATCTCAATAATTATGTTTGAAATATTGTTGTATGAAATAATAATTAATACTGAATGTAATAAGTTTTATGGAGTCATGCAATGGCACTTTCGTGCGCATGCCCCTCTTGATAGCACTTCGTCACTTACATTTCAAAATAGGAATCGTTAATAAATCAGTGCATAAGTAATTTGGATCGCTAATTCCATCAGAACCATATTTATAGTACATGTAGTTCTATTTACAACACAGTGGTCAAATTTTACTGACTAGAATTCGTGAGTTAGTTTGTTTACTGAACATGCGCATTTGCTATGTCCAGACGAACACTGGATAGTTAACTGTAGCTAGTTTGTATCAGATTCCCCATTAAATTAGCATTGTTGAATATTTGGAGCCAGGTAATAGTCCTGGATAAGGCTTTCCCGGCGTTTGTTTTGATGGCCTGCGAAATTGGGTTTTTTTGCACGCGTAAGACATGAAACCGTGCCTATATGAAAGAAAGCGGAAAGAGAATGGGTCTTGGGAGCATTGCCACACAGTTGGAAATTATACTGTCATCAAACAGTAACCAGGTAGTGATATATTTACATGTGTATATTCATTTAATCGTAGGAAGCGAAGGCTATCAGCCATTTAAAATTGTACGTCAATTTAGGAACCATTTGCGAGCGAGCTCGAGTGTCTGGTAGTTAAGCCGGTCTCACTAGACGACCATTTCCTTGGGAGTAGATGCGAGTACATGCGAGATGTTGAGACCTTGAAATAGTCGCTAGGTGCTCGCGGGTTTGTTCGCAAGCGCTCACATGCACTCGCAAGTGGTCGCCGTCAGCATCGCTCGGTCGGTGGTGCTCGCCAAGTTTTTAACATGTTGAGCAAGCGTTCTCTGACGGTCTTAAGTCGGTCTCAACTCATTCCCAATATGCAAGAACGATCGCATTAGCTCGCAGTCCGCTAGTGGTCTCAAATTAGTTCGCAAGAAATAGGTGATGCTCTAAAACCAAGCATGCGATCGCCACTCCCATACATTGCAACTACTTTATACAATCAATCGCATGCGAGTGAGCATATATCAATAGGTCGCGGGTCTCTTAGTGTAAGTGATAATTTATCGCGAATTGATGCAATCACAAATATCGCGTTCACGTGCTTGAGACAACGAGTCTCGCCCACTCTCGTGCGTACTCGCATCTACTTCCTCTTCTAAATGGTCACCTAGTGGGAAACGGCCTTGCGTTCCACAGGAGAAATAATCCAAAACGTTTTACTAATCCGCAAACTATTGACAATCTGCTGTTTTGGCATTAATTATATCATATATACAAAACGAGAAAAGCCGATTTTGCACGCGCAAAGCGCTCTGGCGCGTTTCCCTATGGAACGCAAGGCTGGCTTCAGCTAGCTAGTTACCTATTTCAAGGTCGGTTGGAATTTAGTCATCTAAAGTTAACTATGGTTAGCCAGACTAACTTTACCAGTATAACCGCATACAGTATGTCTGGTCATAATCGACCATCATCTGAAGCACCAAATATGGTCAATAATATTAGCACGTGGTTAACTTTGGGCAAATGAGCCGTCATAGGACATACATGTTTGGCTTTACCATTTTCCAAAATATTGTATCTATGATAGCAACACCAGTTCGGTTTATGCAGTAATACCCCTTTAGCGTTCGCAGACCAAGACTGTACCCTCATAACACGATTTACGTAGCCGATGGTGGGCTGATACTGGGCCGATACTGACGGACGGTATCGGCCCAGAATCTACCCAGTAAGCTGCGTTATCTGGGCAAGACAACACGTTCTTTATGATGCAGTGAATATTTGGTTGAATATTTTGAAATTATTTAACTGTAAGATGTTGTTGATATATGGCAGTAACAGTTGGCAGTCGAATAAGTTTCAAAATATTCAATATCGTTCATGTATAGCCGTCTCAAAGTTGAGACACTTGAGTTTCACACACCCACGCATAGGCCATCAAAAGAATCGTCAGAAGTCAGAGCTGATACTGGCATATGAGTGGGGAAGGGCTCTGTTAAAATTGTCACGCCCGAAACCCCACTGGCACATTTGTCTCGATCAACAATAACAAATTTCGAAATGAATTCGATTATTCACATGCCTTTCATCAAGATTCAATATTTGTACGAATATAGTTCTGAAAGACGATGGTTGAATTAACATATAATTAGTCTTTTAATGTTAAGATTTATCTGCTGAATGACTAAGAAATCTTTACTGAACACTCAGCTTCATCTAACACATTAGATGATGTCCACTTTTAAAGTGCAGGTTTTTTTAACTCTGATCGTTCAATTCATCTTTCCAGAGTATCTCACCATCATCTGACCTGGAATGGCGTCATAATCAGCTCAGCGCGTGCATGATGACGTCACAATCATTACGCCACAAAGGGTTCCATATAGACCGTCATCAAATCTCAAACAGTCCGACACGTTGTATGAATTGTATGTCTTTGTAATTCTTTGCTATATTTATTAAACACCCAGTCAAATTAGTTTCAAAATATTCAACATCTTACATATGTAGTTTTTTGGAAATTGGTAGGCAGGGTGTTCAGAGATCGATCGATCCCAACACGAGTGAGGTGTGGGTGGAGCTTAGCTAGAGATGGGCGGGGCATAGCCAAAACCGGAAAGGCCCATTACCAGAATCTCGATTTCAGACTACGCCTGTACCAGTAGGTATTGTGGACTTCTGGTATAAGTTATTGATTATTTTGAAAATAATTTGACAGTAAGCTGTTGCTGCCTATGGTAGGCCTATGGCAGCAACAGCTTCCAGTCAAACTACTTTCAAAGTAATCAATAAAATATGTGTTAAATTCTAAATGAGTTTACGAATTCAGCATTTCGTATTCAAAGTGTTACCTTAATTTAAACAGATGATATGTTAACCCTAACAAGCGTGAATACGGCTTTGTCAAACACGTCAAAAGTCTGACCCACAGACAGACAGGCACAACAACTTATTTTAATTGCGGACCTCTGAGAAAGCTATTTATCAACATCATTCTCCATAAATAGATCTATATTACCGTGATAACGCGTGTTACGGTGCCTCTACATGGCCAATACCGTGTCCAGTTACTTGTGTTATCAGGGTTGCATATATCTAACAGTTCTAGGCCTTCTCACAATAGGGTTATTAGCAGAATACTTGCTTAACAGTTTGACAATCAGTAATTAAGACGTAAGCCGTGTTCTCACCAGCGAGTTAATCGGGAATATATGGCGTTATCCCGGATTAAGTCTCTAGTGAGAACACAACCGTAGATAATATCATTATAACATGTTAAATATGAAAATAAACACACCATTTGACATGATAATGCCACTGCTATGAGGTCTCGGTGCTTGTGGCGACGCTCCCATCATGCGGGTTGGGGCACCCCACAAACGTGTGCTGACCGGAGTGCTCAGCTATCTCCTTGGAGACGCGTAGGTCCAGCCGGACATTTCCAGCATGGCTAAGTGTCTGAAAAGGACTAGCTATCAGCAACGTGGTTACCTCTTCCACGGCAGCAGGTATGCCTGTCTCGTCCTACCTGTCCACTGGCTGAAGATCGAAGTGCTTGGAGGTCAGGCAGGTGTTGGGCATCTCCTCCGAGGTCGGCTGCTGTGGTTACTCCCCTACTTTATCTTTTCCACTCAGTCTGAGCAGGGGATGGTGGCACAGATGGTCACGTTCATTCACGCAGAAGTGGTCTGAACGATGTGAGCAGTAAAGGTTGAGGTGGCGGCTGAGAGAGCCGCGGTCGCAGCGGTGGTGGTGGTGGTTTCTGAGGTGATGGTGTCGGTAGTAGAGGTTCCTGTGCAGGAGTTCTTGGCTGTGGTCGTGTCGACGGGAGCTTCAGTGGCAGTGGCATTAGTGGTGTCATGGTTAGTTGGTCGTGAAAGTTGTTTGGCGCTAACAGCTAATTATTTCCTACGGGTGCGCTTAAAGTGGGATGGGATGGAGGTCTAATTTAATGTCCTAAAGAATACACAGGGGTGGGTTGGGGTTTCTTCTTTAGTCGGTGCAACCTAGTTGAGCCGAAGTTCTCAGCAGACGTCCAGGGGTGGGTCAT
Organism: Chaetoderma sp. LZ-2023a; assembly: GCA_034401795.1. Lineage (NCBI taxonomy): Eukaryota > Metazoa > Mollusca > Caudofoveata > Chaetodermatida > Chaetodermatidae > Chaetoderma > Chaetoderma sp. LZ-2023a. The sequence goes on from CM067368.1 coordinate 75,433,424, forward strand.
CTATGTGTGCCTAACTCTAATACATTAGAGCGGATCCCGCATGAAGCAGAGGTTCAGACTAGCTAGAGTGTTTTGCAGGTTAAGGCTGCCGCAGAAGGACACAATCGGCTATGGTATGCGAGAACCTCTCCCCTCACAGGGTCAGGAAAATCTTTGGCTCAGGTATTTTAGACTGCCTTGAGCGACGTGAAAAAGCACTTGACGTGGTCCAATGGACGATCTTCCCGGGTTGTAGACACAGAAACAGACCCATGTAATTAAAGAGGAGAGCGTTTAGTGGAACCTCCACCGAGTCTGAACGTTTAGAAGATTCGAAAACTTAGAAGGGATTCCTGTGACATGGCATTTATCAAGTTTGGTTACAGGAATCGGTGATAACCACAAGGTCGTCTAACTAAGCTTACATTTGCCTCGACCAGCGTCCAAGCGGTTCTAAAAGAAAAAGAAGGTACGGTAATCAATCCTCGCATGATGAGCGGTCACGAAGTGGCAGCATGGAAAATGTTAGTCCATTTCATGGTGTGGGCAAGTTTCGCAAGCGGCACAATGAGGACAACACAGTTAGATTCAGCAGTCCTGGAATGGTTCCTTTAGTTGGGGAAGAAAGTCTTGTTTAGAAACGTAAACAACAAGCAGCCAAAAGGTTCTTTAGAACGAGAACCATAAGCGAGCTCACTCGGAGGCTGCTACCGAGCTCAGGTTTGCCGAGTACCTTAGGAGCAGGCAAAGGGCAGCAGAGATGTTTTAGGTGATGTTCCAACATGAAGGAACCAACGGTGCTGCGAGTGTGCAGTCGAGTCGACTTCTCTCCAGCGTCAGGAGACGGTCGGTGCAGAGGTCTCAGATCAGCAGAGTTTTCTTGAGTGGGGCAGCTGCAGTAGAGGTTGCTAGAGACGGAGAATTTTATGCTGTTAATTTGGTCGCTTTGGCGGAGCGAGCTTTTCAAAATTTAAGGTTGCCCTGCTGCCTATGTAGATGTCGGCCCACTCTGAGTGGTTAAATCCTCGCTGCTTCTGCAGTACAAATTCCCGTCATTACTGAATCAGAGAGCGGGACATATACCATCAACAGGGGCCTTTGGCGATGCAGCGACAGAGTAAGTTTTCAGGGGCTCGGTCACGTGATGTTATTTGTTTGATTGGTGTCTCTCGGGTCTATGATTCCAAGTCCCATTAACGTCATATCTAGGCTGGTTTTATTTCAGTCTATTATTGGTAACTTCCCCAGTTTTACACTGGTACCAATTTATACCCTTGAGTGGAGAGAGGCAACGAGGAGTGAAGGAGATTGCCTATCTTTTCAGCGATTGCCCGTCAGCTTACTGCGAAAGTCTTTAATATTTTGGAACTAATTTGACTGGAATCTGTTACTGCCAAAGCAGCAACAGCTACCAGTCCCACTAGTTTCAAAATATTTAACATAATTTTTCTTACAGCATACAGAATTTGCTGCCTCCTCATTCCGTTATGTGGGGATTCAATGGATTGGCTAACGGTTTTATGTATGCTTGTCTGATTGCTGACTTCTCTATTTCAGTCTATATATTAATCATTTTATCTCTCCGTCTCACTGCATCTTCCCATGTTTGTTTGTCTCTCTGTCCACCAAGATCTACCCTACCAGAGGGTCATGACACCAGAAAGTATACCCTTGCCACATTAGTGTATTTTAGGGAAATACCTTCCCAGAATGCATTGTGGCTGATAACCGTGATAGCCGATGCGCAAACAGCATTGCTTTACTATTAGAATCAGATACAATGCACTTTAAGCCGTTTATATGAAGAACTAAGTCAGGTCGAATGGTGTATGTTATATACGGAAATAACTCTGTGAAAATTTTACAAATTTTACAAAAATAAAAAAAATAAAGCAGTAATGTTTAGGCGATTGAATGCGCTTTTCCAATGATGTATGACTTAAATAATATAGTCATTTTAGTTTATCAGAGGAACGGTTTAAACTGTGGTGTATTTTAGTGCAATAGTAACTCAATTGCCGACACGAAGCTGAGATTACGAGTCAAGTCAGTGAAGTCTGTAGAGTTTGATACATCAATCAGCTCCCCACAGGGAGATGGTCTATCCCGGGTGCTTTTCACCTGTTACCTTGATGCAGCATTGAAATCCGTGCGGGAAAGTTCCACAAGACCCCCACCCCCACCCCAGTGTCAATACTGCGTATGCCACTAGAGATGGAATATGCCAACGATGTGGGCTTCATAGACGAGGAAAAGAAACCCCTTGACGAAGTTCTCCAAATAGCTGGTAGACACAATGGGCAAAAGCGAAGAAGGACTGATTGCAGCTCTAGGATGTTTTACTACTACGGCCGCAGAATACAGTAATGATATAGTAATTCAATGCACGTCTACTGCTTGTTGACGGCATTACCAGCCAGCAGTTGTGCTCCGGGTGTTATTTTAGGGAAATCGTGACATGATGACGTCAATGTGGGAAAAGTGTATTTCTAGATTTCGCTCATAGGAAAACGACTGTTAAATGATGAATCACGGGAGAAAACAGTCGTATATTTATTAACCATAGTCGATAACTTATTACGGTGTCCGCATAAAATATGCCCTCAGTTTTCCCTTGAAGTATAATACGATTATATGATTATGAACTGGTGTGGCCACCACTCGCATACGTATCTGCATCGTCCTACCTTGCTTGCAAGTTATTATACCTGCGATAAGTTAACGAAACGTCCTAAATATAAATGAACTGTAGGTCACAGCCAATGAAATTGCTCGATAAGAAACAAATGATGACGTGATTGGTCGCCCTCCAGCCCATCAGCGTAATGTTACTTCACATAGCAAGAGATCAAAGGTTTGCAAGTAGTGCCACAAACAGTGGAACTATGTGAGTGTGCGTATGTTAGCACGATGGCGTATCTGATACAGCGAAATAGCATCTGAAATAAATTAATTAAATCCGCCTTGCAGTCTCAAGGCTCATTCGTATCTCGTGAGATCTCCTTCGATTCGAGATCGAGAAAAATTGTATTCTCGAAAGAGGCCACTGCTCTATTTTTAGATTGTATCAAGGCTATAAAACTCGCATGATTCAACGTGATATAAAAATATAAGCGTGGCTTCGTTCGAGAATACGCATTCTGTTCTCGATCTCGTATCGAAGGAGATCTCGCGAGACACAAATGGAGCACGCATGTCTACACTAGTTAACTGTCTTGCTGCTACAAACCACAAAGCAATAATTTCAATGAGCAAAAACTCTTTACTTGCTCAATATCTTGTAAGCAATTTGACTGGCTTATCCACCAATAACTTTCAGTTAAATTGTTTTCAAAATATTTAGCAGATCCATAAATATAGCCCCTGGAATATGTCGTCTGTAAAGACTCGGCAGTCGGGCGGTTAATATAGCCTTCTAGTATTATGGACTTGGGGCCCTAGACTGATACTATCAATATATCTATTTATCTCTGTATCCCCATGGTAATGCAACTCTCGATACTAAAGTAGAAATAGTCAATTTAGATGTTAGACTATAACCTATCTGCATAATGAGTCTCTAACATTACGTACATGGGTTAGTTCGTGTTCTGTTCACACACCGCCAATGCGTCATATATGCTTTATATATTTCCATTTCTGATATATATATATATATTTTTTTTTTTTTTTGTTCTAAGCTCTACATTATATAACTGCTATACGTGTGTATATCGCGTCAATGGCGCCAATAGAGGAAAGCGAGATGTCTTGCCATACTTTTTTAGAACCGCCAGCTCGAGTGTTTTACAGATTCCAATAACTGTAATATCTAGCCAGATTATCTGATTACATATTCATATGATAGGATGTCAAAATGAGTTGCGCAACTGCAAAAACAAAATGGCCGCGATACTATGACGGCATGTCTCTCACTCGCATTCCACTCCATAGCGGTCTTATTGCCGTAAGCCACCAGACAATAAAACTCTAGCAAAAGCTCGTGACTTGCTGAATATTTTGAAAACCATTTGACTGAAAGTTGTTGCTGACTTAGCCAGAAACAACTTTCAGTCAGATAATTTTCCAAATGTCTAGCTCGTCCAGAGATATAGCCGTCTTGAAATATGTTCTCTGCAAAAACTCAGCTGTCATACGGTTTAAGTTCTCGTACATCAATAAAAGGCATGCGCCTTAAATAATGAGCTCTATTAGTTTGCGTTCACTTTAGCTAAATATGCGTGTTTTTAGACATTATTTCAAAGGAGGGGTGCATCGCTAGCTATACCCGCATATTTCTAGATAAGCTTCTGCTTATAATATTGAGATTAATGTATATACTTTGATTCTTGCTATTGGCAGCAACAGCACCCAGTCAAATTAGTTTCAAACTATTCAACAGCGTGTCTGTAGAGTTACTTTGAAATTGGGATTCTGGTAATTAAAGCAAATATCACCTTATCTTATATTAACCATTCATGAGATCCATAATCCATCCTAACCATTCATGAGATCCATAATCCATACTAACCATTCATGAGATCCATAATCCATACTAACCATTCATGAGATCCATAATCCATACTAACCATTCATGAGATCCATAATCCATACTAACCATTCATGAGATCCATAATCCATCCCTGACATTTTAGCTTTTTATCATGCCGACAATTAAAGATATGCAGGCATTAGTAGATAGAAGTCGATACGTTTCTACAGCCTATGATGGCTGTCATGATTTACGTTTCAACAAATCGGAAAAAACACAGCATGTCTGCCTAGGTATATACGCTCAGTCGCAGAGGTGCCAGCTATAGTTTGGCAGGGTGTTATAAAAGCAATCATATAAGTAAGCTGTTGAATATTTTGAAACTAATTTGAGCAGGAAGTTGTTGCTGCCATAGGCAGTCAACGAGATGAGTATTATGTAATAAAGAATGGAATGCATTAGCAGTTATATGGCACCACATACTATAGCTTGAGGAGACAAAATGGTGGCGCTCACTGTTTCACATGTACACGATATCACAAAGCAAATAATTGTGATACAGATAAGGGAATGTGACAGGATATGAATGATATGGAATCTATAAACCATAATTAATCGGTACAATACAACATTTGAGATTAGCATCCCTTTAAACGTTCAAAGTATAAGAAATAGATCCCAACACGCGGAAAATGTAGGCGGAGGTTAGCATCAAATGGACGGGGCATAGCATAGCTAGAACAGGATCCCGCTAATAGAACACAAATTTACTGTTATTAGTCGGCTTGACCCAAACACAATATATTGTGCATTTTTGCACCCTTGCTTTGGCAATGCGCGCCTTACCCGCTTCGTTGTAGTTCTCAGTTTCACGTGTTGTTGTCCTGACAACCTTGCAGGAAATTTTTACGACACCATTCCGTTAAGCAAGTGGTCTGCAAAAAGGCAACATAATAGGCTGTGACGATATAAGCTTTAGGTGGATGGTTATTTTAGTCCTACGCGCAAGGCCAACATATATCATCGACCACATATTTTTCTAATTATTGTGAGATAAAACTGGATTCCTCCATCGAGCACCATCATTAATAAATTTGACGTAGACTGATCTGCTCTGGTTTACACACGCGTATACCACCTGCATGTACAGAGACATTGCTCTTCCCATTGGTCGCCAATGGCTATGTTGAATGTAGAAAGATAACTGAGCTTACTGAGCCGATACCGGGCCGATGCCTGGCTGATATCGTGCCGATACTGACGGGCCGGTATCGGCCCAGCATCGGACCATTAAGCTGTGCTATTAGGGTAATGGCTTAGGACACGCATGCGTGTGCTAGGTTATACACAGTAGGCGCGCGCCTTGGTCAACGAGAGAACATATCAAGGATTCAGGGTGTGAGACAAATAATAAATGATTATAAATCATCCTTTCTCGGACAGTGCGGCTCTCTGTTTATTTTTCTCAATGCCTCGGGACAAACAAGGGCAGATAACCGACACGAACGCGGACCGGAAACGGCTACCGCTTAACACATACAGTATAAAATTCACGGCGTTGTTCATGTAGTGACAGAAGCTAGCGAATGCCATCGTGAACAGGAGAGCCGCATCGAATGCTGGATCACCCGTATAACTGAAAATTGGCGAGATTATTCCTAGCACCGCGTTTGGTAGAGTAAGCAGCAATGTTACTATGGAAACGATACAAATCATGATAGTAGTTGCACGAGTTTTATTGCCACCCTTTTCCTTCCCAGAACTCTGCATCATTTGAGTTTTTGCCTTAGCTGATCTTTTAAGGCCAACAACTATAATAACGTTGCACAACACCAATATTAGCCACGGAATAAACAATATAAAATACTGATTTGCAATTGAAAAGATGTTCTGTTGTTCCACGTATTGCGCTTTGATTGCACAAACCCATCTTGAACCTGATTGCCTCAATCGCCATGTATAAGACTGTGGTATGTAAAATAGTGTGACAAGCGCCAATGTTCCTAAAACGGACAGCTTCGCCCTCTTCATGGTACAAATAACCGCAACTTTCAATGGAAAATACACGGCTAGGGCTCGCTCCGCAGAGATTAGAACCAGTAACCAAATAGGGAAGGCAAATATTATCATCGAGGCAGTCTGAGAGATGCAGCATCCTATATCCCCGGTGTATTGTTTTAAATAGAATGGTTGTCTTATTTGATTGAAACTGAGTAGAAGAAGCGGGCATAGATCAGATATGGCCAACATTGTTAGAAAATAAAGCGATGTTGTTCGTGGGCGAAAACGGGAGAGAGTTATTAAGGTTAAGATGTTTCCCGGAATTCCAATTGCTATTGGAACTGGTCTGTTTATCCGGATCAAAAATCTCATCATTTTAAATAAAAGTTGTTTCTGCAATTCTACTAAGTGCCACGCCCAGAATCCAGCATTTTCATCTACAGTCGTTGTGTCATTCAACCACCAAGACATGTTCCCTGCATCGTTACTGGGTGCGCTCTGCGATGTTACATCCATGACTATGAATCAACTGATAAGATCATCTGTAAAGCAAAGCAATCATTTCAATGGTTTGAACAACAAAACTGCGAGAAATTACCAAAGAGGTGGTAAATATTTAGTTAAAGGTGCATATTCACGCCAAAATGCTCGAAAATAAAATTGTTGATATTGTATACTTTTAGAGATTTAATTGAAAGCCTAGATATAATGAAGTAATAAATCTTAACATACGATGATGTGATTAGTTTGTATGGAATGAATTCATCGTATGTTAAGTTTAATTCACTTCATCACATTGAGATATACAAATTAAGTCTCTAAAGGTACGCAATTTAAACAATTTTATTTGCACACATTTTGCTGTGAATAGGTACCTTTAATTATTTGGAAACCACTTTATTTTGACGCTGTTGTTGCATATTAAATTATGTTATATAAAACAGATTCGTGTTAAATTATTTTCAACATATGCAAGCGCTCTCATTCATAACTATCTTAAGGTTGGCAGACAGTCTGAGCCACCGAGGTGGAGTACGAGGAAAGCGAATGGCTTTTTTCTTATCATATCTGAATTTATCATATAAACAAGACTTCTAGCCCAGTTCCATATTTTTCGATATGAGCACACGTGCCATATTCAACGGAGTATATTCATTGGCTGTTGGGTGCGCAACCAATTTAAATCGACCAATTAAAACATCGATTGATGTGAGCGTGACGCGTAGGGATTACTACGCGGTACTGTTTTACTACGATTTGTTTACTACGATTTGTCATTCATGGAACGTCATCGCAAACTGTCATCGGTTGACAGTTTATCAGTCGGCAGCGAAGTAACGATGGATGGCCGTAGTTATAATTTTCAATGACCAGTTAAAATACTATTTAACGGCTGACATCGCCAGATTTTGTGTTTGTCACTATACTTTGCTGAGCATTCAGTATCTGTTTTCAAGTAGTGGTGCGTCACAGCGCCGGTATCGATTTCACGAAAATCAACAATGAGAAATCAGATAAAAGTCTCATCAGCAACTATTGGCAAATATTTCAAAATTACAGTTTATATGATAAATAAAATCTCAAACTCGATCACCTTTCATATCACTATTACGAACCTCGTTGAAAATTATCAATTTTGTACTCGATAAAGCTCATGCAAATTGATAACTTTCAACTCGGTCCATAATAGTGATATGAAAAGTGACCTCGTTCCAGATTCTCTATAAATGGAATGGTAAATTGACACAATTTAAAAAATAAATTTGCATAGATAGTTGAGATTGTTGAGTGAACCATTAAAGACAATTTGATGGTTGCCGATGCACATCATCATCATTATCACCTCCTCCACCACCACTGCTGCCGCCACCGAAGCCGTCACCGCCACCTCCCACCACAACCCACGACCACCACCCACCACCCACCACCCACCACGCACCATCCAGCACCGCCGCCATCACCAGCACCACCCACCACCTCTCCGAATCTCAATTTGCAGAAGACTATCCATATAAGTGACGGACTATGGCAGCAACAGAAAACAGCGCTCAATCAAATTTGTTTCAAAATATCCAACAACTTGTTTATTAAATAGTAAAGACGTACAATTCGTACAACAACGCCTAGTCTGTCATCAATTAAGCGTTCGTGGTGAACTTAGCTATGTCATTCACGACGTAATTGATTATTACGTCAACATGCACGTCACGTAGACCTAGTTGATTATGACGTCATATAATTGACTGAAAACTAGAATCCTCCGTTCTAAATACGCCTGATGCATCTCACCCCTGACACTTTCGTACTCAGAGACGGATTACCCACTAGGCTACTGAGGCTACAGCCTAAGGCCTCGCGCTTAAGGGGGCCTCGCCCTTTAAACCAAACAACACAAAAAATGTAAGGGTTTTTTCTATAGGCTCAATTTTCAATTTCTTTATTTACACCCAAGCCACAACGTAGCACAAGGGGAAACAGAAGTACAATATTTTACTTGTCTAAATGGCGGTTTGGCCTACATAAGATTATTATTATTATTATTATTTTTATTATTATTATTATTATTATTATTATTATTATTATCAAGAATTTGGGAATCTGTGCTGAGCCTGTATACATTTACACGCAACGAGGAGACCACTGAAAGACCTCCACCGGAATGGCCGGTTCGGTTACCTTACCGGTCATTCCAGTTACACGCGTCCAGAAAATAGCCCCCTCCATGCGTGCAAATCGTCGTCCCGTAAGACCATTGCAGATACCGTTTTCTCAGCCGCATGGCCATTATAGGGTTGTGTTGGCAGAAGAGAGACCAAGACCTCGCTTCCACTAGTCGATTTCGCACCCGATTGGTTGGCAATTGTTGTGTTACATGTGTTGCATACAACAGTGTTTTGGATTGTAGTGAATTTGCGCTTTTACTCTGACGAATTTTGCCAACAAATCAGCCAGTGCCACCGATTCATAAACATAACTTTCGATTCTCAAAAGACAAACGCTTATACCACTTTGATGGTCCCAAGAATTCTACGGTGGTGTTGAGGAATGTCTATTTGCAGGACGACAAAATCCTATTTTCGTTAATTTCACTGGTAAATTTACAAAAATTGTCTTCTCTTAGCCTTCAAAAATCATAATTCTCTTAGAAAATCAATTAATATTAACATAATTATGCCAAATCGGCCTCAGATTGTATCTTGGAGAACCGGGATTTAAAAATCGAACCCTTAGGGGCTCCAGCCTAGAGTCTCTCACCAGCTTAAACCGGCACTGCTCGTACTATGACACAAAATCGCTGGTCGGACAGTATAATCTCCAGCGACACGTTAAATACTATATACAATACAGTCCCACTCTCAGTGAAGGTGGATCAACAAGCGTGTCATTTTCTGTGAATACCACGAGACACACATGCAGGGAAATCCTTAAAATTTGCTGTATTCTGTGCCAACTTCTACATCTACATAAACTTGCTAAAGATGATGCGTACCGATATAAAAGAATCTCGGACTGATCAAGAAATATATGCGAAAGTTAAGGACTATCACTAAGCACAAGAAAGCAGGAGCAAAGAGGAAGGACTAATTGCAGATGCATGATACTTTCAATCTACTGCAGCTGCTGAAAACAGTATATCATCATCATTATCATCATCATCATCATCATCATCATCATCATCATCATCATCATCATCATCATCATTACCACCACTACCACCATCACCACAACCACCATCACCACCACCATCATCATCATCGTCACCATCATGATCACCACCGCCACCACCACCATCATCATCATCATCATCATCATCATCAATATCATCATCATCATCACCACCGCCACCACCACCACCAAAATCATCATCATCATCTTCATCTTCATTATCACCACCACCAGCACCACCACCATCACCACCACCACCACCACCACCAACACCAACACCAACACCACCACCACCACCACCACCACCACCACCACCACCACCACCACCACCACCATCATCATCATCACCACCAACAACAACACCATCATCATCATCATCATCATCATTTTCACTACCACCACCACCACCACCACCACCACCACCGTCATCATCATCATCATCATCATCTTCATTGCCACCACCACCACCACCACCACCACCACCACCACCACCACCACCATCATTTTCATCATCATCAGCATCATCATTACCATCACCACCATGGCAACAACAGCGCCCAGTGAAATTAGTTTCAAAATATTCAACAGCATGTTGATTAAATGGTAAAGATATGCAATTCGTACAACAACGCTTAGCCCATCACCAATTATGCGTTTGTGATGTACTTATCTACGTTATTCATCACGTCATTGATTATGACGGGATCCTACACATTACGTAGCTGATTATGACATCATATGATGGATGGATAAACTGGAAAGCTCCATTGTGGTCAGTTGATGACATCATATATGCACGTGACATGTCGATTCCTATTTTGTAGAAATCCCAAATGCGTTCGGTTCCCATTCTGTAGAATACAAATACTTTGATAGATACACATATGTCAGCACCCGTTCTGCCCAGCCTATGGGCTTATTGCCTTCGTAAAATTCAGGACGACCATCTCTCTGGATCTAGCCGGAAAACGCGGGTTTTAAAAGGCTTCCGGATTTCAAAACATCCTGTCAAATATTACGGAGTTTACAACCACTTGTCGAAAGAATTACAATTACAGTGAGGTTATACTCTTTTGTTATCGATGTACATATTTGTGCTATATCTATTTGCTGAATTGGCAATAATCATGAGTAATTAATCTGGTACCAGTTTTCGTGTTAAATAGTGCAATATCCATCATCTTCATGTCGACCCACTTAGCTGTATGATTTATTCACAGAGAATTATGATTACACTCGCACGCCGATTGGGGAAAGAGCGTTTTGCATTTTGATATTTTTTCATATTTATGCCTTGGTTTAAACAGAATTTATTTTTTGTCTTAGAGGGAGCGCGATAAGACAGGTCTTATAACCGCGTCTCCCATACAATTATATTAAAAAGTAAATGTCCCATGGTGTAACCAGAATGAATACGTACACGTTACTATACTATATCTAAATACTTGGGGACATTAAATTGTACAATTATACTTATGATACATAATAGTGAGTCTAATAAAAGTGCACATTCACAGTTGAACGTCAGATAACAAAACTATTGGAGAACCCTCGGAAGCCCAATGTGGGTACCCCAACGGTATGAAAATGAAGCAGAGTTCAGCACATGATGATTTCGCCCCGCGCAAAACATCATAGTTTTCAGTTACTTAACTGAACTATGGACTAATGTCTCTAGTTCAATTTAGAACACAAAAAATCATATCAGTCTATATGTAATAAAACCATCACAAGCTAAACCCTACCTCGACTCACTTCGCCAAGGCCCAAGCCTCCAAGAGTATAAAATTCTAACAAGTCCATCTCCAAGCACTCAGCTGCGAATATGCACCCATAAATGTTGTGAGACGGGATGAAAGAATTACTTTATAATCTTAAATCAGTCGCTATGGCTAGTAGAGGTACCTGTGTATTTGTGTTGGTCGATAGCTAGGGTTATTACAAACTTGATGAATCCACTAAACTATTGACGTCATAATCAACTACGTCGCCTATAGGGACATACTCCGTTATAAATCCTAGGAAGAGTACGTCAAGCTGTACGAATTGTATGTTTTCGCTATTTAATAGATGTTCTGTTGAGTATTTTGGAACTGGCTTGACTGGTCGCTGTCGCTGCCATGGTCATCTATAGTGCCATAAAATTGGGATTTTGGAAATCCATTATTTAGAGCATACAGATCGACCCCAACATTCGTATGGGCGGAAACTGACCATAATTGGGTGGGGCGAATAGCCAAAGGTGGATTCATCAATTGCATACCACAGTGGCCACCCCGAAGTGCGTAGGCACCTGTTGTTGATAGAATGTGATCACGGTTGACAAAGGATTGTCGCTAGTCAAGGGGTCCACAGGAAGTGTCCTTACTATTAAACGGTAAGCGATCAAGATTGGTCATGGAGATCTCGGTCCTCTCACCGAAAACGTCCACCAGCAGCCCAGAGGAGACAATTTATAAAAAGAAAAATACATTTACCACTAGCGTGACCAACTCGCATAGCAAGAGAGTCGGTCTTGTGGCAAAATCTTCAAAGAATTGTTTCCTCCACATCCGCAAGTAGACGCTTTCCAAACCATCTGCAGGAGCCGTTTTAAATCTGGACAGCCCTTAATCCTTAAGCACACTAGCTAGCCAAAATATAGAATTGAACCAGATTGATAGGGTAATGCATGGAGAAATATCGAAGAGCAGTCCATGGAGTGCCTGTGTACTAATGATGATCAGACTATTTTAGATTAGAGCTGAAGGATCATTTAAAACGACTAGTTGAGTCGATGTACTGGCAGAGAAGTTCTAATACCTTAATGTTAGTCTCTTCACTCGCATTGGTGTTACCGAATAAAAGGTGTTGAGCGGTTAGAGGTGTGGGAAAGGTATGGTTTAAGATAATATTATTTGAGAAAGCCTCTCTTTAATCTGCGTAAAGGGGGCAGTAAAACAAGTAATGTTGAATGGATTCGTCAGCGTGCCTACAGCTGCACCGACGAGAATCCTACAGAAAGTTGTTGACTAACTGACTGTTTAAGTTGCTACACCCGTTTCTGAGTCTAGCCAAGGCAATATTCTCTGGCCTTGGTCCTGTATAGTACCACAGTGGAGGAGGTTGTGTGTGGTTCATGGCTTTCAGCTTGCTTTTAAATTCTGATAATGTGGTAGTCATCCTAACTGGTTGTGGTAAAACATTCCAGGAAAGGATTATGCCCTTGCAATTTGTAATGGACAAGTTATAGTTGAACTTGATGATTTGTATGCATTTCTGCGCGCACACATATGCACATTGGAAGATAAAATTCGCGCGCTATATCCGAAAATGACAAAGCGCACACTCTCGCGAACGTCCAAATTTATTTTCCGAACAAAGAATCATGAAAAGCTGGTCGCCCTGAAAATTCAAAAGTATTTTGGAGCGTAGAGAACACACATAACGCAAGAACCAAGCGCGTCATACATGGCCCATACAGATCGCGCACTTTCTAGCTTTAGGCTAGAATTAGTAATTTAAAGATTTCAGTTTATTTATTTATTTATTTATTTTTTAATTTAAATTAAATAAAAAATACACTTACGTGATTAACGACTCCCCCTCAGTGAACGACTACAAACCGCTCGCTGAATTATGTCTGACTCAGCGGAGTTGTCTCCCTAGAGAAAACTATTTGGCACCGGCGTGATGAACTCTTTCTGTTTCTTTGCTTCCGGCCATAATGCCCATCAACAGTCAAAGACTGCACTGCGCATGTCTGGAAAGCGGTGTAAAATCTGGATTAGTGCGATTTTTGTGCTAATCTATAACTTTTCATACGCTGCCTTGATCCGAAAAATCCACATATTTTATTTTTTACGAAACTTAAAACTTCAAAATTGATGTCTACAATATTCATTGGATGTATGCGAAATTTGTGACGTCATATATCCATGCTTCCACAGTTGGTGTCTGAAGAGACATGATTTAAGAATATGATAAGGATATTTGTTGCCGAGTGGTTTATAAACCACTTGCTTCAGCCCAGCTTTGAATGTCACGCAGCTCAGTGGTTTGTTTGTGGTCAATTAGAAAGATGCGTTAGATTGCGAAAAACAAAGGCCGCACAGCATAGATCGCTTAATATAGCATAAAATGGTCGATTGAACGGCGGGGGAGAGTAATATTCCAATACGATGATTATTAGAAATCAAGCATCAAATATTCTTTTGTTCAAGGGTCTGACAGCGACAAGCGACCCTGCTGTATATTTTGACCCTGCTGTATATTTTGACAACAATTTGACTGAAAGTTGTTGGTGGCTTAGCCACCAACAACTTTCAGTGAAATTGTTTTTAAAATATTCAACATATATATCCAGAGTTAAACTCCGTGGCACATGTAGTCAGCAGAAATTCAGCAGGCAGTGACTGTTAAATGCTTACTGCTAGCTAAAACCTTTCACCCTGTATGTCCGAGACGGTAATGTAAGCATGGGTGGGGGAGCATGGATTTTCAGACGGGGAAATGAGTGACTCGGTTCTAGCTATGCCACGCCTTTTTCTAACTAAGCTCCACCCACATTTTGCTGGTTTCTCAGAATCTAAATTGCAGAGTAGTTATATAGATATGTTGCTAAAATTGCCTGTGGCAATAACAGTTCCAAGTCGAATCAATGTCAAAACATTCAACAGAATGTTTATTAAATTTTTAATTCAAAGACTAGCAATTCGTTCACTTTCGAAACGGCTTTCCGATTTTCGCAACGAAGCTACGTCATTTTGATTTTGACCTCAGCTAACACGTGATGCATTTGATTATGAATCAAGATGACGACGAGGACGAGGACGACGACGACGTGGCTTGTTAAATTTAATCATTAGCCTTTTTAATGTCTAAATGTGTGGTCAACAAGCAACATCTGTGCGCATCGAGTGTCCGTTTACGGACCGGCGGGGACGACTGTTGAGAAATACGCCACTGGAATGTCTGGTTCGGACATGGAGACAGTCATTTAGGTGATGGATTTTTGGCGATCGTCTACTCCTGACCAACAAAGGGACACTCCTCGATACCACTGCAGAGATCGGTTACGACCGGCCTCGTCATAAAAGGGTTAATTATTGCCAATTGCGGATGAATGACACTGCTAATATAAATGACAATAATGCAATTGATGAATTATGACCTAGACGACGCTAATTATCAAAATGTCTAGACGCCATAACGTGTAAATTCTGTAAAATCATTGTTCCCCATATGTCACTTTGTGATCTGGGTGTAAAATAAACTGAAACGGAAACTGAAAACTTGAGTAACAGATCGGATCCCTGTGTTAATTGAAGTTCATTTTAACTCTTTGAACAAGTTTGACCGAAATGAAAATGTAATCATATCTTATTAATTAGTCCGGGATAGTACACGTAGAAACAATAGTAATCAGGGTTTGCAAACCTCTAGTAACTTTTGTCACATTTTCCACACCAGAATGCCTGAAAATAAAAATGTTTAAATGGTATACTTTTAGAGGCCTAAATTATGCGCCCAGATGTAATCAAACGAAATAAATCTTAACATATGATGATTTCATTCATTGTAGATTAATATACTTTTCCAATTTGTAAAATTGAATTAGAGACACGAGCCCCTAATTCAAATTCACAACTAAAAAATTATATTAATTTTGACGGACAGAAATCTTCATATGCTAAGAATTTTTTCGTTTCACTACTTCTAGGCACGCAATTTTAAGCCTCTAAAAGTATACAATTTTAACCATTTTATTCTCAGTCATTCCAGGATTTTCAGATCGCAATTAATGTTATGCAATACCGTTACACAGTTTCTTGTGCTAAAATGTGTGCCGAATCGGACCAGTTTGTTTTCAAGGCATTTATAGGCTAGATCTGGAATTTGATCAGACCTGGGTCCCGGGTTTTAATCCGTATCACGGTCAAACTCTGGAAATCAACCTTCACCCGTAAAACTTGGAGCAGTTGTTGTGTGCTAAAATATGAGACTAATCGGATCCAATTTTTAAAGATAAAGACCGTACGTATGTACGTGCGCGCACGCAGAGAGTTGAAGTTGGAGTGAAGGGTGTGACGCAGTGATGAGAGAGAGAGAGAGAGAGAGAGAGAGAGGGGTGGGGGTGGTAGAGGAAGTGAGAGGGAGGTAGGGAGGGAGGAATAGAGGGAGTGAGGGAGCTAGAGAAGGGGTGAGCGAGCTAAAAAGTGAAGGAGAGGGGGAGAAGAGAAAGAGAGAGGGGCCAGAGGGAGTGAGAGGGAGGCAGGGAGGGAGGGCGGTATGGAGGGAGCGAGGGGGAGGGAGGGAACTAGAGAGGAGGTGAACAAGGTAAAAAGTGAAGGAGGGAGGGAGAAGAGAGAGAGGGGCCAGAGGGACTGAGAGGGAGGGAGGGAGGTATGGAGGGAGCGAGGGGGGAGGGATGGAGCTAGAGAGGGGGTGAACAAGGTAAAAGGTGAAGGAGGGAGAGAGAGAGAGAGAGGCCAGAGGAAGTGAGAGGGAGGGAGGGAGGGAGGGAGGTAGAGATGGGTGAGCGAGGTAAAAAGTGAAGGATGGAGGTAGGAGAGAGAGAGGGGGGGGGGCAGAGGGAGTGAGAGGGAGGTAGGGAGGGAGGGAAGTATGGAGGGAGCTAGAGATGGGAAGAGCGAGGTAAGAAGTGAAGGAGAGAGAGAGGCCAGAGGGAGTGAGAGGGAGGCAGGGAGGGAGGGAGGTATGGAGGGAGCGAGGGGGAGGAAGGGAGCTAGAGAGGGGGTGAATAAGGTAAGAAGTGAAGGATGGAGGTAGAAGAGAGAGAGAGAGTGAGAGAGAGAGAGAGAGAGAGAAAGAGAAAGAGAGAGAGCGAGAGAGAGAGAGAGGGGCCAGAGGAAGTGGGAGGGAGGTAGGAGGGAGGGAAGTATGGTGGGAGCGAAGGGGGAGGGAGGGGGCTAGAGAGGGGATGAGCGAGGTAAAAAGTGAAGGAGGGAGGGAGAAGAGAGAGAGAGGGGGGGGGGGGCAGAGGGAGTGAGAGGGAGGTAGGGAGGGAGGTATGGAGGGGGGATGGAGGAAACTAGAGAGGGGGTGAGAGAGGTAAAAAGTGAAGGAGTGAGAGATGAGAGAGAGAGAGAGAGGCCAGAGGGAGTGAGAAGGAGGTAGGGAGGGAGGTATTGGAGGTAGCGAGGGGGTAGGGAGGGAGCTAGAGAGGGGGTGAATAAGGTAAAAAGTGAAGGAGGGAGGGAGAAGAGAGTGAGAGAGACAGAGAGAGATAGAGAGACGGGCCAGAGGAAGTGAGAGGGAGGTCGGGAAGGAGGGAAGTATGGTGGGAGCGAGGGGGGAGGGGGAGCCAGAGAGGGGATGAGCGAGATTAAAAGTGAAGGAGGGAGGGGGAAGAGAGAGAGAGAGGGGGCCAGAGGGAGTGAGAGGGATGTAGAGAGGGAGGTATGGAGGGAGCGAGGGGAGGGAGGGAGCTAGAGAGGGGGTGAGCGAGGTAAAAAGTAAAGGAGGGAGAGACGAGAGAGAGAGAGAGAGGCCAGAGGGAGTGAGAAGGAAGTAGGGATGGAGGTATTGGAGGGAGCGAGGGGGTAGGGAGGGAGCTAGAGAGTGGGTGAACTAGGTAAAAAGTGAAGGAGGGAGGGAGAAGAGAGAGAGAGAGAGAGAGAGAGAGAGAGAGAGAGAGAGTAAGAGAGAGAGAGAGAGAGAGGGGCCAGAGGAAGTGAGAGGGAGGTAGGGAGGGAGGGAAGTATGGTGGGAGTAAGGGGGGAGAGAGGGAGCTAGAGAGGGTGTGTGTGTGTGAGAGAGAGTTAAAAAGTGAAGGAGGGAGAGACGATAGAGAGAGAGAGAGAGAGAGAGAGAGAGAGAGAGAGAGAGAGAGGCCAGAGGGAGTGAGACGGGGATAGGGAGGGAGGTATGGAGGTAGCGAGGGAGTAGGGAGGGAGCTAGAGCGGGGGGAACAAGGTAAAAAGTGAAGGAGGGAGGGAGAAGAGAGAGAGAGAGAGAGAGAGAGAGAGAGAGAGATTGAGAGAGAGAGAGAGAGAGAGAGAGAGAGAGAGAGAGAGAGTGAGAGAGAGAGAGAGAGAGAAAGAGAGAGAGAAAAAAAAAAGAGAGAGAGCGAGAGAGAGAGGGGCCAGAGGAAGTGAGAGGGGGGTAGGGAGGGAAGTTTGGTGGGAGCGAGGGGGGAGGGGGGAGGGGGGAGCTAGAGAGGGGATGGGCGAGATTAAAAGTGATGGCGGGAGGAGAAGAGAGAGAGAGAGAGAGAGAGAGGGGGGTCCAGAGGGAGTGAGAGGGAGGTAGGGAGCGGTATGGAGGGGGCGAGGGTGGAGGGAGGGAGCTAGAGAAGGGTGTGAGCGAGGTAAAAAGTGAAGGATGGAGAGACGAGAGAGAGAGAGAGAGAGAGAGAGAGAGAGAGAGAGAGAGAGAGAGAGAGAGAGAAGGAGGCCAGAGAGAGTGAGATGGTGGTAGGGAGGGAGGTATTGGAGGTAGCGAGGGGGTAGGGAGGGAGATAGAGTGGGGGTGAACAAGGTAAAAAGTGAAGGAGGGAGGGAGAAGAGAGAGAGGGACAGAGAGAGAGAGAGAGAGAGAGAGAGAGAGAGAGAGAGAGAGAGAGAGAGAGAAAGAGAGAAAAGAGAAGAGAGCGAGAAAAATAAGAGAGAGAGAGCGAGAGAGAGAGAGGGGCCAGAGGAAGTGAGAGGGAGGTAGGGAAGGAGGGAAGAGCTAGAGAGGGGATGAGCGAGGTAAAAAGTGAAGGAGGGACTGAGAAGAGAGAGAGAGGGGGCCAGAGGGAGTGAGAGGGAGGTAGGGAGGGAGGAGGGAGCTAGAGAGGGGGTGAGCGAGGTAAAAAGTGAAGGAGGGAGGGTGGAGAGAGAGAGAGAGAGAGGCCAGAGGGAGTGAGAAGGAGATAGGGAGGGAGGTATGGAGGTAGCGAGGGAGTAGGGAGGGAGCTAGAGAGGGGGGAACAAGGTAAAAAGTGAAGGAGGGAGGGAGAAGAGAGAGAGAGAGACAGAGAGAGAGAGAGAGAGAGAGGGGGAGGGAGGGGGAGGGGAGGGAGGGAGGGAGGGAGGAGAGAGACGAATGCGATAATTTTAATTATGCATTTTGCTGTTTGAAGGACAGACATGAATATTGCTTTCTCGACTATGTACCGGGGTACTAATAATTTCAACAGCACAAGTGTCGGCTGAAGGAAATTATCGGAATATGGACTCTTGATGTGGGCGTTGCCAAAACCTGCGGATAACAAGGGTTGTTCTTCTACAGTAGGGCGTATATAGATAATTGTCTTTCTTCCTTCATGCATCAGTAGATCCCTCCTTCTAGTAGCGCATCGGGCATTTTCTCCGCCTTATATTGACTAATTATGGTGAATATAATGCAACTTTTTTCATGCATTAAATTTGGCGCGTGGCGCTTAACGAATTCGTGCATGTGGAAACATACTCGGGCATATGTTTTCAGTTGTCTAGTCTCTCAAGCGATGTTTTGTGGCACAAAGATGTTCGATTCGATAAGTGGTGGAACTACTAACCCTTTGTCGAACAAACACTGTATTAACGAGCAACTCACTTATGGCTCCAATGGAGCAATCCAGTTTTAGCTATTCCCGCACATCTCTAACTAAGCTCCACCCACACTTAACCCGTGTTGGGATCGAACGATCCCTGACCTCCCTGACCTCACTGACTATCAATTTCCAGAAAACTATACAGGTAAACTGTTAAATATTTTGAAATCTGACTGGGTACTGTTGCTGCCTATCAGCGCCTAGATAAATTAATTTCAAAATATTCAACATCATGTTTATTAAAGGTGCATATTCACAGCCGAATGGTTCAAAATAAAATTGTTAAAATTGTATACTTTTATAGGCTTAAATTGTATGCCCAGATATATTGAAATGAAATATATCTTAACATATGATGATTTCATTACGTATAAATTAATAGAATTTTTTCAATTTTCAAATTGAATTAGAGGCACGAGTCCCTAATTAAAATGCACAACTAAACCTACGAACTTTATTTATATGAAATGAAATCATCATACGTTAAGATTTATTTCGTTTCATTATATTGAGGTACACAATTTATGCCTCTAAAAGTATATAATTTCAAGAATTTTATATTCAAGCATTTTGGTGTGAATATGCACCTTTAAATAGTAAAGACACAATGCTGAGTCCGTCATCATTTACGCGTTCGTGACGAACTTAACTATGTCATTCATGACGTAATTGGTTATGACGTCATCTTACACTTCACGTACTGTATTATGACGTCATATGATTGACTGAGAATCTGGAATCATCCATTGAGGGCTCCAATTTTTCACCCAAGTAACTGACGTCATAAGCAATGACGTCACTAGTTAGTTAGCGTCACAATCATAATGAAGAATACCTAAAATCTAACAAATACGCCACTAGTGTACGAATTGTATGTCTTTGACAAATTTATAATTTAATAAATTATGTTGAATATTTTGAAATTAAATATGACTGGTTAGCTGCTGTCATAGACAGCAAGAGCCCAAAGTCAAATCAATTTCAAAATGTTTAATATAGAGTTTATTAGATCATACGTGAGTTTTCGGCTCCGACATTTCGGAAGCAAAGGGTGAATAAATATTCCGTTGAAACCAATATCTTGAAACTAATTTTACTGGGAATAGGAGCTATTGATTAAGAGTTACTAAACCTGCAGAAAAACAATGGTGCATCACCGACAGTAGGGAGTGCATGGATAATGGACCTTTCCATTTTTAGCTATGCCACGCCCATCACTAGCTAAACTCCACCCACACGGGATCGATCGATCTCTGAACACACTGACTATCAATTTCCAAAAAACCAACACAGGTAAGCTGTTGAATATTTTGAAACTAATTTGACTGGGTGCTATTGCAGCAACAGCGCCCAGTCAAATTAGTTTCAAAATATTCAAAAGCATGTTTATTAAGTAGCAAATAATTACAAAGACATACAATTTATACAACGTGTCGGACTCTTTGAGATTTGATGACGGTCTATATGGAACCCTTTGCGGCTTAATGATTGTGACGTCATCATACAATTTCCAGTGGTAGATTTGAGAAAATAGTCTTATCTTGACCTGCAAATAGACAGACCTCAAGACTACTGCAGAGGCGGTGTTACCATTATAGCGACAAGTTGACACAAGTGGCATAGTGTCTTACTCCAAAAATTAATAAACTTTGGCATTAAAGAAAGGCTGTTAGGATGGTTCGAGAGTTATTTAACGAATCGCCACCAGCGAGTTGTCTTAAATGTGGGTGAATCTACCCTGCGAAGTCTAAACGCTGGAGTGCCGCAAGGATCAGTGCTTGGTCCCTTGCTATTCTTAATCTATATAGACGACCTACCAAGCAACATCCTAAACAACATAAGACTGTTTGCTGATGACACGTGCCTTTATGTATCATCAGACAACCTAACGGCACACAGGACGGCTATCGATCTTGATCTGTAAAGCATTACACAGTGGACACTTACCTGGCTCGTCGACTTTAACGTCTCCAAAACCACATCCCTTTTCATTTCTCTACGCAATAATCCCACTGTTTTTCCGATTAAATTCAAAAATCATGAAATTCCCTCTTCAAATTATCACAAGCATCTCGGTATTACCTTTAACAACAAAGGGAACTGGTCTAACCACGTAGAAAATATATTAGCTAACGCCCAACACAAACTTTCCTTGCTTAAAGGCCTTAAATATATTTTAGACCGCAAATGCTTGGAAATCATGTACAAAAGTGTTATCAGACACTCCCTGGAATACGCTGATATCATATGGGACAAGATACCTGAATACGTAGTATACAGATTAGAAAATATACAAAAATATGCACTCAGAACGATAAGTGGCATGACTCGTAGTGCGAGCTCTCATGCCTTGTATGCGGAAACCGGAGTTGAACCACTTTCTCGCAGACGTGAATCCCATAGGCTAATAATGCTATACAAGATCATCAATGGAATGACTTCTGAGACTCTGTCAGATCATCTTCCGCAGCTCTCTCAAAATAGAAACCCTTACAACATACGGCATGGCAACACACTAACACCTCTCCGTTGTCGTACTGAACTCCGTCGAAACTCCCCCCCCACCGCAATTGTTCGTGCGTGGAAAACTCTTCCAACACATAGAACTTCATCCGCCTCTCTCAACGAATTCAAGAGCAAACTTAAAGCTATGTCTCATACACATCCACCGCCTTTGTGGTTCTACGCTGGTACCAGACCAGCCAACATAAACTTGTGTAGAATCCGTAACAGTTGTAGCGGTCTGAACAGAGACCTGTTCAACAGCCACATCTCTGACACATCCAAGTGGTCATGTGATGATCTTGATGAATCAGCTGAGCATTTTCTCTTCTACTGTCCTATTTATCTTACTCAAAGAGCCCAACTCCTTAACGGCCTATCCCTTTTTGGCATCTCTGCCATGTCCCTAACAATTGGACTACTCCTGTATGGCGATGCAAATCTGGATCTGCAACAGAACGTTTTAATCGCAACCCTTGTGTGGCAATACATACGAGACACGAAACGCTTCGACCAACAGTAAATACACGACACATTTCACACTCTACCAGCAATCGAACCTCTTAAATTAAATTCACACTCTAAAGAGTTCAAGTAGGAATTACCTAACTGCCAGCTCAATAAGCCCCACCAATCTCTCCTCTCCTATCCTGTCTCTCTTTCTCTCTCTCTCTCTCTCTCTCTCTCTCTCTCTATCTCTCTCTCTCCCTCCCTCCCTCCCTCCCTCCCTCTGTCTCTCTCTCTCTCTCTCTCTCTCTCTCTCTCTCTCTCTCTCTCTCTCTCTCTCTCTCTCTCTCTATCTCTTACTCTCCCTCCCTCCCCCTTCCCCTCCATCCCTCCCTCCCTCTTTTCCTCCACCCCTCCCTCCTTCTCGCCAGAGAACCAAAGGAAGCGTCGCATGATTAATTGGAATTTCTTTAAATTGCCATTCGTAGTTTATTTGCTGCAATAATGAGCTGTATCTTCACACAATCTGTTATTTCACACATCTCTAACCCTTTAACACCAATTAGTGTAAGACAACATCAGTACTTTCAGTCTATTTGCGGGTCCTGAGCAGACCACTATCTGAGGGTGGGGGGGGGAGTGGGGGGGGGGGGGTTGCGGCTGGAATGACTGGCTCAGTTATCGAGCTGGTCATTCCTTTGGCAAATCCTCAGGAATGATACTGCTATGGTCCGCGACTTAATGTTTTTCCAGACCATTGCAGAGGCCGTTTTGGTCGACTTCAGTGTTGAAGGGTTAGACAAAATGCTATTTATTACTTTTTTAAATCCGCCACCTTGAGTTTTGTATTGCATTGTATCATCACCTGCATGGGAGACGCGGTTTTTTAAGACATGTATGTCTTATCGTGCTCCCACTTAGACAAATTAATTAATAAATTCTGTTTAGGTTCACACACGTGTGGTTAATGTTGTAGAACAATATCCATTTATTAAGATGCCAAATTGAATTAGAGGCACGAACCCCTAATTCAAATTCACAACAAACCCCACGAAATCTATTTATACGGAATGAAATCATCATATGTTAAGATTTATTTCGTTTCATTACATTGAGGTACACAAGTTAAGCCTCTAAATGTATATAGTTTCAAGAATTTTATTTTCAAGCATTTTTGGTGTAAATATACATCTTTAATGGCACACAATCTGTGAAAATATGTCCGCAGTTTGCACGTTATCTTGATTTTGACTCAATGGATGATTCCAGTTTCTTAGTCAATCATATGGCGTCATAATCAACTACGTGAACTGTAGAATAACGCCATAATCAATTGCTTCAGGAATGACATAGCTAAGTTCGTCACGAACGCTTAATTTATATGATGGACTAAGCGTTGTTGTACGAATTGTATGGCTTTACTATTTAATAAACATGCCGTTGTATAGACATAGTCATAGGCAGCAACAGCACCCAGTCAAATTAGTTTCAAAATATTCAACAGCTTGCATGAATAGCTTTCTGGAAATTGATTGTCGGAGAGTTCAGGGATCGAGCGATCTCAATACAGGTGAAGCGTTGGTGGAGCTTACCTAGAGATGGGCGAGGCACGCTTAAAATAGGATTCCTCTATTATAATCGTAGACTAGTACTTTTTTTACATAGCATACTGAAGATATACTAAATACAATATTTCGTATATTTAATTTCCTCAAAGGTAGGCCTACCCAAAATAATAATATTATAATACGGTATAGTATGATTAGCGATATTATTCCTCTAACCCTCAAATTTGTTCAAGAAAATTTCAATTTCCTCATTAAAAAATGGGCATTTGCAGACCAAAAGAAGACTAGTTTTGAAAATTTACCACTGGAATGACTGGCTCTGTTATCCAAATAACTACTCTAAATAAGTACTCTTTTTTTGTTGGAGGACTGCGTACAAAACATGTTTATCATTGCTTCTGCAGATGAAAGTACTCAAGCACACGCCAACTCGCAGCGTCTCTTACATGTCCATTTTAGCACTCTATCAAACTGACCACAAATGGCTTCTTGCGGTTATCGTGAGAAATGTCCATTTGCATTAGCTACCCGCCGGAGAACTTGGTTTAAAAGGTTACCACTGGAATGACTGGTTGGATAACCGATCCTATAATTCCAGTAGTAAATTGCAAAAGAAAAACCACAATGGTCTCTTGGACGGCAATTAGACATAGGACATTTTCTATGATAATGGATTTTTCTGATCTGTTTCTGCAGTATATGACGTCATGATTATGTAGGTCAGATGTAGCTGGACATCACAATCAAAATGTATAATGAATGACGTATCTAGCTCCACCAGGAACATTGAATAGCCAGTCAAGTATGCGAATTGCACGTCTTTACCATTTAATCAACACGCTGTTGAATATTTTGGAACTAATTTGACTAGACGCCGTTCGAATTGTATGTCTTTGCTATTTATTCAACAGTAATTTTCTATGATAATGGCTGGATTCGATCTGTAACTGAAGGATATGACATCATAATCAATTACGTCATATACAGGCTGACGTCACAATCCAAAATGTGTAAATGAATGGCGTATCGAGCCCAGTCATGAACATTGAATAGTCCGGCAAGTGTACGAATTGTATGTCTTTACTGTTTAATCAGCATCGTCTTGAATATTTTGAAACTAATTTGACCTGGCGTCAAATACTCATCGGTTTACGTGTATAGGTACCTTGAAATTGGAAGTCTGGGAATTCATTATTTAGCGTTTATATATACATCGATTCCAACACGCAAAAAGGGGGTGGAGCTTAGCTAGAAATGGGCGTGGCATACCTAGAAATGGATGTCTATTGAAACTGTCATGAGCAAATTGAGCATTACATGGCTAATACCACGTGGTAATGCGTGGCCCACACAATATGGACCACCTGTATTAAGAGACCACCCATATGTATCGGTCACATATTTTAACAAGGCCAATCATAGAGTGTTGCCCTGAATACAATATACTCGTTCTCTGACGGAAGGAGGATAATTAATACCACTTGCTAATGGGCATTTTCATGTTGTCGATCCATCATATTACGTAATATGATGTCATAATCAACGACGTGACGCATAGGATGACGTCATAATCATGACGTCATGACTGACTCGATTTAGTCCGTCTTAAATGCTTAATAGTCCGACACGTTGTACGAATTGTATGTCTTTGCTATTTACAAAACTTGCTGGTGAATATTTTGAAACTAATTTGACTGGGCGATGTTACTGCCACAAGCAGCAACAGCACCCAGTCAAATTGGTTTCAAAATAGTCAACACTTTACCTGTATAGTTTTCTGGAAATTGATAGTCAAGAAGCTCAGAGATCCATCGATACCAACACGAGCGCGGTATTAATGTATTAATAAACCATCCGGATTCAGTGACCGATTGACTAACGTTAGGCCTATGGAAGTCATTTCAAGCAACCGCCACCAAGATCTACTTTACTTGGGCACAATTGTGTGTTTTTCTAACAAAATCCTTTCGAATGTTTAACACCGAAATTTCAATATCTCAGATAAAGACAACTATACGAATATCTTTTTAATACTTTTACCGGCATTACTTCATTCACAAAGCTCAACAAATTACGACGTTCGGCTATCCATTTTGGACAGTCAAAAAAGTAGTGATAAGTAGTTTCTGGAACCAGACACAGCGCACAATTTGGATCTTCCAATAAGTGGAAATGATGCAAATCACTGTTTAGTTGACTACATTTATTTCGCAATTTGCAATGGATAATATTTTCCTTTCTCTTGCCTTTTGAGTAATAAAAGGGAACCTTTTCAGGAGTGTCCTGTTCGTTCGAAATAACTTTTTCTTGAAAATTAAAATCGACGGAGATCTTCTAATGCTTAAATCTAATTCATTCCATAGTTTAAGCACACTAGGTAGAAACGATTTCTTAAAGGTTTCGAGACGACACCTTGGAATTAAAAAGTTTTCCGGTTGCCTGAGTCCATACCGGACATTGTCTCAGACTTTGTCGGGGAGAATATCAGTTATGAAGTCAGGATATAATTTGCATAGCCTCATTTTGAATGGTTTCTAGTTTTTCAGCATCCCGGTCCGAACACCCATCCCAGATCTCACTGGCATATTCAAGTACAGGCTGCCAATACGCAGCATAGATCCTGAATAAGGTATCTCTACTCAAGGTGTACTTCATTCGTCGCAGAATAGCTAAAATTTCAGAAGCCCGTTTTACTGTTAAATCAATATTACTGGACCATTTTAGATCCGCGGAAATTGCTCTACCTTGATACTTACAGTGTTGTATATTTTCTAACAAATTATCATTTGAATAGAGATCCGGTGGTTGAAATGTAAGTTCATTGTCTTAGATGCATTAAAAAGAACTAACCACTGGTTTTCCCAATCAGAGATTGCCTTTAAATCATTATTTAACTTTATTCCAATTTCATTGCTTGAGCAACCTATGCAGCATAACGCAGTGTCGTCGGTGTATGATCTAAGAATGCCTTCTATGTGTTCCGAAATATCATTTATATATAGCAGGAACAAGAGAGGACCCGGTACAGATCCTTGTGGAACTCCAGCTTCAATTTGTTTAAATGACGATCTGTCCTGATTTACGACGACAGATTGTCTTCTCATCGTAAGATAGTTTGTAAACCAAGAAAGTAGATTTCCTCCTATCCCATACTCCTGAAGTTTGAAAATTAAACCTTTGTGCCATACTCAATCAAAAGCCTTCGAGATATCGCAAAAACGACACATGCAGATTTATGCTCATCGTGGCCTTTTTGAACAGTTCAATCAGTTGAAAGACAGTAGAATAGCCAGGACGAAAGCCAGACTGATACTTAAACAAGAGATTGTGCCCAATAAGGAAATTATAAACGTGCTTAAAAGTTATCCTTTCCATCACTTTTCCTACAGTACTCAGAAGCGAGATAGGGCGATAGTTTTCAGGCAAATTTCTATCCGCCTTTTTAAAAAGCGAGAAAACTGTGGCTGTTTTCCAAGCATTGGGAAGTATGCCGCTTTCAAGTGATTTGTTGAAAATTAAATGTGGTGGAAAGGCTATAGAATGCATCGTTTCTTTAAGCATTTTATGACTAATCGAGTCATCTCCAGATGCCTTATTTAGTTTAAGTATTTTTATTATATCTGTTAATTCGTTTTCGTGAATTAATATATCAGATAATATAGCTTGCGTCTTTAAATGAAATCTTGGGAGGGAACTGCCTTTTTCATCTACATTTGAGATAGAAATAAAATAATCATTTAAAACAGTTGCCTTTTCAAAATCTGAATTTGCAAATTTCAGGTCACTGTTGTCATCATAAACTAGAGGTGGAAGGCTGTCTGTAGAATTTCCATTTATCAATTGTTTGACAAGTTTCCAATAGGGGCGAGGATTGTGAACAAAAAAGTCTTCTAGCAAAATATCTGCAGATTCTGGAAAGTCACGTTTTGCTTTCTTTTTCACGTTTTGCTTTTATTGTTGTCC
Organism: Chaetoderma sp. LZ-2023a; assembly: GCA_034401795.1. Classification (NCBI taxonomy): domain Eukaryota; kingdom Metazoa; phylum Mollusca; class Caudofoveata; order Chaetodermatida; family Chaetodermatidae; genus Chaetoderma; species Chaetoderma sp. LZ-2023a. Next base: position 75,461,541 of record CM067368.1, read on the forward strand.
TTGTTTCTCTGCTTTTTAAACTTACTCCAGTCATATTCTGTTTGAGCTTTGATAGCTTTTTCCAAATTTTATCTCTGAGTTTAATTTCTCATCTGGGTGCAGAACTAAACCAGGGTTTATCATTTGCCCTATTTGTTACTTCTCTGTTTGGAATACATTCCTTTACCAGATCTATAAATATTGTGTTAAAGAGGTTACACATTTCGTCAGCGTCTCCGTAGGATGAGAATAATGCTGCCCAAGGAGTATTTGATAGCTCTCGATTTAGGTTGTTGAAATCTGCTCGTTTATATAGCCAAAACTTTCTCTTGAATGTACGATTAATTTTTAAAGGTATTTTTATTGCAGCATATGTCGCTGAATGGTCACTGTATTCCATGTATTCATGTAGCACATCGGACTCTACTGCCTAGATATATCCAGATAAAAGAATTGGATCGAGGAGTTTCGTGGTTCGGCGTATAACTCGGGTTGGCTCATTTATTACAGAATTCATGTTGTACAAAATTATTATATCTTTTAAGCTGCGGAGGTTAGGATCGAGTAAATCATCGTTTAGGTCTCCAACTACGACTAATGGAAATGACGTAGCTATAGCCCTTTCAAGAGCATTTGATAGGTTATCCCATGCTAACCAAGGTGCATTTGGTGGCCGATAAAAGACACCTAAAATTAGGGTAATATGTCCATACGAGATTTCAAGGAAAATATGCTCTAGGTCTTCAGTCTCCAGATCTAAACGCCTCTTATACTTCAGAATATTGGAGACATATATGGCTACTCCTCCACCAAGGCTTTCATGTACTCGATCCTTTCTGATAGGGCCATTGTAGTTGTCCAATTGTAGAGTTTCGTCCGACACTGCATTGTCTAACTTAGTTTCACTAAAGCAAATAATATCGTAGTCGGAAATCAAATCGTCAATTTTAGATAAGTTGTTTCTAAGACCGTTCATATTCAAATGGAATACACCTAGAGTAGACGACTCGTTTGAGTCATTTAAAGGGGCGGGATTGCTTTCAACATCACCACATTGTAGTAGTGTGATCTTTAGAATTACACCTAGTATAAGACAAATAATAAGAGTAGAAGCAAAGATCTTTAGAATGAAAAATTTTAGATATTTCCAAATTATTAAATAGTTGTGACGTTTGCAGGTGCCATCAGTATTCGGGCATGATATAGAACCATTAAACAAACCGACTGAAATCCGCTGTTGTATAATTGTATTACCCATTATCTATGTACAAGCTAAAACGCATCCGTGCTTCAGTCGGTTTGGGAAATGATAGCCTTATCAAAATCTTAGTCGAACATATATGTCTATATGTTTGCCAACTCATTTTTATTGTACCGTATACATACATTTATGAATATCTCTCTGGTGAAGAAGATGGTAAGGAAAGTGAAAAGGTAGTAGGTAAAGAAATAGAAAGAAAACTTAGATAGAAATAGATACGAGCAAACATTAAAGAGGACTGTTTTAGTGTGTTGGTCATTTTATGTCCTTTGTTGTTAGTGTTATCAGGTTGAGGTCATGAATGTCGAAACTCCTGGCCAGATGACATATAATAGATTTGTGGCTGAGTGTGATGTGTGAAGGGGGTGCGGTAAACATTGGAGTAACTGTACATTAAACACATTTAAACTGGCATAAAACCCTAATGTCAAGGCTCCCCAGGGGCATCTGCTTCAATTTACATAAGCTTGTTTGCTAATGATTAAAGTACTTAGCAGTATTAAAGATGCATATTCACACCAAACGCCCGAAAATAAAATTATCCAGACCGTACACTTCCAGAGACCCAAAATGTTGGTAAGCCTCTAAAAGTATACAACCCTAACAACTCTACTCCGAAACATTCTGGTGCGAAATATGCACCCTCAATTAAAAGATGCTGGACTATGTTTAAACCGGAATTATAATTTCGATATCCTCACTGCCGAAATCCGAAAGTGCATGGAGGAATTACGAAATTGTTTGATAAATAACAATTATACGGAATGTTTACATATTGTAGGCCTGAGGCAGCACATTGTATAAAATATGTTCGATATATGAGGTTAAAATTTCTTATATCCTCCAAGCCGAAGTCCGAAAGCGCATGGGGGAAATGCGAAATTGTTCGATGATAAACAACGTGTTGCTATCATAGACCTATATTAAGTATTGCAATGACAACGACTGCCCATGTAAGCCTATCATCTTCTCTTATTGTATTTTAACCCTTTCAAGAGGAGGCGGCCAAAACCGGCCTCTACAGTGATCTTGAGGATGTTAATTTGCAGGTCAAGAGAAGATAGTTTTTGAAAATTCACCACTGAAATTACTGGCTCGATAATTGAGCCAGTCATTCCAATAGTAACTCTTCAAAACAGTCGTCTATTGACCTGCAAATAGGCACTCAATAAGCACTTCTTTTTTTTTATTCTTGACTCAATTTAGCTAATACTGGGTTAATAAATTATGAGGACGACGGTGATATACCATGTCTGTTAACCTTTCCCGTATTGTATTATAGTATGATTCACATTCGTTGCATTCGGGATAGGGTAAAAATTACAGACTTGTTACAGACAGCCTTGAGGCGTACTATGTGTGTGGTAAATTTCAAAAGAAAAACATGCGTAATAATATTGTAGAGGGCGAAAAAGTAGACAGAGTTCGCTAACAATAATGGATCCATCTAAAAATAAAGGCTTGACTTCTTCGAAACTACACCTCTAATATAATGACCGGTCATCTTCTTACATTATCACAACGACTAGACTGTTACACAGACTCAACTTCAGATACCAGACAGACCGGGACCCAGTCTATCTCCGTAGCAGACTGTAAAAGCAACACTGTGGATCGTGAAATCACTACGTCAATGGCTACTCAATAGGCCCCTACATACAAGATACATTTCTCGATCTCGTATCGAAAGGGAACTCGCAGGATACGAATGAATAATGGATGTGTGATTATCAGTAGTATCCTTTTGTCTTTAATCCATCCGTGGGAATAAATCCATGTAGGGTCAATGCAATTACGTAGCAGTATTGATAGACTACCAATGTTCCAAATTTCCATTCAAAACGGCTGTTAATAATATTGTAGCAGATTGTTGAATACAGAAATCAACCGAAAGTGTAGGCCTATGCATGTGCTAAGTTAAGAACGTCTACAGGAAATTCGGCCACAGAATTTCAACCATATAGTTAGATAGATATATCAATACGCTAGTGAAGTAATGGATTGAGGTAAAATTAGATTTTTACCATGAAGTAATTTCGTAGTGCACAATTTCATACCGAAAATTTGCTAAATCTCCGGTGATTCACAGTTTTCAGTGCCCTATTGTCTGTAGTATGTTTAGCCCCATAATTTCACCTACATAGACTTGAGCCTTAATATACTAGGTATATTCCGAATCTAACAAATTCTAGATGAAATAATTTTATTAGGCAAAAATTGGCTTAAATGTTGGGTTTTTCGTGCTTTTCGGTGCCCTACTGTCTGTATGTAATATGGTTGGCTCCAGAACTTAGCTCACATAGACGTAGAGGGATTTGAATACGATAGTTATATTGGGAATTAAAAAAAATTCGACCGTGAAGTAATTTCGTAGTATGCGATTTCATCGTGTAAATTCGTTCCAATTTTGGCAGATCTGCGTGTTTGCAATGCCCTACTATTACCTGTCTGCAATAGGTTTGGCCACATAATTTCACCAATATGGTTAGATAGCGATATGAACACGCTAATGAATCTTGAGTTTTCTACCACGTAGTAATTTCGTATTATTCAATTTAGTAGCCACAGACAGTTGTCAAATGCCAACAATTTTACTATATTCGGCATCATTCTGTTCTCGATTTGTAATTTTTATATATATGGATGTATATAACTCAATATGAGCTAGTGCTTTTGCACAATTCTACCATCAAGTAATCTCATCGTACGTAGTTAAATATTCGCCGTATGACCCCATTGTAATATGGTTGGTTCACATTCACCACATTCAGATAGGTGTCGGTATGTCCTGACATATCGCTCAGAATGGGTTCGGCCCCAGAATGTCACCCATATGTTTAGATAGGTATAGGCATACGCTTACGGAGTAGTGAGATTTAAAACTATCTACCATGAAATAATTCCGGCTCAAATTTAGGCCGATTCACGGTTTTCGTTGCACCCAGTCAAATTAGTTTCAAAATAGTCATCAGCTTACCTGTATAGTTACCTTGAAATTTGAAGTCTGAGATTTCATTATTCAGCGTATATATATACATCGATTCCAACATGCAAAAAAGGGGTGGAGCTTAGCTAGAAATAGGCGTGGCATACCTAGAAATGGATCCCTCTATTGAAATTGGCATGAGCAAATTGGGCATTAAAGGGCTAATACCACTTGGTAATGCGTGGCCCACACAATATGGACCACTTGTATTAAGAGAGCACCCGTATTTATAGGTCACATATTTTAACAAGGCCAATCATAGATTGTAGACCCTTGCCCTCCCGAACGCACGTAGACCCGAATACAATACACTCATCCTCTGACGGAGCGAGGGTAATTAATACCACTTGCTAATGGGCCTTTTCAAGTTGTCTATCCATCATATTACGTCATATGACGCCGTCATTAATTAAGTGACGCATAGGGTAACGTCATAATAATAACGTCATGACTGACTCGATTTAGTCCATCTTAAATGCTTAATAATCTGACACGTTGTACGAATTGTATGTTTTTGTTATTTAATAAAAATGCTGTTGAATATTTTGAAAGTAATTTGACTGGGCGCTGTTGCTGCCATAGGCGGCAGCAACAGGACCCAGTCAATATAGTGTCAAAATATTCCACGGCTTGCCTGTATAGTTTGCTTGAAATTTATCGTCTAGAAGTTCAGAAATCCACCGAACCCAACTCGAGAGTAGTATAGGTGGAGTTTAGCTAGAGATGGGCGGGGCATAGCTAAGCTGGAACGGTTCATTGTGTTAATAAACCACCACAGTTTTCGGTGCCCTTTTGTCTATGGTATGTCAGCCCCATAATTTGCCCCACATAGACTTGAGCTTTAATATGCTAGTTATATTCCGAATCTAACAAATTCTAGATGAAGTAATTTTAATACGCAAAATTGAGCTTAAATGATGGTGTATTCGTGGTTTTCGGTGCCCTACTTTCCGTAATATGGTCGGTTCCAGACACTTCGCTCACATAGACGTATAGGAGTATATGCTAGTTACATTGGGAATTTAAAAGAATTCGAACGTGAAGTATTTTCGTAGTATGCGATTTCATCGTATAAATTTGTTCCAATGTTGGCAAATCTGCGGTTTTCAATACCCTACCTTCTGCAATATGTGTGGCTGCATAATTTCACCCATATGTTTAGATAGGGATATGAATACGCTAATGAATCTTGAGATTTCTACCACTTAGTAATTTCGTAATTTTCAATTTAGTAGCCACGGACAGTTGTCAAATGCCAACAATTTACTATGTTCAGTATTAGAATCTCAGTTCTCGGTTTGTAATCTTTTTTTTTACATAAAGCTGTATATAACTGAATATGTACTACTGCTTTTGTACGATTCTACCATCAAGTAATTTGGTAATATATAGTTACATATTCGCCATATGGCCCCATTGTAATATGGTTGGTTCACATTCAGCACATTCAGATAGGTGTCAATATGTCCTGACATATCGCTCATAATGGGTTCGGCCCAGAATATTACCCATATGTTTAGATAGATATAGGCATAAGCTTACGACGTAGTGAGATTAAAGATTTTCGTAACGTAAATAAGCTCAAACGTAGGCTAATTCATGGTTTTCATTGCCATACGTTCAACCCCCAGAATTTCACCCACAAATACTTATAGGAAATATGCTAGTTGTATTCCGAATTAAAAAAAAGTCTACAGGAACGTAATTTCATAGTACACAATTCCATACCGAAAATTGGCGCAAATTCTGTCAGATCAACGGTTTTCTGTCTTGGCGCGGTGGTCCAGTGGAAAGATGTCTGGTTGCTGATGCATTGCGGAGTTGCAGTATGACGGTTCGATCCTCGACCGCGGAGATGGTGATCAACAAATTAAACTAATGGGTGCATGACTGTCGGCTGGTTAGCATGTGGAAATTGAAGCTGCGCGTTGCCAGTGCGTCAATAAAATAAATACTAATAAAGTATCAAAGGTTTAAAAAATGTTTACTCTACAATAATTTCGTCATATGCAATTTAGTAGTGGCACACCATTGTCAAATTCCAATAGTGTACTATATTCGGTGGCAGAATATCTCTACATACCTTGTAGCCAGTTTTCGAACATAAGGCCATATAGAACTCATTATGTTCTCGTGCTGTGCGAAATATTGTAATAATTCTACCACCAATTATTTGTTATAGTAATGTGAAAATATTTCTATATATCCCATATTATTAGCCACGTGTACTGGTAGAACCTGACTTATCAGGCTAATACCCTAACATTTGTTCATAAGGTCAACAAGATCGTCATCATTACAACGATTGAGGCGGATTTTGGCCTTTTTACGAGCAAAAATATTTGATTTAATAGTTTGTCACTGTTTCCAGTAAAGATATCATTTAATAGGTGGCATAGATACGATAGCTAAATGAAACAGACCACGATGTCGTAGCTGTTTCCCACTGGGTCTTCAGTCAGAATGTTTTCTACTATATCATTTTCGTTGGAGAAAACTAGGTTCACGGTATTGGTTCTATCCTGGCCAGTTAACTTTGTTGAAAATGTTATCTCTCGGTACAGATCGGGGTCCTGTATTGCATCAAAAATATACTTGCTTTGTGCATTTCACTAGTATTGCAGTGTATATTTCACCAATATATTTCCGGGTAATAAGCTCTTCACGTCTGTTTAAGAAGGTATCAAGATTTAGGTTTAAAATATTCTTTACAGTCTTCTTTAATATGTTTGAATGGGTGTCAGGGTCTGTACTGCTTCTTGCGCCGATTTTCTACTGACTGGGTTGCCAGTTCTGTTGATTTCTTTATCTTTAAAAGTTGTTGATACCTAATGACCCAAATTCGATCTGTTACTCTCTTTTGATGCAGTAGCGCAATTTTGTCATCACTGGCTGCTCTTAATTGTGTCTGTTCCTCTCTTTGTTAAGGAGTTTGGCCTGGAGAAAAAGGATGGATGGAAAAATTGTTGGACCTACCAAAAATATAAGCCGCTTCTCCTATCCCATAGCTAATACTGCCCATATCTTTTTGCAAGAAATATTCATTCTTTTGTGGTATTGTCCGCCTATATTTTTGTCGTGAGTGGCTTGTATGCCTTTATATAACTTCATTTTTTCATGAAACAATTGAGTTTATTCTCAGAATTATAATAACCTCTGCGCACGCTATTTACCATTGATGCCTTGCATCAATATGTGTACTTGTATATTTATATCTCATGTTTCGTTAATCATACTGGACCCAAACTTGGACACATGCTTCCACGCGGCATCACACAATGATCTTGGATCAGAAGGTCAAATGTCAAGGTCGCTGTGACCTTAGTAATATCTTTGTTTTTCAACATTAACATTGTCCATTTAGCTCAACATCCCATGCTAGATTTTACGATTATTTTGGTTTTTTGTGCAAAAATCTATACAACCCACTACTTTTGGGGTCTCAAGTTGCATTTTGGCGGTATACACCCTCAAAAGGACTCTTATGAGAACCCCTGCCGGCTCTGTCCTCTTTCACCTGCCCTTCAGGTAGATGTATGCGAGCCACATACGTTTCATTATCATTAACGATGTATGTTTAACCATTTTATGACAAAGACGGACACAACCGGCCTCTGTAGTGGTCTTGGGGAATGTCCATTTGCAGGTCAAGAGAAGACTATTTTGAAAATTTACCACTGGAATGCCTGGCTCGATAAGCGAGCCAGGCATTCCAGTGGTAAATCTTCAAAAATAGTCTTCGCTTGGCCTGAAAATGGACATTCAAAAAGGAAATATTTTAATATTTTGAAAAGATTTAGTCATTAACGGGTTAAAAACTGCAACGTGACTTCATTGTGAACATTGCTAGTGATGAGTAACCTCAACCACCACCCCCACCCCCTTCCACCCCCACTACCCCTCCCCCCACTGAACCCCACCCTCTCTACCCCCTACCCCACCCCACCCCCACCCCACCCCCACCCCACCACCCCTTACCCAACACCCCCCTCACCCCACCCTCCCTCTTCACCCCATACCCCCTCACCCCACCACCACCCCTAACCCCCACCACCACCCTCACACACCCCACCCACCCCTCATCCCCCACACCACCACACCTCACAGCCCTCACCCCACGCCCTAACCCCCACCCCCTCTCCCACCCCAGCCCAGCCCACCCCAACCCCCACCCAACCCCCACCCTCACCCCAACCCCTCACCCTCACCCGCTCACCCAACCCCACCCTCACCACCCCTCCCCCACCACCCCTCCCCCATCTTTGCAGTTTAACATGGGAATCTGATCAGAGTCTCAGGTACGTTATGTCATAATCAATTAAGTATTCCAGCTTGTCAGTTAATCATACGAGGTCATAATCAACTACGTGATGTGTAAGTAAGTTGACGTCATAATCAAATAGATTATGAATGACTCGATTTAGTCCGTCTTACACGTTTAATAGTCAATCCGGTTGCAAGAATTGTATGTGTTAATTATTTAGTGATGCTGTTGAATATTTTGAAACTAATTTAACTGGGTGCTGTTGCTGCCCTAGCACCCAGTCAAATTAGCTTCAAAATATTCAACAGCTTATCGTTATAATTTTCTAGTAATGCAGATTCAGAGAGTACATGGATCGATTGATCCCAACACGGGCAAAGTGTGGGTGGAGCTTAGCTAGAGTTTGGAGGGGCATAGTTAAATCTGCATTCACCCCCTTGCGTCACTCGTTTGCTGACGCTACAATCATAATGACGTATTATAACTCCGGAATCAGAATTAAAACGTCCATCATGTGTACGAATTATATGTCCATAGACAGTACCAGCCCCCAGTCAATTTAATTTCAAAATATTCTACAATTTCCTATATAGTTACCTTGAAATTTAGGCCGTGTTCTCACTAGAGAGTTAATCGGGAATAACGCCATACTTCAGTTTGGCGTTATTCCGGATTAAGTCTCTAGTGAGAACACGGCCTTAGATTCTGGGAATTCAGGATTCAAAGTTTTACATCGATTTCAACACGAGTAAAAGGTTGACGGAGATTAGCTAGAAAAGGGCTGGACATAGCTAGAAGTGGGCGAGGCATAGCTAGAAATAGATATATCTATTGGTGATTCAAGATAACACTGATAACAGCTGGGAGCGGTACTGGGCCGAAATCGGCCAGTAAACTGCGTTATCTGTGAATTTATTTTTGTATAAGTAAATTTTAGTTAAACAGGTCAATGTAGCCATTCATCAAAGGCCAAGCCGATATGTGGTGGGCGCTTGACATATAACATACAACATAGATTACAATATAATATAGATTATTTTTAATATTTTAACAAATTATGTATGTAGACCACATATGGCAATGGACAAGACGTTTACATAGTGGGGTGGGGCGGGGTGGTTGGGGTGGGTGGGGACAAGGATGGGAGTGAGAGCACTCATTTTATTTATTATTACAATTGTTATTACCCACGCAGCTGAAGGCCGGTGTGAGTATTGCTGGTGGTGCCGTCTGTCTGTCTGTCTGTCTGTATGTATGTATGTCTCTCTGCCTGCCTGCCTGCCTGCCTGCCTGCCTGTCTGCCTGCCTGCCTGCCTGCCTGCCTGCCAGCCTGCCTGCCTGCCTGCCTGCCTGCCTGCCTGCCTGCCTGCCTGTCTGCCTGCCTGTCTGTCTGTCTGTCTGTCTGTCTGTCTGTCTGTCTGTCTGTCTGTCTGTCTGTCTGTCTGTCTGTCTGTCTGTCTGTCTGTCTGTCTGTCTGTTTGTTTGTTTGTCTCTTATCTGTCTGTCTGTTGATCCGAGGCATATCTCCTGAATCTTGTGAGGTAGAATTACCAAATTCGGCAAATACGTTCATATTATGAGTGGCTAGAAAGAAATTTTAATCGAGGTCACACGGTCACTTAGTGCATACCAGAATACACATTTTAGCCTTAAATCGGGAATGCAGGTAGGTAGCATCACCCTTCAAAGTATATGTTACAAGTTGTATTAATTTCAGGACAAAGCATCAAGTATATTATGTTAAGGGTTATGAAGTGCATAGCGGAGTACACGTTTCAACACCTGTTGTGTCAAAGCGCTCGAAATATTACTTATACCAATTAAGCATTTTAATGGTCAACACATTTCAAGCAATTTTAATATTAGAAGACAATTTTCTTGTGAATTTACCTCTGTAATTGTTGACCGGCTTGACCATTAGAGGTGTAATGGTAAAGAAAATTCCAGCTTTGGCTTACCCAGTATCCATCTGTGGGTCAAGAGAATAGTATTTTTGAAAATTTACCACTGGTGGTTAATTTAAAAAAAATACTCTTCACTTGGCATGCCAATAGACCTGCCTCAAGACCACTACAGAGCTGTTTTGGTCAGTTTGACCATTAAAAGGTTACGTTGACACAGGCGGGGTTAAACCTAGCTATGTATTTAAAAACGGGAAGGTAGAATCACCAGATTCATCACACACCTTCGTGTTATGACAGTATGATAGAATGAAATGGAGAGATCCTATCTGCCATTCAAGCTAAACCATAAATCGGAAACACAAGCGGGTAGAATCACCAGATTTATCACACACCTTCATGTTCTGACAGTATGGTAGAATGAAATGGAGAGATCATATCTGCCACTCAAGCTAAACCATAAATCGGAAACACAAGCGGGTAGAATCACCAGATTTATCACACACCTTCATGTTCTGACAGCATGGTAGAATGAAATGGAGAGATCCTATCTGCCATTCAAGCTAAACCATAAATCGGAAACACAAGCGGGTAGAATCACCAGATTTATCACACACCTTCATGTTCTGACAGTATGGTAGAATGAAATGAAGAGATCATATCTGCCACTCAAGCTAAGCCATAAATCGAAAACGCAAGTTGGTAGAATCATCAGATTCATCACACACCTTCCTGTTATGACAGCATGGTAGAATGAAATGGAGAGATCATATCTGCCACGAGCTAAACCATAAATCGGAATCGCAAGTGGGTAGAATCACCAGATTTGTGTGTGTTGTAATATTTAGGGCGTTTATATGCTAGTTCCCAATGCTAGGGTCTAGACTCACGCCTGAATCACCAGATTTATCACACACCCTCGTGTTATGGCAGTATGGTAGAATGAAATGGAGAGATCATATCTGCCACTCAAGCTAACCCATAAATCGGAAACGCAAGTTGGTAGAATCACAAGATTTATGCCCATAGCAAACGCCTTCTATTACGATAGATTATGATGGCTTTGAAGTTGAGGTCAATGGATCAACCATCTAGGTGGCATGGGTCACGAAGTGCAGTGTTACGGTAGCGCGCGAATGTGTGTTTCAGCATCTCCCTCGAGGGCATTCGAGCTCGCTATTTAAATTATATTGCTATCATACACATTAGAAGAGATATCGAATTATGTTTAATTGGCAGGCTCCAGACTCGTACTCGGTGGATTGCCATGACAAGACCATTTCATCGGATAAGTTATTGATTCACAAAGTAGACCTATATCATGCATTTTGCAAAGGATGTGGTCTTCACTTTCAAATTGTAATAGAACTCGCTACCCCGAGTCATAGAGGGGTGAGGTGGGAGTTGGGCTGTGTGGAGGGTGGGCGGTGTTATACTTTTGTCGGGTCTGGCTCATGGATAACACATGGCAGATATACACTCGCAGTCACCAATACATTGCCTTTCATATTCACGTTTTGCCCTCCGTGCTGTAAATGCAATAATAATAATAATAATAATAATAATAATAATAATAATAATAATAATAATAATAATAATAATAAATATCCATCCTGAAAATCCCGTTCATTCCTTACGGGACCATTTTCCATGCATATCTTCAGGACACCACTTGTCTAGGTGTAGTGACAATTCAAAGATCAATGCTGAAAATTCCCATACATTTCCTATATGACACTGTTGCCCACTCAAAATTGGGCAGCTCGAAAACAAAATTAAAGCACAAACCCACAGTTCCTCCATAAATACTCGAAGGTGACCAAGGCTGGAGTTGATCAGATGAAAACTCTAGTAGGAGATACATGCCAGACTTTTGAACCGAGAATAAGAACGAAAGGAAGAAAGAAAGAAAGAAAGAAAGAAAGAAAGAAAGAAGAAAGATCCTGAAGGGTTTTGATTATATCGCGGATTAATAATAATAATAATAATAATAATAATAATAATAATTTTTTTCATTTAACCCTTTAATGACTAAATTTGTTAAAAATATTAAAATATTTCCTTATTGAATGTCTATTTGCAGACCAAAAGAACACTATTTTGAAAATTTACCACTGGAATGGCTGGCTCGGTTATCGAGCCAGTCATTCCAGTGGTAAATATTTCAAAAATAGACTTCTCTTGGCCTGCAAATGGGCATCCCAAGAGCACTAAAGAGGGCGGTTTTGGCCGTCTTCGTCAACGTGTTAAGCCAAAAAGCTGCCAATCCAATTAAATCCAAAATATTCAACAGAACATTTCTTATATTGTGTTTAAAATTGTTCGAACTGACATGGTTCTGTTTTTGCCTGGAAACGTGTTAACATGTTTTTAGGGTACTGTACTATTTCCTATTTTCTTAGCACAAGAGAAAAAAGATTTTCTCCAAATTTGAACGCTTTTCATTCAGCGGTTTCAAATATAAATATTGTCACCCAAGATGGTCACGTGGTCATATTTTTGATACTTTGCTTCCCTTGAACAAACCTATGCTTCCTAAGAAATTAATTGGCGAGGAGCCGTCCCAGGAGGCGCATGACGTTGTTTGAACGTTGAATCCACGTTGAAATCACGACATGTGCCTGCTGGGGGTGTTAGTCTTGATGAGATAAGAGATGATTAGAGGTGGTACCTTTTGTAGACTAATTTATTTATTTTGATCAGCTTTCGCACATATGTGCGCTTCGTCAGGTATCGAGTGGAATATGCACAAAGTTTATATACAATAGTTAAAGGAAGGGAGAATGGAAATAGCAAATTATGTTTATTGGTAATTTCATACCGTATTGAATAAACTACCACCTGTAAAAATGGAAATGAATCTGGATTATTTGAGAAAAAGCATTTACAAAATCTAGGAACACTTAACGTGGAACCAATTAGTGACGTAACTGGTGCTTCCCACTCCGCCGTGTGTTAAGTGTGTGTGAAGGTATACCTCGTACTCGAATATAACAAAAATAAAATATGACCTGGATATTGTTGGATATTTTGAAATGTATTTTGACTGATACCTGTTGCTCCCTAATGACTTTCCGTCAAATTTTTTTTAATTAACTTCAACTCACTCTACAAATTATTTTTTTTAATAAGCTCCAACTCACTCTGCCCAAACAGTGCTGCTATTTAGCCAACAATAAAAGGCTTGTGAAATGCAGTCAACTCTGCTATAAAGACCACCTGTGTTAGTTACTGCATAAATAGTAGCAATTTTTTATTCAAATATGTTTATTACAGTTATTTCTGGATGTGCCTCGTTTTTGCTCGCAATGGACCTTTCCAGTTTTAGAAATGCCCCGCCCACCTCTAGATAAGCTCCACCCACACTTCGCCGTATTGGGGTCGATCGATCCCAGAATGCCCTGACTATCAATTTTCTGAAAACTACACAGGTAAGCTGTTGAATATTTTGTAACTAATTTGACCGGGTGATGTTGCTGCCTATGGCAGCAACAGCGCCCAGTCAAATTAGTTTCAAAATATTCAACAGTATATTTACTAAATCGTAAAAACACAATTCATACCACAACGCACAGCCCGTCCTCAATCATGCGTTCGTGATGTACTTATCTACGTCATACATGATGTCATAATGTCGGCATTGATTATTATGTCATTATACACGTCACGTAGTTGATTATGACGTCATATGATGGACGGATACAGTGGAAAGGTCGATCGGGGTGTTGCCAAGGACCTTGCTGAGGTTGTGATAGTTTCAGGCCGCCTAGTTATGGAGAATTAGAAGTCTGAAGGAAGAGGAACAATAAAATAAAATCCGTAGAATACCTATAGGCTTCCAGACGGAGTTTGCAAGCCTAAAAATAGGAATATGTACAATTTCTAGAAGTTGGAATCCTTAACGTCTCTTGTGTCAGCTTGTGGTTTATAATGGTAAAACCGGCCACTACTTCCTCCGCAGTTGCCTTGAGGACGGTCTATTTTTAGGCCAAGAGAAGACTGTTTTTTGAAAATGTACCACTGGAACGACTGGCACGGTTACCGAGCCAGTCATTCCAGTGATACATTTTCAAAAATATTCTTCGTTTGGCCCGCAAGTGGACACTGACTAATCACAAATTTAGATTCTCTTGACCATTAGCCCTTTAATCGACAAACCGGTCAATAAACACGTCTTAAAAAACGATTTTCCTAAGTTCCAGTTATAAACTTACAAAAAGACAATCTTCTCTTGACCAGCAAATGGTCATTCACTGAGCAGGAATGTCAATTTGCATTAAAACTCTTAACAAATTAAAGGCTCCATTGATAAAAGTCGCCTATTGAGCGCTTTGAGGCGCGGTTGTCACTCGAGGGCTAATACTACTAATACCACAAATATAATAAATTCGTTACGCATGTGTCAAAAGGCTGATGATATTTTGAAAGTAAATTTACTGAAAGCTGGAGCTGGCTAAGCCAGCCTGAGCTTCCAGTCAAATTGGTTTTAAAATAATTCATCATCTTACATATATCATGACTGTAAAAGTGAGATACTAGGATTAAAATGTTGAAATGGGTAAAATGTGATAATTGTGTTTGATTTGTGGGGTGGGGGGGCCTTTATTTTTCGGGACGCCAGTGCTGTAGTCCCATTAGCCTTTGCCATAATCCGGCTCTGGATGAGTATGTACGTGCTTGTGTGCGTGGGTGTGTATGCGTTTGAGTACTTACTGAAACAGCAGACGCCATCGCGAAATCTGCCGTTATATTTCATACATGGTGCATGTGGTATGGGTTTGCACATTGCACATCCAGGCGGACAATCTGCAGATTATAGAATATTATTTGCCTATAGCAAAATTCAAATTTGAATGATTCCTAAAACAGATGCCCTTGATGTGGCGACTCTGCCATGCCAGTGTGTGTCTGGCAACCTGTATATAGAGTAAATGAAATGGCGTCGCCCTCAGCCAATCAGAATTAGGGGTTATCGCCGCGTCATTCATTTCCTTTAACGTTTTCCTGACGAAGACAACCAAAACGGGCCTCTGTAGTGATCTTTGGGAATGTCCATCTGCAGGCCAAGAGAAGACTATTTTTGAAAATTTACCACTGGGATGACTGGCTCGATAAACGAGCCGGCCATTCCAGTGGTACATTTTCAAAAATAGCATTTTTTTGGCCTGCAAATGGACATTAAATAGGGAAATATTTTAATATTTTTAACAAATTTAGTCATTAAAGGGTTAAAATGGTCTATTTTAATTTTTTTTTTCGCTCGCACCTCTAATAGGCATACACTTAACCAATCAGACGCGAGGACGTGCTAAATAGATATAATATAGGTAGGGCAATCCAAACCACAGTGGTTCTCTCCTTGATTAGGTGGTAGCTCAGGCGGTAACCAGGGGCGCCGGAAGCAAGGGATCAGCGGGGGGAGGGGGGGGGGCAGCTACCCCCGTTGCCCTTTGGGAAGGGGCAGCGGGGGAAGCTGTGCGCTTTACCCGTTTCTATGCGAAAAATGAATAAACTTTAGAACTTTAAACAAGATTTTTAGAATATTCAGAGCAGACTGAGCAGTTGTATTATAGTTCGGGTGTTTTGACATTAACACAAGTACATATGTGGTAATATGGGAGTGCTTCTAGGCCGAATCAAATCATCAATGCTATTTATAGTGGCAGTTACATGTGACATATTGCCTTTTTTTAAATCTGTGAACGTTGCATGTAGCTTTGTGAGTAAAGGTAAGATACATAGTCATATGCTATTTGAATTTTTGAAGTGCTACTGGTCCATACTCCGTTAATGCCTTACTTAGTGGGTAGAATAGAATATATGGGCAATGATGGGCGGCTGAGTACAGCAATGTGGACACACTAAGGATATTAGAATTAACAGCAACTCTCAAATTCAGATTTTTAACTGACGTGTGAAGCAGATGCAAAGGTAGAAATAATTTGTATACACATGACCGAAGTGCGATGTCGGTGGGTGTATTTGAGGAACGTGTCTAAGATGTGTTTCCCCCCCCCCCCCTCCCACCACCACTCCCCCACCCATCCCATTATAGATGCGCTTAGAATTCATCTCCTATATCCACTACATCCTTAAGTAATAAATATCATCCTCCTGGACTTTTAATAATGTGCTATTTATATGAGTATGAGCTCCCCCTCCCCACCCCCAACACCCCACCCCACGCCCTCCACCCACCCCCTACCAAGTCGTATGGTCGTGATACACATGTTTAGCCATGTCAATGATACCACCATCCACACGAAAACAAAATCAGACATTTGAAGGCCTCCTTTGAATAGACCGAGGCAAATGTAATTCTAACACCCACACGCCAATATGGCTTAAGTAAGAGGCTGCGAAATCATAATTTAAATTGTTTATTCCGTACACACTAGCTGTTGAATAGTGTGTTGCTAATTTGACGTAATTGTGTTGCTACCTCATCTGTCTATTCATTCTTTACCGCTCGCTCACATTGTGAATTGAGAATAGGTTCAATTGACCAAAGGATACATAAGTTCTTGGCTTATCATCGCTCTAACATTTATACGTAATCATAAGAAACTCAGAATGCAGGAATCGAGTTATGAGCCCGCACCTTTCAATGTTTTTTCTTGTGGTTGTTAGGTAGGTGTATATCCCCGAAACCCCTTCTATGAGAGGCAGAGATGGGGTTGGGGTGACACCCGTTTCATATCTTCCTCCAGACAATGTCATCCAGCGTGCCCTTTTTGTGGAACCTGCCCTGCACCTCAAATTTGCTTCCGACAGCCCTGGCGGTAACGAGCAATGCTATGAAACCGGCGACACCCGGGATCGCGTCTCCGTTCAGCCAACTCACGATCGCTGGAAACAGTTTCAGTTTCAGTTTATTTACACCCAGATCACAACGTGACATATGGGGAACAATAATTTTACAGGATTTACACGTTATGGCGTCTAGACATTGTGATAATTAACATCATCTTGGTCATAATTCATCAATTGCATTATTGTCAAAGGCAACCGCCTTCACTCCTCGTTGGCTCTCTCCACCCTGGAGTATAAATGGGTACCAGTGTAAAAGCTGGGGGAGTTACCAATAATAGACTGAAAAAAACCCAGCCTAGAATGGCGTGAATGGGACCTGGAATCAGGGACTCGATAAACGCCAACCAAACCAATAACTTCTTCCGCAGCGGTTTCGGGTGTGGGTGCAATGGTTCTGGGAGTTCGTACGTGCGTATGTGTGGCCGTGAATGAAGACATGTGAGCGGTGGTGCGTGCATGAGGTAACCCGTAGCTGTATCTAAAATAAACTCCTGAACCTATCTCGACTCAAATTTTAACACAGGGCTATGACAGAGACAGCACCCCTAGTGGAATTAGTTTCAAAATACTCGACAGAATGCTTACTAAATAGGAAAACATGCAATTAATAGGCCTACAACATATTCCACGTTTATAACGTGCGTGTACGTGCGTGAGCGTGTCTGCTCTATGGTAGCGACAGCGCCCAGTGAAATTAGTTTCAAAATATTTGACAGAATACTTATTATGTGACCTCAGTCTGTTAGGTGAGGTACTTGATTATGACATCATAGGGTGCGTACCTGCATGCGTGCGTAAGTGGGGGTTGGGGGTGTATGTGGGTAGCTGCGCGGAAAAGCGTGCGTGCGTGTGTCCGTGCGTGCCCTAGTGCGCGTGTGTGTGTGCGTGCGTGCGTGCATGCGTGTACAACGAAAGAACTTGCCATGCAAGAGTATTTCCAGAGCGTGGCGTGATCCCAAAAAATCCGGAAGATCCGAAAACCTTTCACAATGTGACAAAACGTGAGGACGAGGGTTTACAGCCCACGATACATTGCTTCACCACCCCTCACTCCTGGGCGGGGTTTTGGGGAGGGGAGGGGGTGGTGGAACCTAATGCAAACATTGTCGCTCAATCCGAAAATCATATGACTAACGAGCATACCAAATCTGTTTGAATTCCACCAACTTTGACTTTCTTAGACATAGGC
Source organism: Chaetoderma sp. LZ-2023a (assembly GCA_034401795.1). Classification (NCBI taxonomy): domain Eukaryota; kingdom Metazoa; phylum Mollusca; class Caudofoveata; order Chaetodermatida; family Chaetodermatidae; genus Chaetoderma; species Chaetoderma sp. LZ-2023a. The sequence goes on from CM067368.1 coordinate 75,479,934, forward strand.
ACGACACTCACACACACGCGCGCGCACGCACGCACGCACACGTGCACACGCATCGTCACATGTATGAGCATGCACACACGCACGCACACGCACGCACGCACGCACGCACGCACGCACGCACACACGCACGAACCCACGCACGCAAGCACGCACGCACGTACGCACCCACGCACGCACGCACACGCACACGCACACGCACACGCACCCGCACACGCACACGCACACACGGGTAGGCCTGCATCACCTCCACTCTGTCCCCACTCCCACCCTGAGGGAGAAAGATATGTAAATGCTGCCTTGCAGTCAACAATCATATTGTTAACTCACATAAAAGATTTGATTGAATTCCGTCATAGGTTTCGGATGAGATTTACCGCACAGACGGACTGGCGGACGGATGCAAGGGCAATAACCCCTCCCGGGTTTTTTCTTTCAAAACGCTTGGTGGATAAAAATTTGTTGACAGCGATGTCTAGCGGTAAAATTTCGCCACGTGCGCTAGACGTTAACCAATCAAATAAAATCTGGGGTGTGGTGTATGCGTGCGTGCGTGCGTGCGTGCGTGCGTGCGTGCGTGCGTGCGTGCGTGCGTGCGTGCGTGCGTGCGTGCGTGCGTGCGTGCGTGCGTGCGTGCGTGCGTGCGTGCGTGCGTGCGTGCGTGCGTGCGTGCGTGCGTGCGTGCGTGCGTGCGTGCGTGCGTGCGTGCGTGCGTGCGTGCGTGCGTGCGTGCGTGCGTGCGTGCGTGCGTGCGTGCGTGTAATATAACGAACCTATATCGGCGATTGTAGTAGCCACCATGGCAAGGCAAAGGAAGATCACGAAATATCGATTCATGGTGACCCCTGAAAGATAACATCTTAACGTGACCATTTGAATTCATATTTAAGACGTTAAATAATGGATAAATAAAAGTAAAAAGTTAAATTAAATTACAATTATCTTACAAATAAGGCCGTCCCACTCATGAAAATTAACCCTTTCAGCGATAGATCTCTAAAAAAATTCATTACGATCTATAACTTATATTTGGAAATTAATATGGCTGGAAGCTGTTGCTGTCGGCTTTCGGTCATATTAATTTCGAAATATTCAACAGCTTTCCCGTGTGTTTGTCTCGTTTATTTGCCTCAGGATTGAGGTACGGACTAGAATTTATGGGCGACAGGGTTAATAATGTACCTGTTGTGGTCAAATGGCGGGACTGAATTTTACGCAGAAAACTGCCTTGAGCCAATTCTCTCAAAACCGGCTAGTAATGGATAAGTCGAGTTTTAGCCCTACCCCGCGCCAATCTGTAGCTAAACTTCACCCACGCTTTGCCCGTGTTGGAATCAATCGATCTCTGTACTCTATGAATCCCAATTTCTAGAAAGCTATGCATCTGAGCTGTTGAATATTTTGAAACTAATTTGACTGAGTGCTGTTGCTGCCTATGGCAGCAACAGCGCCCAGACAAATTAGTTTCAAAATATTGAACAGCTTGTTTATTAAATAGTAAAGACACGCAATTCATACAGCAACGCTTAGTCCGTCATTAAAAGCCATTTCCAGGTTATCCATCAATCATATGATGTCATATTCAACTAATTGACGTGTAGGAGGGCGTCATAATTAATAACGTCGTGAAAGGAGTAGCTAAATTCGTCACGAACACTTAATTGATGACGCACTAATAACGGTGTACGAATTGTATGTCGTTACTATTTAATAAACATGCTGTTTAATATTTTGAAACTAATCTGACTGGGCGCCGTTGCTGCCATAGGCAGCAATGGCACCCAGTCAAATTAGTTTCAAAATATTCAACAGCTTGCCAGTATAATTTTCTGGAAATTGAAATTCAAAGAGTACAGGGATCGATCGATCCCTACACGGGCGAAGCGTGTGCGGAGCTTCGCTAGAGATGGGCGGGGCACATCTAAACCTTGATTTCTCTATTATGCGTTCGCGACGAACTTGTCTACGTCATTCACGGCGTAATTGATTATGACGTCAGCCTACACTTCACGTAGTTGATTATGACACCATATGATTGATGGGTAAATTGGAATCGTCCATTGCTCTGCCTTCTTTAACATTTAGGGGCTGATTTACTTTATTTGGGCTCATCGCCTATCGGACCCGGGATCCACCAATGCCCCTAAAAGTCAAAGAGATTTGAAATCTGAGAGTTGGATTTTGAGCCATTTTAGTTTTATTAGCATGATACGATCTCTGAATTGGCCATAAAATATCACACAATCCATCTCTGAGTATTTAATTGACTGTAAAGCAGCTAATTACTGTTCATAGCAGCCAGTAATATTTTAATTTGTGATCGTGAATCTTGTCGGATTTCATTTGAGCATGACTTTTAAAATAATTTAATGCCTTGGACCTTTCACAGGTGCATAGTCACGCACCTAAATGCTTTAAAATGAAATCGTTTAAATTATATGCTTTAGAGGCTTAAAACACGTGCCTAGGTGCAATGAAACGAAATAAATCTTAACATATGATGATTCCATTGCGTATAAATTAATATTTTTTTTAAGATGGGGAATTGAATTACAGGCACGAGTCACTCATTCAATATCACAACTAAAATAATTATATTAATTTATTCTGAATGAAACCATCATATGTTAAGATTTATTTCGTTTCATTACTTCGAGGTACACAATTTAAGCCTCTAAAAGCATGCAATTTTAACAATTCTATTTTCAAGCATTTTGGTGTGAAATATGCATCTTTAAAACTCGAGCTGACCAAACCCACTTCGGCAGTGGTCTAGAGAAATGTCCATTTGCGGATAAAGACATCATTTTTTTAATGTACCACTAGAATGACTACCGAAATAACCGAGCCAGTCATTCCGATGATAAATTTTCAAAGAATAATTTCAATTAAATACTGTTAATATTTATTAAATTGTCAATCCATCATCAGAGACATTTAATTCATACACTTGATATTTTCATGACGGAGATCCATACGTCATTCTAAAATATGACGTAGTTAATTATGACATCCGATACTTGAATGGCAGATGGGATCCCTCTGTATAATCTTGTTGGAGTTTTCGATCTCAGGAGACCAACATAAAAATTTAAACCAAATTTATCATTAACTGTCAGACTGCTGCAAGCCACCAGACAATATTTTCACAGCGTAATAACTCTGGACATAGTGAATATTTTGAAAACCATCTGACTGAAAGTTGTTGGTGGCTTAGCCACCAACAACTTTCAGTCAAATTGTTTTCAAAATATTAAAGTTATCTTGAGCTATTGCCTATTGAAAATATAGTCTGCAGTAATTCAACAGGCAGACAAATAACCCTATTATTAACTTACCTATTTCTTCAGTGTATCAGGTTATCCCGGTGCTCGACAAATTAGCTCGTTGTTCTTGTTGAAATTTAAGAAATATTCTTTACAGTTATAATATTTTCTTTCGCCCAGTTATCATATTTATAGAATAATTTCCCTGTAAATCATGCCGAATTTACAAATAGGCAGGGAAGTTCAACCAACCGTGATACGACAGCGAGCCAATAGCACTACGTTTTAATTTAGTGAATTTTACGGCCACCATTTAAATTGATGGATAATTTTTGTGTAGAAAACAGGCATTCATTTTTAACATCCGGTAGCCAAAATCCAAGAAGTAATTTACAAATTGAATATATATTCTGCTGAATATTTTGAAACTAATTTGACTGGGAATTGGTTGATTCCTATTGCAGCAATAGGTCCCTGTCAAACTAATTTCAAAAGAAATTGTTTTAACTTACATGCATAGTTGAGAATGAATTGAGATTCAGGGAATTCGGGATTTCACGGGTAAATTCGAATATGGGTAGGTGTGTTAGTGGCGCATGGGGACATTAGTAAAATTGGGCGTTTGAAATGAACAATTAATTTATATACGGCTAACGTGAAAATTTAACTTTCAAAATTGAATCCCCATTATTTTCGAGTTCCAAACAACCATATTACAGGCAGGTTGCTGACTACACTCATGACAACGTAGATTTTGGGATTCCGTCTAAAATTGGATAACATCCACCTGGGTTGGATAATTGATCAGTCCCATTATAACAACTATCGCCCCCCACCCCCCCCCCCCCACCCCGCCGACCCTACCCACAAACCTGTAAAGTTCAAGTTCAAGTTTATTTACCCCTTGACCACCATGTGGCATGAGAGGTTACAACTTATACACAATATGTACACAAAATGACTAATATATATATATATATATATATATATATATATATATATATATATATATATATATATATATATATATATATATATATAAAATTTTAGGCGTGTTGTTAACCTAAATTTATGCACCGTTAGGAAGATGCATGTATCCACTTGAGGTTCAGTATATTACTTAGTTCATACATATCCACGCTTTTTCGTGATAGGCTGCTTAATACAGATCTAACCTAATAGCCTTTTCCTACCTTGTATATATATATATATGTGTGTGTGTGTATTTTTATTTTATTGACGCACTGGCAACGTGCGGCTTCAATTTCGATGTGCTAACTTAGCCGACAGTCATGCACCCATTAGTTTAATTTGTTGATCACCATGTATTTTTATTTTTATTTTATTGACGCACTGGCAAGGTGCGGCTTCAATTGTCATGTGCTAACTTAGCCGACATTGATGCACCCATTAGTTTAATTTGTTGATCACCATCTCCCGGTCGGGGGATCGAACCGCCATTCTGCAACTCCGCATAGCATCAGCAACCAGGCATCTTTCCACTGGACCACCACACCAAGACTTAAAGTCAAGGATTGGCCGACAAGTTTTCACATGTCTGATATACTGACACACTGAGGATTCATAAGGGAATATCTGTGGATGCACCTGCCACAATTCAATCCTTGGCATTTAAACCTATTGTACTCTGACTCCATCACGACTCTGGCAGTATATGTATTTTATTTTATTGACGCACTGGCAACGTGCGGCTTCACTTTCCACATGCTATCCAGCCGACAGTCATGCACCAATTAGTTTAATTTGTTGATCACCATTACCCGGTCGGGGGATCGAACCGACATACTGCAACTCCGCATAGCATCAGCACCCAGACATCTTTCACCTGGACCACCGCGCCAAGACTAAAAGTCTAGGTGTGGCCGACCAGTTTTCACATGTCTGATATACTGACACACGGACGATTCATATGGGACTATCTGTGGATGCACCTGCCATGATTCAATCCTTGGCATTTAAGCCTATTGTACTCTGACTCTATCACGGCTCTGGCAGTATATGTATTTTATTTTATTTATTTATTTTTTTATTGATGCACTGGCAACGTGCGGCTTCAATGTCCACATGCTATCCAGCCAACAGTAATGCACCCATTAGTTTAATTTGTTGATCACCATCTCCCGGTCGGGGGATCGAACCGCCATACTGCAACTCCGCATAGCATCACCAACCAGACATCTTTCCCCTGGACCACCGTGACAAGAAAAGTCTCAGGTTAGCAGACCAGCTTTCACATGTCTGATATACTGAGACACTGACGATTCATATGGGACTATCTGTGGATGCACCTGCCACGATTCAATCCTTGGCATTTAAGCCTATTGTACTCTGACTCCATCACGGCTCTGGCAGTATATGTATTTTATTTTATTGACGCACTGGCAACGTTCGGCTTCAATTTCTATGTGCTAACCAGCCGACAGTCATGCACCCATTAGTTTAATTTGTTGATCACCATCTCCCGGTCAGGGGATCGAACCGCCATACTGCAACTCCGCATAGCATCAGCAACCTGACATCTTTCCACTGGACCAACGCGCTAAGAAAAGTCTCAGGTTAGCAGACCAGCTTTCACATGTCTGAAATACTGACACACTGACGATTCATATGGGACTATCTGTGGATGCACCTGCCACGATTCAATCCTTGGCATTTAAGCCAATTGTACTCTGACTCCAACACGGCTCTGGCAGTATATGGATTTTATTTCATTGACGCACTGGCAACGTGCGGCTTCAATTTCGATGTGCTAACCAGCCGACAGTCATGCACCCATTAGTTTAATTTGTTGATCACCATCTCCCGGTCAGGGGATCGAACCGCCATACTGCAACTCCGCATAGCATCAGCAACCAGACATCTTTCCACTGGACCACCGAGCCAAGAAAAGTCTCAGGTTAGCTGACCAGCTTTCACATGTCTGATATACTGACACACTGACGATTCATATGGGACTATCTGTGGATGCACCAGCCACGATTCAATCCTTGGCATTTAAGCCTATTGTACTCTGACTCCATCACGACTCTGGCAGTATATGTATTTTATTTTATTGACGCACTGGCAACGTGCGGCTTCAATTTCGATGTGCTAACCAGCCGACAGTCATGCACCCATTAGTTTAATTTGTTGATCACCATCTCCTGGTCTGGGGATCGAACTGCCATACTGCAACTCCGCATAGCATCAGCAACCAGACATCTTTCCACTGGACCACCGCGCAAAGAAAAGTCTCAGGTTAGCAGACCAGCTTTCACATGTCTGATATATTGACACACTGACGATTCATATGGGACTATCTGTGGATGCACCTGCCACGATTCAATCCTTGGCATTTAACCCTATTGTACTCTGAGTCCATCACGGCTCTGGCAGTATATGTATTTTATTCTATTGACGCACTGGCAACGTGCAGCTTCAATTTCGATGTGCTAACCAGCCGAGAGTCATGCACCCATTAGTTCAATTTGTTGATCACCATCTCCCGGTCTGGGGATCGAACCGCCATAGTGCAACTCCGCATAGCATCAGCAACCAGACATCTTTCCACTGGACCACCACGCCAAGAAATGTCTCAGGTTAGCAGACCAGCTTTCACATGTCTGTTATACTGACACACTGACGATTCATATGGGACTATCTGTGGATGCACCTGCCAGGAATCAATCCTTGGCATTTAAGCCTATTGTACTCTGACTCCATCACGGCTCTGGCAGTATATGTATTTTATTTTATTGACGCACTGGCAACGTGCGGCTTCAATTTCGATGTGCTAACCAGCCGACAGTCATGCACCCATTAGTTTAATCTGTTGATCACCATCTCCCGGTCGGGGGATCGAACCGCCATACTGCAACTCCGCATAGCATCAGCAACCAGACATCTTTCCACTGGACCACCGCGCCAAGAAAAGTCTCAGGTTAGCAGACCACTTTCACATGTCTGATATACTGACACACTGACGATTTATATGGGACGATCTGTGGATGCACCTGCCACGATTCAATCCTTGGCATTTAAGCCTATTGTACTCTGACTCCATCACGGCTCTGGCAGTATATGTATTTTATTTTTTTAACGCACTGGCTATGTATTTTATTTTATTGACGCACTGGCAATGTGCGGCTTCAATTTCGATGTGCTAACCAGCCGAGATTCATGCACCCACTAGTTTAATTTATTGATCACCATCTCCCGGTCGGGGATCGAACCGCCATACTGCAACTCCGCATAGCATCAGCAACCAGATATCTTTCCACTGGACCACCGCGCCAAGAAAAGTCTCAGGTTAGCAGACCAGCTTTCACATGTCTGATATACTGACACACTGACGATTCATATGGGACTATCTGTGGATGCACCTGCCACGAATCAATCCTTGGCATTTAAGCCTATTGTACTCTGACTCCATCACGGCTCTGGCAGTATATGTATTTTATTTTATTGATGCACTGGCAACATGCGGCTTCAATTTCTATGTGCTAACCAGCCAACAGTCATGCACCCATAAGTGTAATTTGTTGATCACCATCTCCCGGTCGGGGGATTGAACCGCCATACTGCAACTCCGCATAGCATCAGCAATCAGACATCTTTCCACTGGACCAACGCGCCAAGAAAATTTCAGGTTAGCAGACCAGCTTTCACATGTCTGATATACTGACACACTGACGATTCATATGGGACTATCTGTGGATGCACCTGCCACGATTCAATCCTTGGCATTTAAGCCTATTTAACTCTGACTCCATCACGGCTCTGGCAGTATATGTATTTTATTTTATTGATGCACTGGCAACGTGCGGCTTCAATTTCGATGTGCTAACCAGCCGACAGTCATGCACCCATTAGTTTAATTTGTTGATCACCATCTCCCGGTCGGGCGATCGAACCGCCATACTGCAACTCCGCATAGCATCAGCAACCAGACATCTTTCCACTGGACCACTGCGCCAAGAAAAGTCTCAGGTTAGCAGACCAGCTTTCACATGTCTGATATACTGACACACTGACGATTCATATGGGATTATCTGAGGATGCACCTGCCACGAATCAATCCTTGGCATGTAAGCCTATTTTACTCTGACTCCATCACGGCTCTGGCAGTATATGTATTTTATTTTATTGACGCACTGGCAACGTGCGGCTTCAATTTCGATGTGCTAACCAGCCGAGAGTCATGCACCCATTAGTTTAATTTGTTGATCACCATCTCCCGGTCGGGGGATAGAACCGCCATACTGCAACTCCGCATAGCATCAGCAACCAGATCTTTCCACTTGACCACGACGCCAAGAAAAGTCTCAGGTTAGCAGACGAGCTTTCACATGTCTGATATACTGACACACTGACGATTCATATGGGACTATCTGTGGATGCACCTGCCACGAATCAATCCTTGGCATTTAAGCCTATTGTACTCTGACTCCATCACGGCTCTGGCAGTATATGTATTTTATTTTATTGACGCACTGGCAACGTGCGGCTTCAATTTCGATGTGCTAACCAGCCGACAGTCATGCACCCATTAGTTTAATCTGTTGATCACCATCTCCCGGTCGGGGGATCGAACCGCCATACTGCAACTCCGCATAGCATCAGCAACCAGACATCTTTCCACTGGACCACCGCGCCAAGAAAAGTCTCAGGTTAGCAGACCACTTTCACATGTCTGATATACTGACACACTGACGATTTATATGGGACGATCTGTGGATGCACCTGCCACGATTCAATCCTTGGCATTTAAGCCTATTGTACTCTGACTCCATCACGGCTCTGGCAGTATATGTATTTTATTTTATTGACGCACTGGCTATGTATTTTATTTTATTGACGCACTGGCAATGTGCGGCTTCAATTTCGATGTGCTAACCAGCCGAGATTCATGCACCCACTAGTTTAATTTATTGATCACCATCTCCCGGTCGGGGATCGAACCGCCATACTGCAACTCCGCATAGCATCAGCAACCAGATATCTTTCCACTGGACCACCGCGCCAAGAAAAGTCTCAGGTTAGCAGACCAGCTTTCACATGTCTGATATACTGACACACTGACGATTCATATGGGACTATCTGTGGATGCACCTGCCACGAATCAATCCTTGGCATTTAAGCCTATTGTACTCTGACTCCATCACGGCTCTGGCAGTATATGTATTTTATTTTATTGATGCACTGGCAACATGCGGCTTCAATTTCTATGTGCTAACCAGCCGACAGTCATGCACCCATAAGTTTAATTTGTTGATCACCATCTCCCGGTCGGGGGATTGAACCGCCATACTGCAACTCCGCATAGCATCAGCAATCAGACATCTTTCCACTGGACCAACGCGCCAAGAAAATCTCAGGTTAGCAGACCAGCTTTCACATGTCTGATATACTGACACACTGACGATTCATATGGGACTATCTGTGGATGCACCTGCCACGATTCAATCCTTGGCATTTAAGCCTATTTAACTCTGACTCCATCACGGCTCTGGCAGTATATGTATTTTATTTTATTGATGCACTGGCAACGGGCGGCTTCAATTTCGATGTGCTAACCAGCCGACAGTCATGCACCCATTAGTTTAATTTGTTGATCACCATCTCCCGGTCGGGCGATCGAACCGCCATACTGCAACTCCGCATAGCATCAGCAACCAGACATCTTTCCACTGGACCACTGCGCCAAGAAAAGTCTCAGGTTAGCAGACCAGCTTTCACATGTCTGATATACTGACACACTGACGATTCATATGGGATTATCTGAGGATGCACCTGCCACGAATCAATCCTTGGCATTTAAGCCTATTGTACTCTGACTCCATCACGGCTCTGGCAGTATATGTATTTTATTTTATTGACGCACTGGCAACGTGCGGCTTCAATTTCGATGTGCTAACCAGCCGAGAGTCATGCACCCATTAGTTTAATTTGTTGATCACCATCTCCCGGTCGGGGGATCGAACCGCCATACTGCAACTCCGCATAGCATCAGCAATCAGACATCTTTCCACTGGACCACCGCGCCAAGAAAATCTCAGGTTAGCAGAACAGCTTTCACATGTCTGATATACTGACACTCTGACGATTCATATGGGACTATCTGTGGATGCACCTGCCACGATTCAATCCTTGGCATGTAAGCCTATTTTACTCTGACTCCATCACGGCTCTGGCAGTATATGTATTTTATTTTATTGACGCACTGGCAACGTGCGGCTTCAATTTCGATGTGCTAACCAGCCGAGAGTCATGCACCCATTAGTTTAATTTGTTGATCACCATCTCCCGGTCGGGGGATAGAACCGCCATACTGCAACTCCGCATAGCATCAGCAACCAGATCTTTCCACTTGACCACGACGCCAAGAAAATCTCAGGTTAGCAGACGAGCTTTCACATATCTGATATACTGACACACTGACGATTCATATGGGACTATCTGTGGATGCACCTGCCACGATTCAATCCTTGGCATTTAAGCCTATTGTACTCTGACTCCATCACGGCTCTGGTAGTATATGTATTTTATTTTATTGACGCACTGGCAACGTGCGGCTTCAATTTTGATATGCTAACCAGCCGACAGTCATGCACCCATTAGTTTAATTCGTTGATCACCATCTCCCGGTCGGGGGATCGAACCGCCATACTGCAACTCCGCATAGCATCAGCAACCAGACATCTTTCCACTGGACCACTGCGCCAAGAAAAGTCTCAGGTTAGCAGACCAGCTTTCACATGTCTGATATACTGACGCACTGACGATTCATATGGGACTATCTGTGGATGCACCTGCCACGATTCAATCCTTGGCATTTCAGCCTATTGTACTCTGACTCCATCACGGCTCTGGCAGTATATGTATTTTATTTTATTGACGCACTGGCAACGTGCGGCTTCAATGTCGATGTGCTAACCAGCCGACAGTCATGCACCCATTAGTTTGATTTGCTGATCACCATCTCCCGGTCGGGGGATCGAACCGCCATACTGCAACACCGCATAGCATCAGCAACCAGACATCTTTCACTGGACCACCGCGCCAAGAAGAGTCTCAGGTTAGCAGACCAGCTTTCACATGTCTGATATACTGACACACTGACGATTTATATGGGACTATCTGTGGATGCACCTGCCAAGATTCAATCCTTGGCATTTAAGCCTATTGTACTCTGACTCCATCACGGCTCTGGCAGTATATATATTTTATTTTATTTATTTTTTTTTTTATTGATGCACTGGCAACGTGCGGATTCAATGTCCACATGCTATCCAGCCAACAGTAATGCACCCATTAGTTTAATTTGTTGATCACCATCTCCCAGTCGGGGGATCGAACCGCCATACTGCAACTCCGCATAGCATCACCAACCAGACATCTTTCCCCTGGACCACCATGACAAGAAAGGTCTCAGGTTAGCAGACCAGCTTTCACATGTCTGATATACTGAGACACTGACGATTCATATCGGACTATCTGTGGATGCACCTGCCACGATTCAATCCTTGGCATTTAAGCCTATTGTACACTGACTCCATCACGGCTCTGGCAGTATATGTATTTTATTTTATTGACGCACTGGCAACGTGCGGCTTCAATTTCTATGTGCTAACCAGCCGACAGTCATGCACCCATTAGTTTAATTTGTTGATCACCATCTCCCGGTCAGGGGATCGAACCGCCATACTGCAACTCCGCATAGCATCAGCAACCTGACATCTTTCCACTGGACCAACGCGCCAAGAAAAGTCTAAGGTTAGCAGACCAGCTTTCACATGTCTGAAATACTGACACACTGACGATTCATATGGGACTATCTGTGGATGCACCTGCCACGATTCAATCCTTGGCATTTAAGCCTATTGTACTCTGACTCCAACACGGCTCTGGCAGTATATGGATTTTATTTCATTGACGCACTGGCAACGTGCGACTTCAATTTCGATGTGCTAACCAGCCGACAGTCATGCACCCATTAGTTTAATTTGTTGATCACCATCTCCCGGTCAGGGGATCGAACCGCCATACTGCAACTCCGCATAGCATCAGCAACCAGACATCTTTCCACTGGACCACCGCGCAAAGAAAAGTCTCAGGTTAGCAGACCAGCTTTCACATGTCTGATATATTGACACACTGACGATTCATATGGGACTATCTGTGGATGCACCTGCCACGATTCAATCCTTGGCATTTAACCCTATTGTACTCTGAGTCCATCACGGCTCTGGCAGTATATGTATTTTATTCTATTGACGCACTGGCAACGTGCAGCTTCAATTTCGATGTGCTAACCAGCCGAGAGTCATGCACCCATTAGTTCAATTTGTTGATCACCATCTCCCGGTCTGGGGATCGAACCGCCATACTGCAACTCCGCATAGCATCAGCAACCAGACATCTTTCCACTGGACCACCGCGCCAAGAAATGTCTCAGGTTAGCAGACCAGCTTTCACATGTCTGATATACTGACACACTGACGATTCATATGGGACTATCTGTGGATGCACCTGCCACGAATCAATCCTTGGCATTTAAGCCTATTGTACTCTGACTCCATCACGGCTCTGGCAGTATATGTATTTTATTTTATTGACGCACTGGCAACGTGCGGCTTCAATTTCGATGTGCTAACCAGCCGACAGTCATGCACCCATTAGTTTAATCTGTTGATCACCATCTCCCGGTTGGGGGATCGAACCGCCATACTGCAACTCCGCATAGCATCAGCAACCAAACATCTTTCCACTGGACCACCGCGCCAAGAAAAGTCTCAGGTTAGCAGACCACTTTCACATGTCTGATATACTGACACACTGACGATTTATATGGGACGATCTGTGGATGCACCTGCCACGATTCAATCCTTGGCATTTAAGCCTATTGTACTCTGACTCCATCACGGCTCTGGCAGTATATGTATTTTATTTTATTGACGCACTGGCTATGTATTTTATTTTATTGACGCACTGGCAATGTGCGGCTTCAATTTCGATGTGCTAACCAGCCGAGATTCATGCACCCACTAGTTTAATTTATTGATCACCATCTCCCGGTCGGGGATCGAACCGCCATACTGCAACTCCGCATAGCATCAGCAACCAGATATCTTTCCACTGGACCACCGCGCCAAGAAAAGTCTCAGGTTAGCAGACCAGCTTTCACATGTCTGATATACTGACACACTGACGATTCATATGGGACTATCTGTGGATGCACCTGCCACGAATCAATCCTTGGCATTTAAGCCTATTGTACTCTGACTCCATCACGGCTCTGGCAGTATATGTATTTTATTTTATTGACGCACTGGCAACATGCGGCTTCAATTTCTATGTGCTAACCAGCCGACAGTCATGCACCCATAAGTTTAATTTGTTGATCACCATCTCCCGGTCGGGGGATTGAACCGCCATACTGCAACTCCGCATAGCATCAGCAATCAGACATCTTTCCACTGGACCAACGCGCCAAGAAAATCTCAGGTTAGCAGACCAGCTTTCACATGTCTGATATACTGACACACTGACGATTCATATGGGACTATCTGTGGATGCACCTGCCTCGATTCAATCCTTGGCATTTAAGCCTATTTAACTCTGACTCCATCACGGCTCTGGCAGTATATGTATTTTATTTTATTGATGCACTGGCAACGTGCGGCTTCAATTTCGATGTGCTAACCAGCCGACAGTCATGCACCCATTAGTTTAATTTGTTGATCACCATCTCCCGGTCGGGCGATCGAACCGCCATACTGCAACTCCGCATAGCATCAGCAACCAGACATCTTTCCACTGGACCACTGCGCCAAGAAAAGCCTCAGGTTAGCAGACCAGCTTTCACATGTCTGATATACTGACACACTGACGATTCATATGGGATTATCTGAGGATGCACCTGCCACGAATCAATCCTTGGCATTTAAGCCTATTGTACTCTGACTCCATCACGGCTCTGGCAGTATATGTATTTTATTTTATTGACGCACTGGCAACGTGCGGCTTCAATTTCGATGTGCTAACCAGCCGAGAGTCATGCACCCGTTAGTTTAATTTGTTGATCACCATCTCCCGGTCGGGGGATCGAACCGCCATAGTGCAACTCCGCATAGCATCAGCAATCAGACATCTTTCCACTGGACCAACGCGCCAAGAAAATCTCAGGTTAGCAGAACAGCTTTCACATGTCTGATATACTGACACTCTGACGATTCATATGGGACTATCTGTGGATGCACCTGCCACGAATCAATCCTTGGCATGTAAGCCTATTTTACTCTGACTCCATCACGGCTCTGGCAGTATATGTATTTTATTTTATTGACGCACTGGCAACGTGCGGCTTCAATTTCGATGTGCTAACCAGCCGAGAGTCATGCACCCATTAGTTTAATTTGTTGATCACCATCTCCCGGTCGGGGGATAGAACCGCCATACTGCAACTACGCATAGCATCAGCAACCAGACATCTTTCCACTGGACCACTGCGCCAAGAAAAGTCTCAGGTTAGCAGACCAGCTTTCACATGTCTGATATACTGACGCACTGACGATTCATATGGGACTATCTGTGGATGCACCTGCCACGATTCAATCCTTGGCATTTCAGCCTATTGTACTCTGACTCCATCACGGCTCTGGCAGTATATGTATTTTATTTTATTGACGCACTGGCAAAGTGCGGCTTCAATTTCGATGTGCTAACCAGCCGACAGTCATGCACCCATTAGTTTAATTTGTTGATCACCATCTCCCGGTCGGGTGATCGAACCGCCATACTGCAACTCCGCAGACCATCAGCAACCAGACATCTTTCCACTGGACCACCGCGCAAAGAAAAGTCTCAGGTTAGCAGACCAGCTTTCACATGTCTGATATATTGACACACTGACGATTCATATGGGACTATCTGTGGATGCACCTGCCACGATTCAATCCTTGGCATTTAACCCTATTGTACTCTGAGTCCATCACGGCTCTGGCAGTATATGTATTTTATTCTATTGACGCACTGGCAACGTGCAGCTTCAATTTCGATGTGCTAACCAGCCGAGAGTCATGCACCCATTAGTTCAATTTGTTGATCACCATCTCCCGGTCTGGGGATCGAACCGCCATACTGCAACTCCGCATAGCATCAGCAACCAGACATCTTTCCACTGGACCACCGCGCCAAGAAATGTCTCAGGTTAGCAGACCAGCTTTCACATGTCTGATATACTGACACACTGACGATTCATATGGGACTATCTGTGGATGCACCTGCCACGAATCAATCCTTGGCATTTAAGCCTATTGTACTCTGACTCCATCACGGCTCTGGCAGTATATGTATTTTATTTTATTGACGCACTGGCAACGTGCGGCTTCAATTTCGATGTGCTAACCAGCCGACAGTCATGCACCCATTAGTTTAATCTGTTGATCACCATCTCCCGGTTGGGGGATCGAACCGCCATACTGCAACTCCGCATAGCATCAGCAACCAAACATCTTTCCACTGGACCACCGCGCCAAGAAAAGTCTCAGGTTAGCAGACCACTTTCACATGTCTGATATACTGACACACTGACGATTTATATGGGACGATCTGTGGATGCACCTGCCACGATTCAATCCTTGGCATTTAAGCCTATTGTACTCTGACTCCATCACGGCTCTGGCAGTATATGTATTTTATTTTATTGACGCACTGGCTATGTATTTTATTTTATTGACGCACTGGCAATGTGCGGCTTCAATTTCGATGTGCTAACCAGCCGAGATTCATGCACCCACTAGTTTAATTTATTGATCACCATCTCCCGGTCGGGGATCGAACCGCCATACTGCAACTCCGCATAGCATCAGCAACCAGATATCTTTCCACTGGACCACCGCGCCAAGAAAAGTCTCAGGTTAGCAGACCAGCTTTCACATGTCTGATATACTGACACACTGACGATTCATATGGGACTATCTGTGGATGCACCTGCCACGAATCAATCCTTGGCATTTAAGCCTATTGTACTCTGACTCCATCACGGCTCTGGCAGTATATGTATTTTATTTTATTGACGCACTGGCAACATGCGGCTTCAATTTCTATGTGCTAACCAGCCGACAGTCATGCACCCATAAGTTTAATTTGTTGATCACCATCTCCCGGTCGGGGGATTGAACCGCCATACTGCAACTCCGCATAGCATCAGCAATCAGACATCTTTCCACTGGACCAACGCGCCAAGAAAATCTCAGGTTAGCAGACCAGCTTTCACATGTCTGATATACTGACACACTGACGATTCATATGGGACTATCTGTGGATGCACCTGCCTCGATTCAATCCTTGGCATTTAAGCCTATTTAACTCTGACTCCATCACGGCTCTGGCAGTATATGTATTTTATTTTATTGATGCACTGGCAACGTGCGGCTTCAATTTCGATGTGCTAACCAGCCGACAGTCATGCACCCATTAGTTTAATTTGTTGATCACCATCTCCCGGTCGGGCGATCGAACCGCCATACTGCAACTCCGCATAGCATCAGCAACCAGACATCTTTCCACTGGACCACTGCGCCAAGAAAAGCCTCAGGTTAGCAGACCAGCTTTCACATGTCTGATATACTGACACACTGACGATTCATATGGGATTATCTGAGGATGCACCTGCCACGAATCAATCCTTGGCATTTCAGCCTATTGTACTCTGACTCCAACACGGCTCTGGCAGTATATGGATTTTATTTCATTGACGCACTGGCAACGTGCGACTTCAATTTCGATGTGCTAACCAGCCGACAGTCATGCACCCATTAGTTTAATTTGTTGATCACCATCTCCCGGTCAGGGGATCGAACCGCCATACTGCAACTCCGCATAGCATCAGCAACCAGACATCTTTCCACTGGACCACCGCGCAAAGAAAAGTCTCAGGTTAGCAGACCAGCTTTCACATGTCTGATATATTGACACACTGACGATTCATATGGGACTATCTGTGGATGCACCTGCCACGATTCAATCCTTGGCATTTAACCCTATTGTACTCTGAGTCCATCACGGCTCTGGCAGTATATGTATTTTATTCTATTGACGCACTGGCAACGTGCAGCTTCAATTTCGATGTGCTAACCAGCCGAGAGTCATGCACCCATTAGTTCAATTTGTTGATCACCATCTCCCGGTCTGGGGATCGAACCGCCATACTGCAACTCCGCATAGCATCAGCAACCAGACATCTTTCCACTGGACCACCGCGCCAAGAAATGTCTCAGGTTAGCAGACCAGCTTTCACATGTCTGATATACTGACACACTGACGATTCATATGGGACTATCTGTGGATGCACCTGCCACGAATCAATCCTTGGCATTTAAGCCTATTGTACTCTGACTCCATCACGGCTCTGGCAGTATATGTATTTTATTTTATTGACGCACTGGCAACGTGCGGCTTCAATTTCGATGTGCTAACCAGCCGACAGTCATGCACCCATTAGTTTAATCTGTTGATCACCATCTCCCGGTTGGGGGATCGAACCGCCATACTGCAACTCCGCATAGCATCAGCAACCAAACATCTTTCCACTGGACCACCGCGCCAAGAAAAGTCTCAGGTTAGCAGACCACTTTCACATGTCTGATATACTGACACACTGACGATTTATATGGGACGATCTGTGGATGCACCTGCCACGATTCAATCCTTGGCATTTAAGCCTATTGTACTCTGACTCCATCACGGCTCTGGCAGTATATGTATTTTATTTTATTGACGCACTGGCTATGTATTTTATTTTATTGACGCACTGGCAATGTGCGGCTTCAATTTCGATGTGCTAACCAGCCGAGATTCATGCACCCACTAGTTTAATTTATTGATCACCATCTCCCGGTCGGGGATCGAACCGCCATACTGCAACTCCGCATAGCATCAGCAACCAGATATCTTTCCACTGGACCACCGCGCCAAGAAAAGTCTCAGGTTAGCAGACCAGCTTTCACATGTCTGATATACTGACACACTGACGATTCATATGGGACTATCTGTGGATGCACCTGCCACGAATCAATCCTTGGCATTTAAGCCTATTGTACTCTGACTCCATCACGGCTCTGGCAGTATATGTATTTTATTTTATTGACGCACTGGCAACGTGCGGCTTCAATTTCGATGTGCTAACCAGCCGAGAGTCATGCACCCGTTAGTTTAATTTGTTGATCACCATCTCCCGGTCGGGGGATCGAACCGCCATAGTGCAACTCCGCATAGCATCAGCAATCAGACATCTTTCCACTGGACCAACGCGCCAAGAAAATCTCAGGTTAGCAGAACAGCTTTCACATGTCTGATATACTGACACTCTGACGATTCATATGGGACTATCTGTGGATGCACCTGCCACGATTCAATCCTTGGCATGTAAGCCTATTTTACTCTGACTCCATCACGGCTCTGGCAGTATATGTATTTTATTTTATTGACGCACTGGCAACGTGCGGCTTCAATTTCGATGTGCTAACCAGCCGAGAGTCATGCACCCATTAGTTTAATTTGTTGATCACCATCTCCCGGTCGGGGGATAGAACCGCCATACTGCAACTACGCATAGCATCAGCAACCAGACATCTTTCCACTGGACCACTGCGCCAAGAAAAGTCTCAGGTTAGCAGACCAGCTTTCACATGTCTGATATACTGACGCACTGACGATTCATATGGGACTATCTGTGGATGCACCTGCCACGATTCAATCCTTGGCATTTCAGCCTATTGTACTCTGACTCCATCACGGCTCTGGCAGTATATGTATTTTATTTTATTGACGCACTGGCAAAGTGCGGCTTCAATTTCGATGTGCTAACCAGCCGACAGTCATGCACCCATTAGTTTAATTTGTTGATCACCATCTCCCGGTCGGGTGATCGAACCGCCATACTGCAACTCCGCAGACCATCAGCAACCAGACATCTTTCCACTGGACCACCGCGCAAAGAAAAGTCTCAGGTTAGCAGACCAGCTTTCACATGTCTGATATATTGACACACTGACGATTCATATGGGACTATCTGTGGATGCACCTGCCACGATTCAATCCTTGGCATTTAACCCTATTGTACTCTGAGTCCATCACGGCTCTGGCAGTATATGTATTTTATTCTATTGACGCACTGGCAACGTGCAGCTTCAATTTCGATGTGCTAACCAGCCGAGAGTCATGCACCCATTAGTTCAATTTGTTGATCACCATCTCCCGGTCTGGGGATCGAACCGCCATACTGCAACTCCGCATAGCATCAGCAACCAGACATCTTTCCACTGGACCACCGCGCCAAGAAATGTCTCAGGTTAGCAGACCAGCTTTCACATGTCTGATATACTGACACACTGACGATTCATATGGGACTATCTGTGGATGCACCTGCCACGAATCAATCCTTGGCATTTAAGCCTATTGTACTCTGACTCCATCACGGCTCTGGCAGTATATGTATTTTATTTTATTGACGCACTGGCAACGTGCGGCTTCAATTTCGATGTGCTAACCAGCCGACAGTCATGCACCCATTAGTTTAATCTGTTGATCACCATCTCCCGGTTGGGGGATCGAACCGCCATACTGCAACTCCGCATAGCATCAGCAACCAAACATCTTTCCACTGGACCACCGCGCCAAGAAAAGTCTCAGGTTAGCAGACCACTTTCACATGTCTGATATACTGACACACTGACGATTTATATGGGACGATCTGTGGATGCACCTGCCACGATTCAATCCTTGGCATTTAAGCCTATTGTACTCTGACTCCATCACGGCTCTGGCAGTATATGTATTTTATTTTATTGACGCACTGGCTATGTATTTTATTTTATTGACGCACTGGCAATGTGCGGCTTCAATTTCGATGTGCTAACCAGCCGAGATTCATGCACCCACTAGTTTAATTTATTGATCACCATCTCCCGGTCGGGGATCGAACCGCCATACTGCAACTCCGCATAGCATCAGCAACCAGATATCTTTCCACTGGACCACCGCGCCAAGAAAAGTCTCAGGTTAGCAGACCAGCTTTCACATGTCTGATATACTGACACACTGACGATTCATATGGGACTATCTGTGGATGCACCTGCCACGAATCAATCCTTGGCATTTAAGCCTATTGTACTCTGACTCCATCACGGCTCTGGCAGTATATGTATTTTATTTTATTGACGCACTGGCAACATGCGGCTTCAATTTCTATGTGCTAACCAGCCGACAGTCATGCACCCATAAGTTTAATTTGTTGATCACCATCTCCCGGTCGGGGGATTGAACCGCCATACTGCAACTCCGCATAGCATCAGCAATCAGACATCTTTCCACTGGACCAACGCGCCAAGAAAATCTCAGGTTAGCAGACCAGCTTTCACATGTCTGATATACTGACACACTGACGATTCATATGGGACTATCTGTGGATGCACCTGCCTCGATTCAATCCTTGGCATTTAAGCCTATTTAACTCTGACTCCATCACGGCTCTGGCAGTATATGTATTTTATTTTATTGATGCACTGGCAACGTGCGGCTTCAATTTCGATGTGCTAACCAGCCGACAGTCATGCACCCATTAGTTTAATTTGTTGATCACCATCTCCCGGTCGGGCGATCGAACCGCCATACTGCAACTCCGCATAGCATCAGCAACCAGACATCTTTCCACTGGACCACTGCGCCAAGAAAAGCCTCAGGTTAGCAGACCAGCTTTCACATGTCTGATATACTGACACACTGACGATTCATATGGGATTATCTGAGGATGCACCTGCCACGAATCAATCCTTGGCATTTAAGCCTATTGTACTCTGACTCCATCACGGCTCTGGCAGTATATGTATTTTATTTTATTGACGCACTGGCAACGTGCGGCTTCAATTTCGATGTGCTAACCAGCCGAGAGTCATGCACCCGTTAGTTTAATTTGTTGATCACCATCTCCCGGTCGGGGGATCGAACCGCCATAGTGCAACTCCGCATAGCATCAGCAATCAGACATCTTTCCACTGGACCAACGCGCCAAGAAAATCTCAGGTTAGCAGAACAGCTTTCACATGTCTGATATACTGACACTCTGACGATTCATATGGGACTATCTGTGGATGCACCTGCCACGATTCAATCCTTGGCATGTAAGCCTATTTTACTCTGACTCCATCACGGCTCTGGCAGTATATGTATTTTATTTTATTGACGCACTGGCAACGTGCGGCTTCAATTTCGATGTGCTAACCAGCCGAGAGTCATGCACCCATTAGTTTAATTTGTTGATCACCATCTCCCGGTCGGGGGATAGAACCGCCATACTGCAACTACGCATAGCATCAGCAACCAGACATCTTTCCACTGGACCACTGCGCCAAGAAAAGTCTCAGGTTAGCAGACCAGCTTTCACATGTCTGATATACTGACGCACTGACGATTCATATGGGACTATCTGTGGATGCACCTGCCACGATTCAATCCTTGGCATTTCAGCCTATTGTACTCTGACTCCATCACGGCTCTGGCAGTATATGTATTTTATTTTATTGACGCACTGGCAAAGTGCGGCTTCAATTTCGATGTGCTAACCAGCCGACAGTCATGCACCCATTAGTTTAATTTGTTGATCACCATCTCCCGGTCGGGTGATCGAACCGCCATACTGCAACTCCGCAGACCATCAGCAACCAGACATCTTTCCACTGGACCACCGCGCCAAGAAAAGTCTCAGGTTAGCAGACCAGCTTTCACATGTCTGATATACTGACACACTGACGATTCATATGGGACTATCTGTGGATGCACCTGCCACGATTCAATCCTTGGCATTTAAGCCTATTGTACTCTGACTCCATCACGGCTCTGGCAGTATATGTATTTTATTTTATTGACGCACTGGCAACGTGCGGCTTCAATGTCGATGTGCTAACCAGCCGACAGTCATGCACCCATTAGTTTGATTTGCTGATCACCATCTCCCGGTCGGGGGATCGAACCGCCATACTGCAACACCGCATAGCATCAGCAAACAGACATCTTTCACTGGACCACCGCGCCAAGAAAAGTCTCAGGTTAGCAGACAAGCTTTCACATGTCTGATATACTGACACATTGACGATTCATATGGGACTATCTGTGGATGCACCTGCCACGATTCAATCCTTGGCATTTCAGCCTATTGTACTCTGACTCCATCACGGCTCTCGCAGTATATGTATTTTATTTTATTGACGCACTGGCAAAGTGCGGCTTCAATTTCGATGTGCTAACCAGCCGACAGTCATGCACCCATTAGTTTAATTTGTTGATCACCATCTCCCGGTCGGGGGATCGAACCGCCATACTGCAACTCCGCATAGCATCAGCAACCAGACATCTTTCCACTGCACCACCGCGCCAAGAAAAGTCTCAGGTTAACAGACAAGTTTTCACATGTCTGATATACTGACACACTGACGATTTATATGGGACTATCTGTGGATGCACCTGCCACGATTCAATCCTTGGCATTTAAGCCTATTGTACTCTGACTCCATCACGGCTCTGGCAGTATATGTATTTTATTTTATTGACGCACTGGCAACACGCGGCTTCAATTTCGATGTGCTAACCAGCCGAGAGTCATGCACCCATTAGTTTAATTTGTTGATCACCATCTCCCGGTCGGGGGATCGAACCGCCATACTGCAACTCCGCATAGCATCAGCAACCAGACATCTTTCCACTGGACCATCGCGCCAAGAAACGTCTCAGGTTAGCAGACTAGCTTTCACATGTCTGATATACTGACAAACTGACGATTCACATGGGACTATCTGTGGATGCAACTGCCATGATTCAATCCTTAGCATTGAAGGCCATTGTACTCTGACTCCATCACGGCTCTGGCAGTATATGTATTTTATTTTATTGACGCACTGGCAATGCGCGGCTTCAATTTCGATGTGCTAACTAGCCGACAGTCATGCACCCATTAGTTTACTTTGTTGATCACCCTCTCCCGGACGGGGGATCGAACCGCCATACTGCAACTCCGCATAGCATCAGCAACCAGACATATTTCCACTGGACCACTTCGCCAAGAAAATTCTCAGGTTAGCAGACCAGCTTTCACATGTCTGATATACTGACACACTGACGATTCATATGGGACCATCTGGGGATGCACCTGCCACGATTCAATCCTTGGCATTTAAGCCTATTGTACTCTGACTCCATCACGGCTCTGGCAGTATATGTATTTTATTTTATTGACGCACTGGCAAAGTGCAGCTTCAATTTCGATGTGCTAAGCAGCCGAGAGTCATGCACCCATTAGTTTAATTTGTTGATCACCATCTCCCGGTCGGGGGATCGAACCGCCATACTGCAACTCCGCATAGCATCAGCAACCAGACATGTTTCCACTGGACCACAGTGCCAAGCAAAGTCTCAGGTTAGCAGACCAGCTTTCACATGTCTTATATACTGACACACTGACGATTCATATGGGACTATCTGTGGATGCACCTGCCATGATTCAATCCTTAGCATTGAAGCCCATTGTACTCTGACTCCATCACGGCTCTGGCAGTATATGTATTTTATTTTATTGACGCACTGGCAATGGGCGGCTTCAATTTCGATGTGCTAACCAGCCGACAGTCATGCACCCATTAGTTTAATTTGTTGATCACCATCTCCCGGTCGGGGGATCGAACTGCCATACTGCAACTCCGCATAGCATCAGCAACCAGACATCTTTCCACTGGACCACCACGCCAGGAAATGTCTCAGGTTATCAGACCAGCTTTCACATGTTTGATATACTGACACACTGACGATTCATATGGGACTATCTGTGGATGCACCTGCCACGATTCAATCCTTGGAAATTAAGCCTATTTTACTCTGACTCCATCACGGCTCTGGCAGTATATGTATTTTATTTTATTGACGCACTGGCAACGTGCGGCTTCAATTTCGATGTGCTAACCAGCCGAGAGTCATGCACCCATTAGTTTAATTTGTTGATCACCGTCTCCCGGTCGGGGGATCGAACCGCCATACTGCAACTCCACATAGCATCAACAACCAGACATCTTTCCACTGGACCACCGCGCCAAGAAAATCTCAGGTTAGCAGAACAGCTTTCACATGTCTGATACACTGACACACTGACGATTCATATGGGACTATCTGTGGATGCACCTGCCACGATTCAATCCTTGGCATTTAAGCCTATTGTACTCTGACTCCATCACGGCTCTGGCAGTATATGTATTTTATTTTATTGACGCACTGGCAAAGTGCAGCTTCAATTTCGATGTGCTAAGCAGCCGAGAGTCATGCACCCATTAGTTTACTTTGTTGATCACCATCTCCCGGTCGGGGGATCGAACCGCCATACTGCAACTCCGCATAGCATCAGCAACCAGACATGTTTCCACTGGACCAGAGTGCCAAGCAAAGTCTCAGGTTAGCAGACCAGCTTTCACATGTCCTATATACTGACACACTGACGATTCATATGGGACTATCTGTGGATGCACCTGCCACGATTCAATCCTTGGCATTTCAGCCTATTGTGCTCTGACTCCATCACGGCTCTGGCAGTATATGTATTTTATTTTATTGACGCACTGGCAAAGTGCGGCTTCAATTTCGATGTGCTAACCAGCCGACAGTCATGCACCCATTAGTTTAATTTGTTGATCACCATCTCCCGGTCGGGTGATCGAACCGCCATACTGCAACTCCGCAGACCATCAGCAACCAGACATCTTTCCACTGGACCACCGCGCCAAGAAAAGTCTCAGGTTAGCAGACCAGCTTTCACATGTTTGATATACTGACACACTGACGATTCATATGGGACTATCTGTGGATGCACCTGCCACGATTCAATCCTTGGCATTTAAGCCTATTGTACTCTGACTCCATCACGGCTCTGGCAGTATATGTATTTTATTTTATTGACGCACTGGCAACGTGCGGCTTCAATGTCGATGTGCTAACCAGCCGACAGTCATGCACCCATTAGTTTAATTTGTTGATCTCCATCTCCCGGTCGGGGGATCGAACCGCCATACTGCAACTCCACATAGCATCAGCAACCAGACATCTTTCCACTAGACCTCTGCGCCAAGAAAAGTCTCAGGTTAGCAGACAAGCTTTCACATGTCTGATATACTGACACACTGACGATTCATATGGGACTATCTGTGGATGCACCTGCCACGATTCAATCCTTGGCATTTCAGCCTATTGTACTCTGACTCCATCACGGCTCTCGCAGTATATGTATTTTATTTTATTGACGCACTGGCAATGTGCGGCTTCAATTTCGATGTGCTAACCAGCCGACAGTCATGCACCCATTAGTTTAATTTGTTGATCACCATCTCCCGGTCGGGGGATCGAACCGCCATACTGCAACTCCGCATAGCATCAGCAACCAGACATCTTTCCACTGGACCACCGCGCCAAGAAAAGTCTCATGTAGCAGACAAGTTTTCACATGTCTGATATACTGACACACTGACGATTTATATGGGACTATCTGTGGATGCACCTGCCACGATTCAATCCTTGGCATTTAAGCCTATTGTACTCTGACTCCATCACGGCTCTGGCAGTATATGTATTTTATTTTATTGACGCACTGGCAACGTGCGGCTTCAATTTCGATGTGCTAACCAGCCGAGAGTCATGCACCCATTAGTTTAATTTGTTGATCACCATCTCCCGGTCGGGGGATCGAACCGCCATACTGCAACTCCGCATAGCATCAGCAACCATACATCTTTCCACTGGACCATCGCGCCAAGAAACGTCTCAGGTTAGCAGACTAGCTTTCACATGTCTGATATACTGACACACTGACGATTCATATGGGACTATCTGTGGATGCACCTGCCATGATTCAATCCTTGGCATTTCAGCCTATTGTACTCTGACTCCATCACGGCTCTGGCAGTGTATGTATTTTATTTTATTGACGCACTGGCAACGTGCGGCTTCAATTTCGATATGCTAACCAGCCGACAGTCATGCACCCATTAGTTTAATTTGTTGATCACCATCTCCCGGTCGGGGGATCGAACCGCCATACTGCAACTCCACATAGCATCAGCAACCAGATATCTTTCCACTGGACCACAGTGCCAAGAAAAGTCTCAGGTTTGCAGACCAGCTTTCACATGTCTTATATACTGACAAACTGACGATTCACATGGGACTATCTGTGGATGCACCTGCCACGATTCAATCCTTGGCATTTCAGCCTATTGTACTCTGACTCCATCACGGCTCTGGCAGTATATGTATTTTATTTTATTGACGCACTGGCAAAGTGCGGCTTCAATTTCGATGTGCTAACTAGCCGACAGTCATGCACCCATTAGTTTAATTTGTTGATCACCATCTCCCGGTCGGGTGATCGAACCGCCATACTGCAACTCCGCAGACCATCAGCAACCAGACATCTTTCCACTGGACCACCGCGCCAAGAAAAGTCTCAGGTTAGCAGACCAGCTTTCACATGTCTGATATACTGACACACTGACGATTCATATGGGACTATCTGTGGATGCACCTGCCACGATTCAATCCTTGGCATTTAAGCCTATTGTACTCTGACTCCATCACGGCTCTGGCAGTATATGTATTTTATTTTATTGACGCACTGGCAACGTGCGGCTTCAATGTCGATGTGCTAACCAGCCAACAGTCATGCACCCATTAGTTTAATTTGTTGATCACCATCTCCCGGTCGGGGGATCGAACCGCCATACTGCAACTCCACATAGCATCAACAACCAGACATCTTTCCACTGGACCACCGCGCCAAGAAAAGTCTCAGGTTAGCAGACCAGCTTTCACATGTCTGATATACTGACACACTGACGATTTATATGGGACTATCTGTGGATGCACCTGCCACGATTCAATCCTTGGCATTTAAGCCTATTGTACTCTGACTCCATCACGGCTCTGGCAGTATATGTATTTTATTTTATTGACGCACTGGCAACATGCGGCTTCAATGTCGATGTGCTAACCAGCCGACAGTCATGCACCCATTAGTTTAATTTGTTGATCACCATCTCCCGGTCGGGAGATCGAACCGCCATACTGCAACTCCACATAGCATCAACAACCAGACATCTTTCCACTGGACCACCGCGCCAAGAAAAGTCTCAGGTTAGCAGACCAGCTTTCACATGTCTGATATACTGACACACTGACGATTCATATGGGACTATCTGTGGATGCACCTGCCACGATTCAATCCTTGGCATTTAAGCCTATTGTACTCTGACTCCATCACGGCTCTGGTAGTATATGTATTTTATTTTATTGACGCACTGGCAACGTGCGGCTTCAATTTTGATATGCTAACCAGCCGACAGTCATGCACCCATTAGTTTAATTTGTTGATCTCCATCTCCCGGTCGGGGGATCGAACCGCCATACTGCAACTCCACATAGCATCAGCAACCAGACATCTTTCCACTAGACCTCTGCGCCAAGAAAAGTCTCAGGTTAGCAGACAAGCTTTCACATGTCTGATATACTGACACACTGACGATTCATATGGGACTATCTGTGGATGCACCTGCCACGATTCAATCCTTGGCATTTCAGCCTATTGTACTCTGACTCCATCACGGCTCTCGCAGTATATGTATTTTATTTTATTGACGCACTGGCAATGTGCGGCTTCAATTTCGATGTGCTAACCAGCCGACAGTCATGCACCCATTAGTTTAATTTGTTGATCACCATCTCCCGGTCGGGGGATCGAACCGCCATACTGCAACTCCGCATAGCATCAGCAACCAGACATCTTTCCACTGGACCACCGCGCCAAGAAAAGTCTCATGTAGCAGACAAGTTTTCACATGTCTGATATACTGACACACTGACGATTTATATGGGACTATCTGTGGATGCACCTGCCACGATTCAATCCTTGGCATTTAAGCCTATTGTACTCTGACTCCATCACGGCTCTGGCAGTATATGTATTTTATTTTATTGACGCACTGGCAACGTGCGGCTTCAATTTCGATGTGCTAACCAGCCGAGAGTCATGCACCCATTAGTTTAATTTGTTGATCACCATCTCCCGGTCGGGGGATCGAACCGCCATACTGCAACTCCGCATAGCATCAGCAACCAGACATCTTTCCACTGGACCATCGCGCCAAGAAACGTCTCAGGTTAGCAGACTAGCTTTCACATGTCTGATATACTGACACACTGACGATTCATATGGGACTATCTGTGGATGCACCTGCCACGATTCAATCCTTGGCATTTCAGCCTATTGTACTCTGACTCCATCACGGCTCTGGCAGTGTATGTATTTTATTTTATTGACGCACTGGCAACGTGCGGCTTCAATTTCGATATGCTAACCAGCCGACAGTCATGCACCCATTAGTTTAATTTGTTGATCACCATCTCCCGGTCGGGGGATCGAACCGCCATACTGCAACTCCACATAGCATCAGCAACCAGATATCTTTCCACTGGACCACAGTGCCAAGAAAAGTCTCAGGTTTGCAGACCAGCTTTCACATGTCTTATATACTGACAAACTGACGATTCACATGGGACTATCTGTGGATGCACCTGCCACGATTCAATCCTTGGCATTTCAGCCTATTGTACTCTGACTCCATCACGGCTCTGGCAGTATATGTATTTTATTTTATTGACGCACTGGCAAAGTGCGGCTTCAATTTCGATGTGCTAACTAGCCGACAGTCATGTACCCATTAGTTTAATTTGTTGATCACCATCTCCCGGTCGGGTGATCGAACCGCCATACTGCAACTCCGCAGACCATCAGCAACCAGACATCTTTCCACTGGACCACCGCGCCAAGAAAAGTCTCAGGTTAGCAGACCAGCTTTCACATGTCTGATATACTGACACACTGACGATTCATATGGGACTATCTGTGGATGCACCTGCCACGATTCAATCCTTGGCATTTAAGCCTATTGTACTCTGACTCCATCACGGCTCTGGCAGTATATGTATTTTATTTTATTGACGCACTGGCAACGTGCGGCTTCAATGTCGATGTGCTAACCAGCCAACAGTCTTTTCTTGTTAGTTTAATTTGTTGATCACCATCTCCCGGTCGGGGGATCGAACCGCCATACTGCAACTCCACATAGCATCAACAACCAGACATCTTTCCACTGGACCACCGCGCCAAGAAAAGTCTCAGGTTAGCAGACCAGCTTTCACATGTCTGATATACTGACACACTGACGATTTATATGGGACTATCTGTGGATGCACCTGCCACGATTCAATCCTTGGCATTTAAGCCTATTGTACTCTGACTCCATCACGGCTCTGGCAGTATATGTATTTTATTTTATTGACGCACTGGCAACGTGCGGCTTCAATGTCGATGTGCTAACCAGCCGACAGTCATGCACCCATTAGTTTAATTTGTTGATCACCATCTCCCGGTCGGGAGATCGAACCGCCATACTGCAACTCCACATAGCATCAACAACCAGACATCTTTCCACTGGACCACCGCGCCAAGAAAAGTCTCAGGTTAGCAGACCAGCTTTCACATGTCTGATATACTGACACACTGACGATTCATATGGGACTATCTGTGGATGCACCTGCCACGATTCAATCCTTGGCATTTAAGCCTATTGTACTCTGACTCCATCACGGCTCTGGTAGTATATGTATTTTATTTTATTGACGCACTGGCAACGTGCGGCTTCAATTTTGATATGCTAACCAGCCGACAGTCATGCACCCATTAGTTTAATTTGTTGATCTCCATCTCCCGGTCGGGGGATCGAACCGCCATACTGCAACTCCACATAGCATCAGCAACCAGACATCTTTCCACTAGACCTCTGCGCCAAGAAAAGTCTCAGGTTAGCAGACAAGCTTTCACATGTCTGATATACTGACACACTGACGATTCATATGGGACTATCTGTGGATGCACCTGCCACGATTCAATCCTTGGCATTTCAGCCTATTGTACTCTGACTCCATCACGGCTCTCGCAGTATATGTATTTTATTTTATTGACGCACTGGCAATGTGCGGCTTCAATTTCGATGTGCTAACCAGCCGACAGTCATGCACCCATTAGTTTAATTTGTTGATCACCATCTCCCGGTCGGGGGATCGAACCGCCATACTGCAACTCCGCATAGCATCAGCAACCAGACATCTTTCCACTGGACCACCGCGCCAAGAAAAGTCTCATGTAGCAGACAAGTTTTCACATGTCTGATATACTGACACACTGACGATTTATATGGGACTATCTGTGGATGCACCTGCCACGATTCAATCCTTGGCATTTAAGCCTATTGTACTCTGACTCCATCACGGCTCTGGCAGTATATGTATTTTATTTTATTGACGCACTGGCAACATGCGGCTTCAATTTCGATGTGCTAACTAGCCGAGAGTCATGCACCCATTAGTTTAATTTGTTGATCACCATCTCCCGGTCGGGGGATCGAACCGCCATACTGCAACTCCGCATAGCATCAGCAACCAGACATCTTTCCACTGGACCATCGCGCCAAGAAACGTCTCAGGTTAGCAGACTAGCTTTCACATGTCTGATATACTGACACACTGACGATTCATATGGGACTATCTGTGGATGCACCTGCCACGATTCAATCCTTGGCATTTCAGCCTATTGTACTCTGACTCCATCACGGCTCTGGCAGTGTATGTATTTTATTTTATTGACGCACTGGCAACGTGCGGCTTCAATTTCGATATGCTAACCAGCCGACAGTCATGCACCCATTAGTTTAATTTGTTGATCACCATCTCCCGGTCGGGGGATCGAACCGCCATACTGCAACTCCACATAGCATCAGCAACCAGATATCTTTCCACTGGACCACAGTGCCAAGAAAAGTCTCAGGTTTGCAGACCAGCTTTCACATGTCTTATATACTGACAAACTGACGATTCACATGGGACTATCTGTGGATGCACCTGCCACGATTCAATCCTTGGCATTTCAGCCTATTGTACTCTGACTCCATCACGGCTCTGGCAGTATATGTATTTTATTTTATTGACGCACTGGCAAAGTGCGGCTTCAATTTCGATGTGCTAACTAGCCGACAGTCATGTACCCATTAGTTTAATTTGTTGATCACCATCTCCCGGTCGGGTGATCGAACCGCCATACTGCAACTCCGCAGACCATCAGCAACCAGACATCTTTCCACTGGACCACCGCGCCAAGAAAAGTCTCAGGTTAGCAGACCAGCTTTCACATGTCTGATATACTGACACACTGACGATTCATATGGGACTATCTGTGGATGCACCTGCCACGATTCAATCCTTGGCATTTAAGCCTATTGTACTCTGACTCCATCACGGCTCTGGCAGTATATGTATTTTATTTTATTGACGCACTGGCAACGTGCGGCTTCAATGTCGATGTGCTAACCAGCCGACAGTCATGCACCCATTAGTTTGATTTGCTGATCACCATCTCCCGGTCGGGGGATCGAACCGCCATACTGCAACACCGCATAGCATCAGCAACCAGACATCTTTCACTGGACCACCGCGCCAAGAAAAGTCTCAGGTTAGCAGACCAGCTTTCACATGTCTGATATACTGACACACTGACGATTTATATGGGACTATCTGTGGATGCACCTGCCACGATTCAATCCTTGGCATTTAAGCCTATTGTACTCTGACTCCATCACGGCTCTGGCAGTATATGTATTTTATTTTATTGACGCACTGGCAACGTGCGGCTTCAATGTCGATGTGCTAACCAGCCAACAGTCATGCACCCATTAGTTTAATTTGTTGATGACCATCTCCCGGTCGGGGGATCGAACCGCCATACTGCAACTCCACATAGCATCAACAACCAGACATCTTTCCACTGGACCACCACGCCAAGAAAAGTCTCAGGTTAGCAGACCAGCTTTCACATGTCTGATATACTGACACACTGACGATTCATATGGGACTATCTGTGGATGCACCTGCCACGATTCAATCCTTGGCATTTAAGCCTATTGTACTCTGACTCCATCACGGCTCTGGTAGTATATGTATTTTATTTTATTGACGCACTGGCAACGTGCGGCTTCCATTTTGATATGCTAACCAGCCGACAGTCATGCACCCATTAGTTTAATTTGTTGATCTCCATCTCCCGGTCGGGGGATTGAACTGCCATACTGCAACTCCACATAGCATCAGCAACCAGACATCTTTCCACTAGACCTCTGCGCCAAGAAAAGTCTCAGGTTAGCAGACAAGCTTTCACATGTCTGATATACTGACACACTGACGATTCATATGGGACTATCTGTGGATGCACCTGCCACGATTCAATCCTTGGCATTTCAGCCTATTGTACTCTGACTCCATCACGGCTCTCGCAGTATATGTATTTTATTTTATTGACGCACTGGCAAAGTGCGGCTTCAATGTCGATGTGCTAACCAGCCGACAGTCATGCACCCATTAGTTTGATTTGCTGATCACCATCTCCCGGTCGGGGGATCGAACCGCCATACTGCAACACCGCATAGCATCAGCAAACAGACATCTTTCACTGGACCACCGCGCCAAGAAAAGTCTCAGGTTAGCAGACCAGCTTTCACATGTCTGATATACTGACACACTGACGATTTATATGGGACTATCTGTGGATGCACCTGCCACGATTCAATCCTTGGCATTTAAGCCTATTGTACTCTGACTCCATCACGGCTCTGGCAGTATATGTATTTTATTTTATTGACGCACTGGCAACGTGCGGCTTCAATGTCAATGTGCTAACCAGCCGACAGTCATGCACCCATTAGTTTAATTTGTTGATCACCATCTCCCGGTCGGGAGATCGAACCGCCATACTGCAACTCCACATAGCATCAACAACCAGACATCTTTCCACTGGACCACCGCGCCAAGAAAAGTCTCAGGTTAGCAGACCAGCTTTCACATGTCTGATATACTGACACACTGACGATTCATATGGGACTATCTGTGGATGCACCTGCCACGATTCAATCCTTGGCATTTAAGCCTATTGTACTCTGACTCCATCACGGCTCTGGTAGTATATGTATTTTATTTTATTGACGCACTGGCAACGTGCGGCTTCAATTTTGATATGCTAACCAGCCGACAGTCATGCACCCATTAGTTTAATTTGTTGATCTCCATCTCCCGGTCGGGGGATCGAACCGCCATACTGCAACTCCACATAGCATCAGCAACCAGACATCTTTCCACTAGACCTTTGCGCCAAGAAAAGTCTCAGGTTAGCAGACAAGCTTTCACATGTCTGATATACTGACACACTGACGATTCATATGGGACTATCTGTGGATGCACCTGCCACGATTTAATCCTTGGCATTTCAGCCTATTGTACTCTGACTCCATCACGGCTCTCGCAGTATATGTATTTTATTTTATTGACGCACTGGCAATGTGCGGCTTCAATTTCGATGTGCTAACCAGCCGACAGTCATGCATCCATTAGTTTAATTTGTTGATCACCATCTCCCGGTCGGGGGATCGAACCGCCATACTGCAACTCTGCATAGCATCAGCAACCAGACATCATTGCACTGGACCACCGCGCCAAGAAAAGTCTCATGTAGCAGACAAGTTTTCACATGTCTGATATACTGACACACTGACGATTTATATGGGACTATCTGTGGATGCACCTGCCACGATTCAATCCTTGGCATTTAAGCCTATTGTACTCTGACTCCATCACGGCTCTGGCAGTATATGTATTTTATTTTATTGACGCACTGGCAACGTGCGGCTTCAATTTCGATGTGCTAACCAGCCGAGAGTCATGCACCCATTAGTTTAATTTGTTGATCACCATCTCCCTGTCGGGGGATCGAACCGCCATACTGCAACTCCGCATAGCATCAGCAACCAGACATCTTTCCACTGGACCATCGCGCCAAGAAACGTCTCAGGTTAGCAGACTAGCTTTCACATGTCTGATATACTGACACACTGACGATTCATATGGGACTATCTGTGGATGCACCTGCCACGATTCAATCCTTGGCATTTCAGCCTATTGTACTCTGACTCCATCACGGCTCTGGCAGTGTATGTATTTTATTTTATTGACGCACTGGCAACGTGCGGCTTCAATTTCGATATGCTAACCAGCCGACAGTCATGCACCCATTAGTTTAATTTGTTGATCACCATCTCCCGGTCGGGGGATCGAACCACCATACTGCAACTCCACATAGCATCAGCAACCAGATATCTTTCCACTGGACCACAGTGCCAAGAAAAGTCTCAGGTTTGCAGACCAGCTTTCACATGTCTTATATACTGACAAACTGACGATTCACATGGGACTATCTGTGGATGCACCTGCCACGATTCAATCCTTGGCATTTCAGCCTATTTTACTCTGACTCCATCACGGCTCTGGCAGTATATGTATTTTATTTTATTGACGCACTGGCAAAGTGCGGCTTCAATTTCGATGTGCTAACTAGCCGACAGTCATGCACCCATTAGTTTAATTTGTTGATCACCATCTCCCGGTCGGGTGATCGAACCGCCAGACTGCAACTCCGCAGACCATCAG
This sequence comes from Chaetoderma sp. LZ-2023a, assembly GCA_034401795.1. Lineage (NCBI taxonomy): Eukaryota > Metazoa > Mollusca > Caudofoveata > Chaetodermatida > Chaetodermatidae > Chaetoderma > Chaetoderma sp. LZ-2023a. Next base: position 75,514,865 of record CM067368.1, read on the forward strand.
CAACCAGACATCTTTCCACTGGACCACCACGCCAAGAAAAGTCTCAGGTTAGCAGACCAGCTTTCACATGTCTGATATACTGACACACTGACGATTCATATGGGACTATCTGTGGATGCACCTGCCACGATTCAATCCTTGGCATTTAAGCCTATTGTACTCTGACTCCATCACGGCTCTGGCAGTATATGTATTTTATTTTATTGATGCACTGGCAACGTGCGGCTTCAATGTTGATGTGCTAACCAGCCGACAGTCATGCACCCATTAGTTTGATTTGCTGATCACCATCTCCCGGTCGGGGGATCGAACCACCATACTGCAACACCGCATAGCATCAGCAACCAGACATCTTTCACTGGACCACCGCGCCAAGAAAAGTCTCAGGTTAGCAGACCAGCTTTCACATGTCTGATATACTGACACACTGACGATTTATATGGGACTATCTGTGGATGCACCTGCCACGATTCAATCCTTGGCATTTAAGCCTATTGTACTCTGACTCCATCACGGCTCTGGCAGTATATGTATTTTATTTTATTGACGCACTGGCAACGTGCGCCTTCAATGTCGATGTGCTAACCAGCCAACAGTCATGCACCCATTAGTTTAATTTGTTGATGACCATCTCCCGGTCGGGGGATCGAACCGCCATACTGCAACTCCACATAGCATCAACAACCAGACATCTTTCCACTGGACCACCACGCCAAGAAAAGTCTCAGGTTAGCAGACCAGCTTTCACATGTCTGATATACTGACACACTGACGATTCATATGGGACTATCTGTGGATGCACCTGCCACGATTCAATCCTTGGCATTTAAGCCTATTGTACTCTGACTCCATCACGGCTCTGGTAGTATATGTATTTTATTTTATTGACGCACTGGCAACGTGCGGCTTCCATTTTGATATGCTAACCAGCCGACAGTCATGCACCCATTAGTTTAATTTGTTGATCTCCATCTCCCGGTCGGGGGATTGAACCGCCATACTGCAACTCCACATAGCATCAGCAACCAGACATCTTTCCACTAGACCTCTGCGCCAAGAAAAGTCTCAGGTTAGCAGACAAGCTTTCACATGTCTGATATACTGACACACTGACGATTCATATGGGACTATCTGTGGATGCACCTGCCACGATTCAATCCTTGGCATTTCAGCCTATTGTACTCTGACTCCATCACGGCTCTCGCATTATATGTATTTTATTTTATTGACGCACTGGCAAAGTGCGGCTTCAATGTCGATGTGCTAACCAGCCGACAGTCATGCACCCATTAGTTTAATTTGTTGATCACCATCTCCCGGTCGGGAGATCGAACCGCCATACTGCAACTCCACATAGCATCAACAATCAGACATCTTTCCACTGGACCACCGCGCCAAGAAAAGTCTCAGGTTAGCAGACCAGCTTTCACATGTCTGATATACTGACACACTGACGATTCATATGGGACTATCTGTGGATGCACCTGCCACGATTCAATCCTTGGCATTTAAGCCTATTGTACTCTGACTCCATCACGGCTCTGGTAGTATATGTATTTTATTTTATTGACGCACTGGCAACGTGCGGCTTCAATTTTGATATGCTAACCAGCCGACAGTCATGCACCCATTAGTTTAATTTGTTGATCTCCATCTCCCGGTCGGGGGATCGAACCGCCATACTGCAACTCCACATAGCATCAGCAACCAGACATCTTTCCACTAGACCTTTGCGCCAAGAAAAGTCTCAGGTTAGCAGACAAGCTTTCACATGTCTGATATACTGACACACTGACGATTCATATGGGACTATCTGTGGATGCACCTGCCACGATTCAATCCTTGGCATTTCAGCCTATTGTACTCTGACTCCATCACGGCTCTCGCAGTATATGTATTTTATTTTATTGACGCACTGGCAATGTGCGGCTTCAATTTCGATGTGCTAACCAGCCGACAGTCATGCATCCATTAGTTTAATTTGTTGATCACCATCTCCCGGTCGGGGGATCGAACCGCCATACTGCAACTCCGCATAGCATCAGCAACCAGACATCATTGCACTGGACCACCGCGCCAAGAAAAGTCTCATGTAGCAGACAAGTTTTCACATGTCTGATATACTGACACACTGACGATTTATATGGGACTATCTGTGGATGCACCTGCCACGATTCAATCCTTGGCATTTAAGCCTATTGTACTCTGACTCCATCACGGCTCTGGCAGTATATGTATTTTATTTTATTGACGCACTGGCAACGTGCGGCTTCAATTTCGATGTGCTAACCAGCCGAGAGTCATGCACCCATTAGTTTAATTTGTTGATCACCATCTCCCTGTCGGGGGATCGAACCGCCATACTGCAACTCCGCATAGCATCAGCAACCAGACATCTTTCCACTGGACCATCGCGCCAAGAAACGTCTCAGGTTAGCAGACTAGCTTTCACATGTCTGATATACTGACACACTGACGATTCATATGGGACTATCTGTGGATGCACCTGCCACGATTCAATCCTTGGCATTTCAGCCTATTGTACTCTGACTCCATCACGGCTCTGGCAGTGTATGTATTTTATTTTATTGACGCACTGGCAACGTGCGGCTTCAATTTCGATATGCTAACCAGCCGACAGTCATGCACCCATTAGTTTAATTTGTTGATCACCATCTCCCGGTCGGGGGATCGAACCACCATACTGCAACTCCACATAGCATCAGCAACCAGATATCTTTTACACTGGACCACAGTGCCAAGAAAAGTCTCAGGTTTGCAGACCAGCTTTCACATGTCTTATATACTGACAAACTGACGATTCACATGGGACTATCTGTGGATGCACCTGCCACGATTCAATCCTTGGCATTTCAGCCTATTGTACTCTGACTCCATCACGGCTCTGGCAGTATATGTATTTTATTTTATTGACGCACTGGCAAAGTGCGGCTTCAATTTCGATGTGCTAACTAGCCGACAGTCATGCACCCATTAGTTTAATTTGTTGATCACCATCTCCCGGTCGGGTGATCGAACCGCCAGACTGCAACTCCGCAGACCATCAGCAACCAGACATCTTTCCACTGGACCACCGCGCCAAGAAAAGTCTCAGGTTAGCAGACCAGCTTTCACATGTCTGATATACTGACACACTGACGATTCATATGGGACTATCTGTGGATGCACCTGCCACGATTCAATCCTTGGCATTTAAGCCTATTGTACTCTGACTCCATCACGGCTCTGGCAGTATATGTATTTTATTTTATTGATGCACTGGCAACGTGCGGCTTCAATGTCGATGTGCTAACCAGCCGACAGTCATGCACCCATTAGTTTGATTTGCTGATCACCATCTCCTGGTCGGGGGATCGAACCGCCATACTGCAACTCCACATAGCATCAGCAACCAGACATCTTTCCACTAGACCTTTGCGCCAAGAAAAGTCTCAGGTTAGCAGACAAGCTTTCACATGTCTGATATACTGACACACTGACGATTCATATGGGACTATCTGTGGATGCACCTGCCACGATTCAATCCTTGGCATTTCAGCCTATTGTACTCTGACTCCATCACGGCTCTCGCAGTATATGTATTTTATTTTATTGACGCACTGGCAATGTGCGGCTTCAATTTCGATGTGCTAACCAGCCGACAGTCATGCATCCATTAGTTTAATTTGTTGATCACCATCTCCCGGTCGGGGGATCGAACCGCCATACTGCAACTCCGCATAGCATCAGCAACCAGACATCATTGCACTGGACCACCGCGCCAAGAAAAGTCTCATGTAGCAGACAAGTTTTCACATGTCTGATATACTGACACACTGACGATTTATATGGGACTATCTGTGGATGCACCTGCCACGATTCAATCCTTGGCATTTAAGCCTATTGTACTCTGACTCCATCACGGCTCTGGCAGTATATGTATTTTATTTTATTGACGCACTGGCAACGTGCGGCTTCAATTTCGATGTGCTAACCAGCCGAGAGTCATGCACCCATTAGTTTAATTTGTTGATCACCATCTCCCTGTCGGGGGATCGAACCGCCATACTGCAACTCCGCATAGCATCAGCAACCAGACATCTTTCCACTGGACCATCGCGCCAAGAAACGTCTCAGGTTAGCAGACTAGCTTTCACATGTCTGATATACTGACACACTGACGATTCATATGGGACTATCTGTGGATGCACCTGCCACGATTCAATCCTTGGCATTTCAGCCTATTGTACTCTGACTCCATCACGGCTCTGGCAGTGTATGTATTTTATTTTATTGACGCACTGGCAACGTGCGGCTTCAATTTCGATATGCTAACCAGCCGACAGTCATGCACCCATTAGTTTAATTTGTTGATCACCATCTCCCGGTCGGGGGATCGAACCACCATACTGCAACTCCACATAGCATCAGCAACCAGATATCTTTTACACTGGACCACAGTGCCAAGAAAAGTCTCAGGTTTGCAGACCAGCTTTCACATGTCTTATATACTGACAAACTGACGATTCACATGGGACTATCTGTGGATGCACCTGCCACGATTCAATCCTTGGCATTTCAGCCTATTGTACTCTGACTCCATCACGGCTCTGGCAGTATATGTATTTTATTTTATTGACGCACTGGCAAAGTGCGGCTTCAATTTCGATGTGCTAACTAGCCGACAGTCATGCACCCATTAGTTTAATTTGTTGATCACCATCTCCCGGTCGGGTGATCGAACCGCCAGACTGCAACTCCGCAGACCATCAGCAACCAGACATCTTTCCACTGGACCACCGCGCCAAGAAAAGTCTCAGGTTAGCAGACCAGCTTTCACATGTCTGATATACTGACACACTGACGATTCATATGGGACTATCTGTGGATGCACCTGCCACGATTCAATCCTTGGCATTTAAGCCTATTGTACTCTGACTCCATCACGGCTCTGGCAGTATATGTATTTTATTTTATTGATGCACTGGCAACGTGCGGCTTCAATGTCGATGTGCTAACCAGCCGACAGTCATGCACCCATTAGTTTGATTTGCTGATCACCATCTCCCGGTCGGGGGATCGAACCACCATACTGCAACACCGCATAGCATCAGCAACCAGACATCTTTCACTGGACCACCGCGCCAAGAAAAGTCTCAGGTTAGCAGACCAGCTTTCACATGTCTGATATACTGACACACTGACGATTTATATGGGACTATCTGTGGATGCACCTGCCACGATTCAATCCTTGGCATTTAAGCCTATTGTACTCTGACTCCATCACGGCTCTGGCAGTATATGTATTTTATTTTATTGACGCACTGGCAACGTGCGGCTTCAATTTTGATATGCTAACCAGCCGACAGTCATGCACCCATTAGTTTAATTTGTTGATCTCCATCTCCCGGTCGGGGGATCGAACCGCCATACTGCAACTCCACATAGCATCAGCAACCAGACATCTTTCCACTAGACCTCTGCGCCAAGAAAAGTCTCAGGTTAGCAGACAAGCTTTCACATGTCTGATATACTGACACACTGACGATTCATATGGGACTATCTGTGGATGCACCTGCCACGATTCAATCCTTGGCATTTCAGCCTATTGTACTCTGACTCCATCACGGCTCTCGCAGTATATGTATTTTATTTTATTGACGCACTGGCAAAGTGCGGCTTCAATTTCGATGTGCTAACCAGCCGACATTCATGCACCCATTAGTTTAATTTGTTGATCACCATCTCCCGGTCGGGGGATCGAACCGCCATACTGCAACTCTGCATAGCATCAGCAACCAGACATCTTTCCACTGGACCACCGCGCCAAGAAAAGTCTCAGGTTAGCAGACAAGTTTTCACATGTCTGATATACTGACACACTGACGGTTTATATGGGACTATCTGTGGATGCACCTGCCACGATTCAATCCTTGGCATTTAAGCCTATTGTACTCTGACTCCATCACGGCTCTGGCAGTATATGTATTTTATTTTATTGACGCACTGGCAACGTGCGGCTTCAATTTCGATGTGCTAACCAGCCGAGAGTCATGCACCCATTAGTTTAATTTGTTGATCACCATCTTACGGTCGGGGGATCGAACCGCCATACTGCAACTCCGCATAGCATCAGCAACCAGACATCTTTCCACTGGACCATCGCGCCAAGAAACGTCTCAGGTTAGCAGACTAGCTTTCACATGTCTGATATACTGACAAACTGACGATTCACATGGGACTATCTGTGGATGCACCTGCCATGATTCAATCCTTAGCATTGAAGGCCATTGTACTCTGACTCCATCACGGCTCTGGCAGTATATGTATTTTATTTTATTGACGCACTGGCAATGCGCGGCTTCAATTTCGATGTGCTAACTAGCCGACAGTCATGCACCCATTAGTTTACTTTGTTGATCACCCTCTCCCGGACGGGGGATCGAACCGCCATACTGCAACTCCGCATAGCATCAGCAACCAGACATATTTCCACTGGACCACTTCGCCAAGAAAATTCTCAGGTTAGCAGACCAGCTTTCACATGTCTGATATACTGACACACTGACGATTCATATGGGACCATCTGGGGATGCACCTGCCACGATTCAATCCTTGGCATTTAAGCCTATTGTACTCTGACTCCATCACGGCTCTGGCAGTATATGTATTTTATTTTATTGACGCACTGGCAATGGGCGGCTTCAATTTCGATGTGCTAACCAGCCGACAGTCATGCACCCATTAGTTTAATTTGTTGATCACCATCTCCCGGTCGGGGGATCGAACCGCCATACTGCAACTCCGCATAGCATCAGCAACCAGACATCTTTCCACTGGACCACCACGCCAGGAAATGTCTCAGGTTATCAGACCAGCTTTCACATGTTTGATATACTGACACACTGACGATTCATATGGGACTATCTGTGGATGCACCTGCCATGATTCAATCCTTGGAAGTTAAGCCTATTTTACTCTGACTCCATCACGGCTCTGGCAGTATATGTATTTTATTTTATTGACGCACTGGCAACGTGCGGCTTCAATTTCGATGTGCTAACCAGCCGAGAGTCATGCACCCATTAGTTTAATTTGTTGATCACCATCTCCCGGTCGGGGGATCGAACCGCCATACTGCAACTCCACATAGCATCAACAACCAGACATCTTTCCACTGGACCACCGCGCCAAGAAAATCTCAGGTTAGCAGAACAGCTTTCACATGTCTGATACACTGACACACTGACGATTCATATGGGACTATCTGTGGATGCACCTGCCACGATTCAATCCTTGGCATTTAAGCCTATTGTACTCTGACTCCATCACGGCTCTGGCAGTATATGTATTTTATTTTATTGACGCACTGGCAAAGTGCAGCTTCAATTTCGATGTGCTAAGCAGCCGAGAGTCATGCACCCATTAGTTTACTTTGTTGATCACCATCTCCCGGTCGGGGGATCGAACCGCCATACTGCAACTCCGCATAGCATCAGCAACCAGACATGTTTCCACTGGACCAGAGTGCCAAGCAAAGTCTCAGGTTAGCAGACCAGCTTTCACATATCCTATATACTGACACACTGACGATTCATATGGGACTATCTGTGGATGCACCTGCCATGATTCAATCCTTAGCATTGAAGCCCATTGTACACTGACTCCATCACGGCTCTGGCAGTATATGTATTTTATTTTATTGACGCACTGGCAATGGGCGGCTTCAATTTCGATGTGCTAACCAGCCGACAGTCATGCACCCATTAGTTTAATTTGTTGATCACCATCTCCCGGTCGGGGGATCGAACCGCCATACTGCAACTCCGCATAGCATCAGCAACCAGACATCTTTCCACTAGACCACCACGCCAGGAAATGTCTCAGGTTATCAGACCAGCTTTCACATGTTTGATATACTGACACACTGACGATTCATATGGGACTATCTGTGGATGCACCTGCCACGATTCAATCCTTGGAATTTAAGCCTATTTTACTCTGACTCCATCACGGCTCTGGCAGTATATGTATTTTATTTTATTGACGCACTGGCAACGTGCGGCTTCAATTTCGATGTGCTAACCAGCCGAGAGTCATGCACCCATTAGTTTAATTTGTTGATCACCATCTCCCGGTCAGGGGATCGAACCGCCATACTGCAACTCCGCATAGCATCAACAACCAGACATCTTTCCACTGGACCACCGCGCCAAGAAAAGTCTCAGGTTAGCAGACCAGCTTTCACATGTCTGATATACTGACACACTGACGATTCATATGGGACTATCTGTGGATGCACCTGCCACGAATCAATCCTTGGCATTTAAGCCTATTGTACTCTGACTCCATCACGGCTCTGGCAGTATATGTATTTTATTTTATTGACGCACTGGCAACGTGCGGCTTCAATTTCGATGTGCTAACCAGCCGACAGTCATGCACCCATAAGTTTAATTTGTTGATGACCATCTCCCGGTCGGGGGATCGAACCGCCATACTGCAACTCCACATAGCATCAGCAATCAGACATCTTTCCACTGGACCACTGCGCCAAGAAAATCTCAGGTTAGCAGAACAGCTTTCACATGTCTGATATACTGACACACTGACGATTCATATGGGACTATCTGTGGATGCAACTGCCACGATTCAATCCTTGGCATTTAAGCCTATTTTACTCTGACTCCATCACGGCTCTGGCAGTATATGTATTTTATTTTATTGACGCACTGGCAACGTGCGGCTTCAATTTCGATGTGCTAACCAGCCGACAGTCATGCACCCATTAGTTTAATTTGTTGATCACCATCTCCCGGTTGGGGGATCGAACCACCATACTGCAACTCCGCATAGCATCAGCAACCAGATATCTTTCCACGGGACCACCGCGCCAAGAAAAGTATCAGGTTAGCAGACGAGCTTTCACATGTCTGATATACTGACACACTGACGATTCATATGGGACTATCTGTGGATGCACCTGCCACGATTCAATCCTTGGCATTTAAGCCTATTGTACTCTGACTCCATCACGGCTCTGGCAGTATATGTATTTTATTTTATTGACGCACTGGCAACGTGCAGCTTCAATTTCGATGTGCTAACCAGCCGACAGTCATGCACCCATTAGTTTAATTTGCTGATCACCATCTCCCGGTCCGGGGTTCGAACCGCCATACTGCAACACCACATAGAATCAGCAACCAGACATCTTTCCACAGGACCACCGCGCCAAGAAAAGTCTCAGGATAGCAGACCAGCTTTCACATGTCTGATATACTGACACACTGACGATTCATATGGGACTATCTGTGGATGCACCTGCCACGATTCAATCCTTGGCATTTCAGCCTATTGTACTCTGACTCCATCACGGCTCTCGCAGTATATGTATTTTATTTTATTGACGCACTGGCAAAGTGCGGCTTCAATTTCGATGTGCTAACCAGCCGACAGTCATGCACCCATTAGTTTAATTTGTTGATCACCATCTCCCGGTCGGGGGATCGAACCGCCATACTGCAACTCTGCATAGCATCAGCAACCAGACATCTTTCCACTGGACCACCGCGCCAAGAAAAGTCTCAGGTTAGCAGACAAGTTTTCACATGTCTGATATACTGACACACTGACGATTTATATGGGACTATCTGTGGATGCACCTGCCACGATTCAATCCTTGGCATTTAAGCCTATTGTACTCTGACTCCATCACGGCTCTGGCAGTATATGTATTTTATTTTATTGACGCACTGGCAACGTGCGGCTTCAATTTCGATGTGCTAACCAGCCGAGAGTCATGCACCCATTAGTTTAATTTGTTGATCACCATCTCCCGGTCGGGGGATCGAACCGCCATACTGCAACTCCGCATAGCATCAGCAACCAGACATCTTTCCACTGGACCATCGCGCCAAGAAACGTCTCAGGTTAGCAGACTAGCTTTCACATGTCTGATATACTGACAAACTGACGATTCACATGGGACTATCTGTGGATGCACCTGCCATGATTCAATCCTTAGCATTGAAGGCCATTGTACTCTGACTCCATCACGGCTCTGGCAGTATATGTATTTTATTTTATTGACGCACTGGCAATGCGCGGCTTCAATTTCGATGTGCTAACTAGCCGACAGTCATGCACCCATTAGTTTACTTTGTTGATCACCCTCTCCCGGACGGGGGATCGAACCGCCATACTGCAACTCAGCATAGCATCAGCAACCAGACATATTTCCACTGGACCACTTCGCCAAGAAAATTCTCAGGTTAGCAGACCAGCTTTCACATGTCTGATATACTGACACACTGACGATTCATATGGGACCATCTGGGGATGCACCTGCCACGATTCAATCCTTGGCATTTAAGCCTATTGTACTCTGACTCCATCACGGCTCTGGCAGTATATGTATTTTATTTTATTGACGCACTGGCAAAGTGCAGCTTCAATTTCGATGTGCTAAGCAGCCGAGAGTCATGCACCCATTAGTTTAATTTGTTGATCACCATCTCCCGGTCGGGGGATCGAACCGCCATACTGCAACTCCGCATAGCATCAGCAACCAGACATGTTTCCACTGGACCACAGTGCCAAGCAAAGTCTCAGGTTAGCAGACCAGCTTTCACATGTCTTATATACTGACACACTGACGATTCATATGGGACTATCTGTGGATGCACCTGCCATGATTCAATCCTTAGCATTGAAGCCCATTGTACTCTGACTCCATCACGGCTCTGGCAGTATATGTATTTTATTTTATTGACGCACTGGCAATGGGCGGCTTCAATTTCGATGTGCTAACCAGCCGACAGTCATGCACCCATTAGTTTAATTTGTTGATCACCATCTCCCGGTCGGGGGATCGAACCGCCATACTGCAACTCCGCATAGCATCAGCAACCAGACATCTTTCCACTGGACCACCGCGCCAGGAAATGTCTCAGGTTATCAGACCAGCTTTCACATGTTTGATATACTGACACACTGACGATTCATATGGGACTATCTGTGGATGCACCTGCCACGATTCAATCCTTGGAATTTAAGCCTATTTTACTCTGACTCCATCACGGCTCTGGCAGTATATGTATTTTATTTTATTGACGCACTGGCAACGTGCGGCTTCAATTTCGATGTGCTAACCAGCCGAGAGTCATGCACCCATTAGTTTAATTTGTTGATCACCATCTCCCGGTCAGGGGATCGAACCGCCATACTGCAACTCCGCATAGCATCAACAACCAGACATCTTTCCACTGGACCACCGCGCCAAGAAAAGTCTCAGGTTAGCAGACCAGCTTTCACATGTCTGATATACTGACACACTGACGATTCATATTGGACTATCTGTGGATGCACCTGCCACGAATCAATCCTTGGCATTTAAGCCTATTGTACTCTGACTCCATCACGGCTCTGGCAGTATATGTATTTTATTTTATTGACGCACTGGCAACGTGCGGCTTCAATTTCGATGTGCTAACCAGCCGACAGTCATGCACCCATAAGTTTAATTTGTTGATCACCATCTCCCGGTCGGGGGATCGAACCGCCATACTGCAACGCCACATAGCATCAGCAATCAGACATCTTTCCACTGGACCACTGCGCCAAGAAAATCTCAGGTTAGCAGAACAGCTTTCACATGTCTGATATACTGACACACTGACGATTCATATGGGACTATCTGTGGATGCAACTGCCACGATTCAATCCTTGGCATTTAAGCCTATTTTACTCTGACTCCATCACGGCTCTGGCAGTATATGTATTTTATTTTATTGACGCACTGGCAACGTGCGGCTTCAATTTCGATGTGCTAACCAGCCGACAGTCATGCACCCATTAGTTTAATTTGTTGATCACCATCTCCCGGTTGGGGGATCGAACCACCATACTGCAACTCCGCATAGCATCAGCAACCAGATATCTTTCCACGGGACCACCGCGCCAAGAAAAGTATCAGGTTAGCAGACGAGCTTTCACATGTCTGATATACTGACACACTGACGATTCATATGGGACTATCTGTGGATGCACCTGCCACGATTCAATCCTTGGCATTTAAGCCTATTGTACTCTGACTCCATCACGGCTCTGGCAGTATATGTATTTTATTTTATTGACGCACTGGCAACGTGCGGCTTCAATTTCGATGTGCTAACCAGCCGACAGTCATGCACCCATTAGTTTAATTTGCTGATCACCATCTCCCGGTCGGGGGATCGAACCGCCATACTGCAACACCACATAGAATCAGCAACCAGACATCTTTCCACAGGACCATCCCGCCAAGAAAAGTCTCAGGATAGCAGACCAGCTTTCACATGTCTGATATACTGACACACTGACGATTTATATGGGACTATCTGTGGATGCACCTGCCACGATTCAATCCTTGGCATTTAAGCCTGTTGTACTCTAACTCCATCACGGCTCTGGCAGTATATGTATTTTATTTTATTGACGCACTGGCAACGTGCGGCTTCAATGTCGATGTGCTACCCAGCCGACAGTCATGCATCCATTAGTTTAATGTGTTGATCACCATCTCCCGGTCGGGGGATCGAACCGCCATACTGCAACTCCGCATAGCATCAGCAATCAGACATCTTTCCACTGGACCACCGCGCCAAGAAAATCTCAGGTTAGCAGAAGAGCTTTCACATGTCTGATATACTGACACACTGACGATTCATATGTGACTATCTGTGGATGCACCTGCCACGATTCAATCCTTGGCATTTAAGCCTATTTTCCTCTGACTCCATCACGGCTCTGGCAGTATATGTATTTTATTTCATTGACGCACTGGCAACGTGCGGCTTCAATTTCGATGTGTTAACCAGCCGAGAGTCATGCACCCATTAGTTTAATTTGTTGATCACCATCTCCCGGTCGGGGGTTCGAACCGCCATACTGCAACTCCGTATACCATCAGCAACCAGACATCATTCCACTGATCCACCGTGCCAAGAAAAGTCTCAGGTTAGCAGACCAGCTTTCACATGTCTGATATACTGACACACTAACGATTTATATGGGACCATCTGTGGATGCAGCTGCCACGATTAAATCCTTGGCATTTAAGCCTATTGTACTCTGACTCCATCACGGCTCTGGCAGTATATGTATTTTATTTTATTGACGCACTGGCAACGTGCGGCTTCAATTTCGATGTGCTAACCAGCCGAGAGTCATGCACCCATTAGTTTAATTTGTTGATCACCATCTCCCGGTCGGGGGATCGAACCGCCATACTGCAACTCCGCATAGCATCAGCAACCAGACATCTTTCCACTGGACCACCGCGCCAAGAAAAGTATCAGGTTATCAGACGAGCTTTCACATGTCTGATATACTGACACACTGACGATTCATATGGGACTATCTGTGGATGCACCTGCCACGATTCAATCCTTGGCATTTAAGCCTATTTTACTCTGACTCCATCACGGCTCTGGCAGTATATGTAATTTATTTCATTGACGCACTGGCAACGTGCAGCTTCAATTTCGATGTGCTAACCAGCCGAGAGTCATGCACCCATTAGTTTAATTTGTTGATCACCATCTCCCGGTCGGGGGATCGAACCGCCATACTGCAACTCCGCATAGCATCAGCAACCAGACATCTTTCCACTGGACCACCGCGCCAAGAAAATCTCAGGTTAGCAGACCAGCTTTCACATGTCTGATATACTGACACACTGACGGTTCATATGGGACTATCTGTGGATGCACCTGCCACGATTCAATCCTTGGCATTTAAGCCTATTTTACTCTGACTCCATCACGGCCCTGGCAGTATATGTATTTTATTTTATTGACGCACTGGCAACGTGCGGCTTCAATTTCGATGTGCTAACCAGCCGAGAGTCATGCATCCATTAGTTTAATTTGTTGATCACCATCTCCCGGACGGGGGATCGAACCGCCATACTGCAACTCCGCATAGCATCAGCAACCAGACATCCTTTCACTGGACCACCGCGCCAAGAAAAGTCTCAGGTTAGCAGACCAGCTTTCACATGTCTGATATACTGACACACTGACGATTCATATGGGACTATCTGGTGATGCACCTGCCACGATTCAATCCTTGGCATTTAGGCCTATTGTACTCTGACTCCATCACGGCTCTGGCAGTATATGTATTTTATTTTATTGACGCACTGGCAACGTGCGGCTTCAATTTCGATGTGCTAACCAGCCGAGAGTCATGCACCCATAAGTTTAATTTGTTGATCACCATCTCCCGATCGGGGGATCGAACCGCCATACTGCAACTCCGCATAGCATCAGCAATCAGACATCCTTTCACTGGACCACCACGCCAAGAAAAGTCTCAGGTTAGCAGACCAGCTTTCACATGTCTGATATACTGACACACTGACGATTCATATGGGACTATCTGGTGATGCACCTGCCACGATTCAATCCTTGGCATTTAGGCCTATTGTACTCTGACTCCATCACGGCTCTGGCAGTATATGTATTTTATTTTATTGATGCACTGGCAACGTGCGGCTTCAATTTCGATGTGCTAACCAGCCGAGAGTCATGCACCCATTAGTTTAATTTGTTGATCACCATCTCCCGGTCGGGGGATCGAACCGCCATACTGCAACTCCGCATAGCATCAGCAACCAGACATCTTTCCACTGGACCTCCGCGCCAAGAAAATCTCAGGTTAGCAGACCAGCTTTCACATGTCTGATATACTGACACACTGACGATTCATATGGGACTATCTGTGGATGCACCTGCCACGATTCAATCCTTGGCATTTAAGCCTATTTTACTCTGACTCCATCACGGCTCTGGCAGTATATGTATTTTATTGTATTGACGCACTGGCAACGTGCGGCTTCAATTTCGATGTGCTAACCAGCCGACAGTCATGCACCCATTAGTTTAATTTGTTGATCACCATCTCCCGGTCGGGGGATCGAACCGCCATACTGCAACTCCGCATAGCATCAGCAACCAGACATCTTTCCACTGGACCACCACGCCAAGAAAAGTCTCAGGTTAGCAGACCAGGTTTCACATGTTTGATATACTGACACACTGACGATTCATATGGGACTATCTGTGGATGCACCTGCCACGATTCAATCCTTGGCATTTAAGCCTATTGTACTCTGACTCCATCACGTCTCTGGCAGTATATGTATTTTATTTTATTGACGCACTGACAACGTGCAGCTTCAATTTCGATGTGCTAACCAGCCGACAGTCATGCACCCATTAGTTTAATTTGTTGATCACCATCTCCCGGTCGGGGGATCGAACCGCCATACTGCTACTCCGCATAGCATCAGCAACCAGACATCTTTCCACTGGACCACCGCGCCAAGAAAAGTCTCAGGTTAGCAGACCAGCTTTCACATGTCTGATATACTGACACACTGACTATTCATATGGGACTATCTGTGGATGCACCTGCCACGATTCAATCCTTGGCATTTAAGCCTATTTTACTCTGACTCCATCACGGCTCTGGCAGTATATGTATTTTATTTTATTGACGCACTGGCAACGTGCGGCTTCAATTTCGATGTGCTAACCAGCCGAGAGTCATGCATCCATTAGTTTAATTTGTTGATCACCATCTCCCGGTCGGGGGATCGAACCGCCATACTGCAACTCCGCATAGCATCAGCAACCAGACATATTTCCACTGGACCACCACGCCAAGAAAAGTCTCAGGTTAGCAGACCAGGTTTCACATGTTTGATATACTGACACACTGACGATTCATATGGGACTATCTGTGGATGCACCTGCCACGATTCAATCCTTGGCATTTAAGCCTATTTTACTCTAACTCCATCACGGCTCTAGCAGTATATGTATTTTATTTTATTGACGCACTGGCAACGTGCGGCTTCAATTTCGATGTGCTAACCAGCCGAGAGTCATGCACCCATTAGTTTAATTTGTTGATCACCATCTCCCGGTCGGGGAATCGAACCGCCATACTACAACTCCGCATAGCATCAGCAACCAGACATCTTTCCACTGGACCACCGCGCCAAGAAAATCTCAGGTTAGCAGACCAGCTTTCACATGTCTGATATACTGACACACTGACGATTCATATGGGACTATCTGTGGATGCACCTGCCACGATTCAATCCTTGGCATTTAAGCCTATTTTACTCTGACTCCATCACGGCTCTGGCAGTATATGTATTTTATTTTATTGACGCACTGGCAACGTGCAGCTTCAATTTCGATGTGCTAACCAGCCGAGAGTCATGCATCCATTAGTTTAATTTGTTGATCACCATCTCCCGGTCGGGGGATCGAACCGCCATACTGCAACTCCGCATAGCATCAGCAACCAGACATCTTTCCACTGGACCACCGCGCCAAGAAAATTCTCAGGTTAGCAGACCAGCTTTCACATGTCTGATATACTGACACACTGACGATTCATATGGGACTATCTGTGGATGCACCTGCCACGATTCAATCCTTGGCATTTAAGCCTATTGTACTCTGACTCCATCACGGCTCTGGCAGTATATGTATTTTATTGTATTGACGCACTGGCAACGTGCGGCTTCATTTTCGATATGCTAACCAGCCGACAGTCATGCACCCATAAGTTTAATTTGTTGATCACCATCTCCCGATCGGGGGATCGAACCGCCATACTGCAACTCCGCATAGCATCAGCAATCAGACATCCTTTCACTGGACCACCACGCCAAGAAAAGTCTCAGGTTAGCAGACCAGCTTGCACATGTCTGATATACTGACACACTGACGATTCATATGGGACTATCTGGTGATGCACCTGCCACGATTCAATCCTTGGCATTTAGGCCTATTGTACTCTGACTCCATCACGGCTCTGGCAGTATATGTATTTTATTTTATTGATGCACTGGCAACGTGCGGCTTCAATTTCGATGTGCTAACCAGCCGAGAGTCATGCACCCATTAGTTTAATTTGTTGATCACCATCTCCCGGTCGGGGGATCGAACCGCCATACTGCAACTCCGCATAGCATCAGCAACCAGACATCTTTCCACTGGACCACCGCGCCAAGAAAATCTCAGGTTAGCAGACCAGCTTTCACATGTCTGATATACTGACACACTGACGATTCATATGGGACTATCTGTGGATGCACCTGCCACGATTCAATCCTTGGCATTTAAGCCTATTTTACTCTGACTCCATCACGGCTCTGGCAGTATATGTATTTTATTGTATTGACGCACTGGCAACGTGCGGCTTCAATTTCGATGTGCTAACCAGCCGACAGTCATGCACCCATTAGTTTAATTTGTTGATCACCATCTCCCGGTCGGGGGATCGAACCGCCATACTGCAACTCCGCATAGCATCAGCAACCAGACATCTTTCCACTGGACCACCACGCCAAGAAAAGTCTCAGGTTAGCAGACCAGGTTTCAGATGTTTGATATACTGACACACTGACGATTCATATGGGACTATCTGTGGATGCACCTGCCACGATTCAATCCTTGGCATTTAAGCCTATTGTACTCTGACTCCATCACGGCTCTGGCAGTATATGTATTGTATTTTATTGACGCACTGGCAACGTGCGGCTTCAATTTCGATGTGCTAACCATCCGACAGTCATGCACCCATTAGTTTAATTTGTTGATCACCATCTCCCGGTCGGGGGATCGAACCGCCATACTGCTACTCCGCATAGCATCAGCAACCAGACATCTTTCCACTGGACCACCGCGCCAAGAAAAGTCTCAGGTTAGCAGACCAGCTTTCACATGTCTGATATACTGACACACTGACTATTCATATGGGACTATCTGTGGATGCACCTGCCACGATTCAATCCTTGGCATTTAAGCCTATTTTACTCTGACTCCATCACGGCTCTGGCAGTATATGTATTTTATTTTATTGACGCACTGGCAACGTGCGGCTTCAATTTCGATGTGCTAACCAGCCGAGAGTCATGCACCCATTAGTTTAATTTGTTGATCACCATCTCCCGGTCGGGGGATCGAACCGCCATACTGCAACTCCACATAGCATCAGCAACCAGACATCTTTCCACTGGACCACCGCGCCAAGAAAATCTCAGGTTAGCAGACCAGCTTTCACATGTCTGATATACTGACACACTGACGATTCATATGGGACTATCTGTGGATGCACCTGCCACCATTCAATCCTTGGCATTTAAGCCTATTTTACTCTGACTCCATCACGGCTCTGGCAGTATATGTATTTTATTTTATTGACGCACTGGCAACGTGTGGCTTCAATTTCGATGTGCTAACCAGCCGAGAGTCATGCATCCATTAGTTTAATTTGTTGATCACCATCTCCCGGTCGGGGGATCGAACCGCCATACTGCAACTCCGCATAGCATCAGCAACCAGACATCTTTCCACTGGACCACCGCGCCAAGAAAAGTCTCAGGTTAGCAGACCAGCTTTCACATGTCTGATATACTGACACACTGACGATTCATATGGGACTATCTGTGGATGCACCTGCCACGATTCAATCCTTTGCATTTAAGCCTATTGTACTCTGACTCCATCACGGCTCTGGCAGTATATGTATTTTATTGTATTGACGCACTGGCAACGTGCGGCTTCAATTTCGATGTGCTAACCAGCCGACAGTCATGCACCCATAAGTTTAATTTGTTGATCACCATCTCCCGATCGGGGGATCGAACCGCCATACTGCAACTCCGCATAGCATCAGCAATCAGACATCCTTTCACTGGACCACCACGCCAAGAAAAGTCTCAGGTTAGCAGACCAGCTTTCACATGTCTGATATACTGACACACTGACGATTCATATGGGACTATCTGGTGATGCACCTGCCACGATTCAATCCTTGGCATTTAGGCCTATTGTACTCTGACTCCATCACGGCTCTGGCAGTATATGTATTTTATTTTATTGATGCACTGGCAACGTGCGGCTTCAATTTCGATGTGCTAACCAGCCGAGAGTCATGCACCCATTAGTTTAATTTGTTGATCACCATCTCCCGGTCGGGGGATCGAACCGCCATACTGCAACTCCGCATAGCATCAGCAACCAGACATCTTTCCACTGGACCACCGCGCCAAGAAAATCTCAGGTTAGCAGACCAGCTTTCACATGTCTGATATACTGACACACTGACGATTCATATGGGACTATCTGTGGATGCACCTGCCACGATTCAATCCTTGGCATTTAAGCCTATTTTACTCTGACTCCATCACGGCTCTGGCAGTATATGTATTTTATTGTATTGACGCACTGGCAACGTGCGGCTTCAATTTCGATGTGCTAACCAGCCGACAGTCATGCACCCATTAGTTTAATTTGTTGATCACCATCTCCCGGTCGGGGGATCGAACCGCCATACTGCAACTCCGCATAGCATCAGCAACCAGACATCTTTCCACTGGACCACCACGCCAAGAAAAGTCTCAGGTTAGCAGACCAGGTTTCACATGTTTGATATACTGACACACTGACGATTCATATGGGACTATCTGTGGATGCACCTGCCACGATTCAATCCTTGGCATTTAAGCCTATTGTACTCTGACTCCATCACGGCTCTGGCAGTATATGTATTGTATTTTATTGACGCACTGGCAACGTGCGGCTTCAATTTCGATGTGCTAACCAGCCGACAGTCATGCACCCATTAGTTTAATTTGTTGATCACCATCTCCCGGTCGGGGGATCGAACCGCCATACTGCTACTCCGCATAGCATCAGCAACCAGACATCTTTCCACTGGACCACCGCGCCAAGAAAAGTCTCAGGTTAGCAGACCAGCTTTCACATGTCTGATATACTGACACACTGACTATTCATATGGGACTATCTGTGGATGCACCTGCCACGATTCAATCCTTGGCATTTAAGCCTATTTTACTCTGACTCCATCACGGCTCTGGCAGTATATGTATTTTATTTTATTGACGCACTGGCAACGTGCGGCTTCAATTTCGATGTGCTAACCAGCCGAGAGTCATGCATCCATTAGTTTAATTTGTTGATCACCATCTCCCGGTCGGGGGATCGAACCGCCATACTGCAACTCCGCATAGCATCAGTAACCAGACATCTTTCCACTGGACCACCACGCCAAGAAAAGTCTCAGGTTAGCAGACCAGGTTTCACATGTTTGATATACTGACACACTGACGATTCATATGGGACTATCTGTGGATGCACCTGCCACGATTCAATCCTTGGCATTTAAGCCTATTTTACTCTGACTCCATCACGGCTCTGGCAGTATATGTATTTTATTTTATTGACGCACTGGCAACGTGCGGCTTCAATTTCGATGTGCTAACCAGCCGAGAGTCATGCACCCATTAGTTTAATTTGTTGATCACCATCTCCCGGTCGGGGGATCGAACCGCCATACTGCAACTCCGCATAGCATCAGCAACCAGACATCTTTCCACTGGACCACCGCGCCAAGAAAATCTCAGGTTAGCAGACCAGCTTTCACATGTCTGATATACTGACACACTGACGATTCATATGGGACTATCTGTGGATGCACCTGCCACGATTCAATCCTTGGCATTTAAGCCTATTTTACTCTGACTCCATCACGGCTCTGGCAGTATATGTATTTTATTTTATTGACGCACTGGCAACGTGTGGCTTCAATTTCGATGTGCTAACCAGCCGAGAGTCATGCATCCATTAGTTTAATTTGTTGATCACCATCTCCCGGTCGGGGGATCGAACCGCCATACTGCAACTCCGCATAGCATCAGCAACCAGACATCTTTCCACTGGACCACCGCGCCAAGAAAAGTCTCAGGTTAGCAGACCAGCTTTCACATGTCTGATATACTGACACACTGACGATTCATATGGGACTGTCTGTGGATGCACCTGCCACGATTCAATCCTTGGCATTTAAGCCTATTGTACTCTGACTCCATCACGGCTCTGGCAGTATATGTATTTTATTGTATTGACGCACTGGCAACGTGCGGCTTCAATTTCGATGTGCTAACCAGCCGACAGTCATGCACCCATTAGTTTAATTTGTTGATCACCATCTCTCGGTCGGGGGATCGAACCGCCATACTGCAACTCCGCATAGCATCAGCAACCAGACATCTTTCCACTGGACCACCACGCCAAGAAAAGTCTCAGGTTAGCAGACCAGGTTTCACATGTTTGATATACTGACACACTGACGATTCATATGGGACTATCTGTGGATGCACCTGCCACGATTCAATCCTTGGCATTTAAGCCTATTGTACTCTGACTCCATCACGGCTCTGGCAGTATATGTATTTTATTTTATTGACGCACTGGCAACGTGCGGCTTCAATTTCGATGTGCTAACCAGCCGACAGTCATGCACCCATTAGTTTAATTTGTTGATCACCATCTCCCAGTCGGGGGATCGAACCGCCATACTGCTACTCCGCATAGCATCAGCAACCAGACATCTTTCCACTGGACCACCACGCCAAGAAAAGTCTCAGGTTAGCAGACCAGCTTTCACATGTCTGATATACTGACACACTGACTATTCATATGGGACTATCTGTGGATGCACCTGCCACGATTCAATCCTTGGCATTAAGCCTATTTTACTCTGACTCCATCACGGCTCTGGCAGTATATGCATTTTATTTTATTGACGCACTGGCAACGTGCGGCTTCAATTTCGATGTGCTAACCAGCAGAGAGTCATGCATCCATTAGTTTAATTTGTTGATCACCATCTCCCGGTCGGGGGATCGAACCGCCATACTGCAACTCTGCATAGCATCAGCAACCAGACATCTTTCCACTGGACCACCGCGCCAAGAAAAGTCTCAGGTTAGCAGACCAGCTTTCACATGTCTGATATACTGACACACTGACGATTCATATGGGACTATCTGTGGATGCACCTGCCACGATTCAATCCTTGGCATTTAAGCCTATTTTACTCTGACTCCATCACGGCTCTGGCAGTATATGTATTATATTTTATTGACGCACTGGCAACGTGCGGCTTCAATTTCGATGTGCTAACCAGCCGAGAGTCATGCATCCATTAGTTTAATTTGTTGATCACCATCTCCCGGTCGG
This sequence comes from Chaetoderma sp. LZ-2023a, assembly GCA_034401795.1. Lineage (NCBI taxonomy): Eukaryota > Metazoa > Mollusca > Caudofoveata > Chaetodermatida > Chaetodermatidae > Chaetoderma > Chaetoderma sp. LZ-2023a. The sequence continues at coordinate 75,536,977 of CM067368.1, forward strand.
GGGATCGAACCGCCATACTGCAACTCCGCATAGCATCAGCAACCAGACTTCTTTCCACTGGACCACCACGCCAAGAAAAGTCTCAGGTTAGCAGACCAGCTTTCACATGTCTGATATACTGACACACTGACGATTCATATGGGACTATCTGTGGATGCACCTGCCACGATTCAATCCTTGGCATTTAAGCCTATTGTACTCTGACTCCATCACGGCTCTGGCAGTATATGTATTTTATTGTATTGACGCACTGGCAACGTGCGGCTTCAATTTCGATGTGCTAACCAGCCGACAGTCATGCACCCATAAGTTTAATTTGTTGATCACCATCTCCCGATCGGGGGATCGAACCGCCATACTGCAACTCCGCATACCATCAGCAACCAGACATCTTTCCACTGGACCACCGCACCAAGAAAAGTCTCAGGTTAGCAGACCAGCTTTCACATGTCTGATATACTGACACACTAACGATTTATATGGGACCATCTGTGGATGCAGCTGCCACGATTCAATCCTTGGCATTTAAGCCTATTGTACTCTGACTCCATCACGGCTCTGGCAGTATATGTATTTTATTTTATTGACGCACTGGCAACGTGCGGCTTCAATTTCGATGTGCTAACCAGCCGAGAGTCATGCACCCATTAGTTTAATTTGTTGATCACCATCTCCCGGTCGGGCGATCGAACCGCCATACTGCAACTCCGCATAGCATCAGCAACCAGACATCTTTCCACTGGACCACCGCGCCAAGAAAAGTCTCAGGTTAGCAGACCAGCTTTCACATGTCTGATATACTGACACACTAACGATTTATATGGGACTCTCTGTGGATGCACCTGCCACGATTCAATCCTTGGCATTAAAACCTATTGTACTCTGACTCCATCACGGCTCTGGCAGTATATGTATTTTATTGTATTGACGCACTGGCAACGTGCGGCTTCAATTTCAATGTGCTAACCAGCCGACAGACATGCATCCATTAGTTTAATTTGTTGATCACCATCTCCCAGTCGGGGGATCGAACCGCCATACTGCAACTCCGCATAGCATCAGCAACCAGACATCTTTCCACTGGACAGTTGCGCCAAGAAAAGTCTCAGGTTAGCAGACCAGCTTTCACATGTCTGATATACTGACACACTGACGATTCATATGGGACTATCTGTGGGTGCACCTGCCACGATTCAATCCTTGGCATTTAAGCCTATTGTACTCTGACTCCATCACGGCTCTGGCAGTATATGTATTTTATTGTATTGATGCACTGGCAACGTGCGGCTTCAATTTCGATGTGCTAACCAGCCGACAGTCATGCACCCATTAGTTTAATTTGTTGATCACCATCTCCCGGTCGGGGGATCGAACCGCGATTCTGCAACTCCGCATAGCATCAGCAACCAGGCATCTTTCCACTCGACCACCGCACCAAGACTATAAGTCAAGGATTGGCCGACCAGATTTCACATGTCTGATAAACTGACACACTCACGATTTCTATGGGACTATCTGTGGATGCCCCTGCCACAATTCAATCCTAGGCTTTTACGCCTATTGTACTCTGACTCCAGCACGGCTCTGGCAGTATATGGTGGTTTTTTGGGGTTTTTTAGTTTTTTATTTTGTTGATGCACTGGCAACGTGCGGCTTCAATTTCCATGTGCTGACTTAGCCGAAAGTCATGCGCCCATTAGTTTAATTTGTTGATCACCATCTCCCGGTCGGGGGATCGAACCGCCCTTATGCAACTCCGCATAGCATCAGCAACCAGGCATCTTTCCACTGGACCACCGCACCAAGACTATAAGTCAAGGATCGGCCGACCAGCTTTCACATCTCTCATATACTGACACACTGACGATTCATTTGGTACTATCTGTGGATGCACCTGCCACAATTCAATCCTAGGCTTTTACGCCTATTGTAATCTGACTCCAGCATGGCTCTGGCAGTATATGTATTTTTTTTTTGTTGACGCACTGGCTACATGCGGCTTCAATTTCCATGTGCTAACTTAGCCGACAGTCATGCACCCATTAGTTTAATTTGTTGATCACCATCTCCCGGTCGGGGGATCGAACCGCCATTCTGCAACTCCGCATAGCATCAGCAACCAGGCATCTTTCCACTGGACCACCGCACCAAGACTATAAGTCAAGGAGTGGCCGACCAGCTTTCACATGTCTGATATACTGACACACTGACGATTCATATGGGACTATCTGTGGATGCACCTGCCACAATTCAATCCTAGGCTTTTACGCCTATTGTACTCTGACTCCAGCACGGCTCTGGTAGTATATGGTGGTTTTTTGGGTTGTTTTTTTGTTGTTGACGCACTGGCAACGTGCGGCTTCAATTTCCATGTGCTAACTTAGCCGACAGTAATGCACCCATTAGTTTAGTTTGTTGAGCACCATCTCTCGGTCGAGGGATCGAACCGCCATTCTGCAACATCGCATAGCATCAGCAACCAGGCATCTTTCCACTGGACCACCGCACCAAGACTATAAGTCAAGGATTGGCCGACCAGCTTTCACATGTCTGATATACTGACACACTAACGATTTATATGGGACTCTCTGTGGATGCACCTGCCACGATTCAATCCTTGGCATTAAAACCTATTGTACTCTGACTCCATCACGGCTCTGGCAGTATATGTATTTTATTGTATTGACGCACTGGCAACGTGCGGCTTCAATTTCAATGTGCTAACCAGCCGACAGACATGCATCCATTAGTTTAATTTGTTGATCACCATCTCCCAGTCGGGGGATCGAACCGCCATACTGCAACTCCGCATAGCATCAGCAACCAGACATCTTTCCACTGGACAGTTGCGCCAAGAAAAGTCTCAGGTTAGCAGACCAGCTTTCACATGTCTGATATACTGACACACTGACGATTCATATGGGACTATCTGTGGGTGCACCTGCCACGATTCAATCCTTGGCATTTAAGCCTATTGTACTCTGACTCCATCACGGCTCTGGCAGTATATGTATTTTATTGTATTGATGCACTGGCAACGTGCGGCTTCAATTTCGATGTGCTAACCAGCCGACAGTCATGCACCCATTAGTTTAATTTGTTGATCACCATCTCCCGGTCGGGGGATCGAACCGCGATTCTGCAACTCCGCATAGCATCAGCAACCAGGCATCTTTCCACTCGACCACCGCACCAAGACTATAAGTCAAGGATTGGCCGACCAGATTTCACATGTCTGATAAACTGACACACTCACGATTTCTATGGGACTATCTGTGGATGCCCCTGCCACAATTCAATCCTAGGCTTTTACGCCTATTGTACTCTGACTCCAGCACGGCTCTGGCAGTATATGGTGGTTTTTTGGGGTTTTTTAGTTTTTTATTTTGTTGATGCACTGGCAACGTGCGGCTTCAATTTCCATGTGCTGACTTAGCCGAAAGTCATGCGCCCATTAGTTTAATTTGTTGATCACCATCTCCCGGTCGGGGGATCGAACCGCCCTTATGCAACTCCGCATAGCATCAGCAACCAGGCATCTTTCCACTGGACCACCGCACCAAGACTATAAGTCAAGGATCGGCCGACCAGCTTTCACATCTCTCATATACTGACACACTGACGATTCATTTGGTACTATCTGTGGATGCACCTGCCACAATTCAATCCTAGGCTTTTACGCCTATTGTACTCTGACTCCAGCATGGCTCTGGCAGTATATGTATTTTTTTTTTGTTGACGCACTGGCTACATGCGGCTTCAATTTCCATGTGCTAACTTAGCCGACAGTCATGCACCCATTAGTTTAATTTGTTGATCACCATCTCCCGGTCGGGGGATCGAACCGCCATTCTGCAACTCCGCATAGCATCAGCAACCAGGCATCTTTCCACTGGACCACCGCACCAAGACTATAAGTCAAGGAGTGGCCGACCAGCTTTCACATGTCTGATATACTGACACACTGACGATTCATATGGGACTATCTGTGGATGCACCTGCCACAATTCAATCCTAGGCTTTTACGCCTATTGTACTCTGACTCCAGCACGGCTCTGGTAGTATATGTTGGGTTTTTTTGTTGTTGACGCACTGGCAACGTGCGGCTTCAATTTCCATGTGCTAACTTAGCCGACAGTAATGCACCCATTAGTTTAGTTTGTTGAGCACCATCTCTCGGTCGAGGGATCGAACCGCCATTCTGCAACATCGCATAGCATCAGCAACCAGGCATCTTTCCACTGGACCACCGCACCAAGACTATAAGTCAAGGATTGGCCGACCAGCTTTCACATGTCTGATATACTGACACACTGACGATTCATATGGGACTCTCTTTGGATGCACCTGCCACAATTCAATCCTAGGCATTTACACCTATTGTACTCTGACTCCAGCTTGGCTCTGGCAGTATATGTATTTTGTATTTTTTTTTGTTGACGCACTGGCAACGTGCGGCTTCAATTTCCATGTGCTAACTTAGCCGACATTCATGCACCCATTAGTTTAATTTGTTGATCACCATCTCCCGGTCGGGGGATTGAACCGCCATTCTGCAACTCCGCATAGCATCAGCAACCAGGCATCTTTGCACTCGACCACCGCACCAAGACTATAAGTCAAGGATTGGCCGACCAGCTTTCACATGTCTGATATACTGACACACTGACGATTTATATGGGACTATCTGTGGATGCCCCTGCCACAATTCAATCCTAGGCTTTTACGCCTATTGTACTCTGACTCCAGCACGGCTCTGGCAGTATATGGGGGGTTTTTTGGGGTTTTTTTTTTTAATTTTGTTGACGCACTGGCAACGTGCGTCTTCAATTTCCATGTGCTGACTTAGCCGACAGTCATGCGCCCATTAGTTTAATTTGTTGATCACCATCTCCCGGTCGGGGGATCGAACCGCCATTCTGCAACTCCGCATAACATCAGCAACCAGGCATCTTTCCACTGGACCACCGCACCAAGACTATAAGTCAAGGATTGGCCAACAAGCTTTCACATGTCTGATATACTGACACACTGAGGATCCATATGGGACTATCTGTCGATGCACCTGCCACAATTCAATCCTAGGCTTTTACTCCTATTGTACTCTGACTCCAGCACGGCTCTGGCAGTATATGTATTTGTATTTTATTGACGCACTGGCAACGTGCGGCTTCAATTTCCATGTGCTATCTTAGCCGATATGTTTTGTTTTTTTAGACAAATCTACCAGTACAACAGTTTGCCCTACTATTTATTGGGCAAGTGAATGTTTTTAAGACTGACTAATTGAGCTCTGGATAAATAAGTTGGTTTCAATTTGGAAAGGTGTTAAAGATTGAGCTACTTTCAATGGCTTAGAGGCGGACTGCTCACTGGTTCAAAGAGAACTAATAATCAATCTTTGATGTGAACCGTGAGATCATTTGAAAGGTGCTTAAGTGACCTTTTCAAAGTATAATAAATAATGTATAATGCAAAGGAAACATTTCAAAGAAATACGTGGCTGATGGCCTTGTTTGAAAATCTTTGATCTGAATGAGTAATTTTGATTAAAACTTTTGCTTTGTAATATAGTTACTCAAATGTCAGCAGTTACCATAGGTATTGATTTCAAAGATTATCATTATGTTGAGAAATAAAGTCATTTTCTGTGTGTAATTTTAATCTAAACTCTAAAACAGATTAATGAATAAACAAATGATTGAATGATACAAGGATAGAAGGATAGAAGGATGGACAGACCGAACCAATCACCCAGCCAATCAACTACCCAACCGACCACTCAACCAACCACCCAACTAACCAACCACCCATCCAACCACCCAACTAACCACCCACACAACCATCCATCCAACCACCCACCCTCCCAGCCAACCAACCACCCAGCCAACCAACCAACCACCCACCCAGTCAACCAACCAGCCAACCAACCACCCAAACCCACAACCAACCAACCACCCAACCAACCACCCAACCACCCATCCACCCAACCAACCAACCAACCAAACACCCACCCAGGTGTATGTATGTATGTATATGATATTGTCAAACGCACTGGCTCAGAATTTTCAAAATTGAAAAAATTCTTGTTTATTTTATTCCTTGAGATTGTCATTTTGTTTTAGAGACGCCATATGGCCTAATTATCACACAATGATAAATCACTGAGTGGTATTTTTGAAAACCTATTTCAGTTTGGCTTTTACTAAGATGTCACGTAGATTCGAATTTTTCTTAAATGCAATTACTGGGCGCTTGTTGAAAGGTTGTCTGAGATTGTCCTGTAAGTTGTGATATTCATCTTTTAGGATTTTGGCAATTTCAACATTTTTCCGATTGTATGTGAGAGTAAATGGGATAATCTCTCTTTGATCTAAGAGGCCTGGGTCAGAATCTATGCCCCTAGGCCATTGTGTTTCTAATTGTTTAATCCAGAATGATTCTCTTAGTTTTCTTTGTTTATCAGTTTCCTCTGTTGTGTCTAAAAGAGGTAGCTGTTCGATAGGCATAATTTCAAAGTCACGAGGGACTGAATGATCAGGAAGATTAAAATGTTCAGCCACATGTGTGTCTTCCTCTAGTCTAATATCTGAGAGGTGTCTAGTTGCACGCCATCTTAGTGGATTTTTAGTTTCGCCGACATACTGCTTTTGACACAATTTGCATGAAATTAAATAAATGACATTTTTAGAATCAATTTCAGCTTTTAGTTTGATATACGGATCATGATTGTTCAGAATGGCTAAAAATTCATTAAATGCTTCTTTAGTATGTTGCCAGATCATGAAAATGTCATCCAGGTACCTGCGGTAAATGAGTGGCTGATTTGGACACCTTTTGAGTGCTTCCTTTTCCCACTCAGCCATGTAAAGGTTAGCAAAACCTGGGCTGAAATGCTTACCCATTGCGCAGCCGCAAATTTGTTGGAAAATTTCACCAGCAAATTCAAAGTCATTGCCTTTCAGACTCAGCTCCAATAGAGCTATTACTTCTCTGTCAGGCCTGTTGGTGTCGGGGTAGTCGGCAAATGCTCTACGAATTGAATTAAGACCCTTTTCGATATCAATGTTTGTGTACATAGCATCGACGTCCATCGTAATTAAGAATGAATTTGGAGGGACCGAGATCTTAGAGACCTGGGCTAGAAAGTCTTCAGTGTTTTTCAGATAGCTAAAATGTCTATTTGCAATTGGCTGAAGATGGTAGTTGATAAATTCACTAATCCTATATGATTCCGAACCACAATCTGAAATAATGGGTCGCCCTGGTGGAGTCATTGGGTCGGTCCATGAGTCAATAGACTTATGGATTTTAGGAAGAAGATAAAATGTACATGGTTTCGAATCATCTTTTGCAAAGAGATATTTAAATTGCTTTTCAGTTATCTTCTTGTTATCAACCATTTTTTGGAGAATTTCGTTAAATTTGCTACAGTTATTTTGCCAAAGTGGTTCCTTTAGCTTTTGGTAATGTTTCGGATTACTAAGCTGTCTATGTGCTTCTTTGATATAGTTATTTTTATCCATTATTACAGTAGCTGATCCTTTATCCGCAGGTTTAATAACAATTTCATTATTTTTAGATAACCCTTGTAGGGCATGGCGCTGCTCATAATATAAATTTTGCTGATCATTTGGAAATGTTGTATTTCTAATACGCTCTGAGTACAGTTTTATACTTTAACCGATTGCTGGGTCAACCAGTTTCAAATTTGGTGCCCAGCCTGTTTTCTCAATGAATGGTGGAATGTTGCTATTCGAGTTTCGAAAAAAATCTGCCAATTTGATGCGGTGACCAAATTCAGCAGTTTCAATAAGGCCATTTTCTAAATATGCATCCAAATCAATTTTGGGTTTCGGAGTTGGTACAAAGGTTAATCCGAAATTAAGCAGCGATTTTTCGGTTTCGCTTAACTGAGAACCAGCTAGGTTGACAATATGACTGCCTAGTCCAATTTCTGGGTGGCAGCTACCTTGACCGGAATCTAGTTTAAATTAAGGAAATTTAGCCCATTGCTATAGATAGTGTTAGCAGTCCCCTCAGTCCAATGTATATTGCCATGACACACACTGAAATCTGCGATTGGCAGGCGTGGTATGACAGTAACATTGGACCTAGGGACTCTGCAATTCGATTAATTGCCTCAAGAATTTCCTTCTGGTTGGGGGTCGAGGTAGTTGAAAAGTTTAATTGGCTGAAATAAATCATAGTTTTAGGGAATTTTTTCTTATCATGCTGAACATCAATCTCAGTCGAGTCTCAGTGTTTGAGAGTGGACTGTTCCGGTCATTGATACCTATATTAAGGATCAGTTTCTCAGGATGGACTGACCCTGTGTATCTATTAATAACAGTTCTTATGTCATTAATAGATGCGCCAGGGAAGCAGGCCACCTGTATGTCTGGATGCCGGTCAACGTTGATTCTGCTGAGATTTGATGCTCCCACACACAAGTTTTTTTTACAAATAGTGGAAGCTGCTAATTGGGTCTATTTACAGACTCGTTCCGGAATTTCCAAAAGGTGTTCTTCTCTAGCTCAGTGGGACGGGTGGGTCTTCTGGGCTTACAAAACGGAGATGGGGTGAAACGAGGTCGTGGAATCTTTGCTACAGGTGGCTTTTCACGTGATGATTTTCCACCAGATACGCGCTGTGGTAGTGATGGAAAATCATCAGGTGAAAATGGCGCCATAGGGGATGATGGGGATTCGGGTAGTGGAATCAAGGATGGGTCTACTGGCGAAATGACACTAACAACGGGTTCAGAGCGTTTTCTGCGTGGAGGTGGTGGTGGCGATTCAGGGAGAGGGATCAAGAGCGGGTTAACAGGCGAATAATTACAAGGGGACGGTCTGTCATTTAGACGTTTAAGGGGTGGTGAAACCTCAGTGGGCGATCTTACTCTCTTCCTAGCTTGGGAGGGTGGAGCCACACATGTCTGTTCGACTGTTGGTTTACGCTTTGGTGTAACATTTTTTGTGCCAACAGTCGAACGGAAATGTGTGTCAATAGGCCTAATGAAATCATAGAAGGCTGCAATAGCGCTTCCACTGAGCTTTCTACCATGGTTGTCCTTGGCCCAGCGGATGGCAATGGACTTAGCGAGGCCGAGGTCAAGGTTGGGATGGTCTTGGGCGGAGAGGATCTGGGACCTTAAACACCCTAGCTGACAGTTATAATGACCAATCAGCGTTCTCAGCATTGATTTTGCCCACTCAGAGTTCACCCACCAAATGTCAAAGAGGATATCCTCATTTGGCATGGCCGGCTTCAGAAACTTACTTAGATCCCTTACCTTCTGGCCTAAGCCATTAGGCAAAGTATCCAACCTGAGGTGGTTGCTCAAAACACCTAATATGGTGAAAGCACTGGATCACCATATAGTACACCTTGACTAGGCGGGCTTGGGCAGACGGGTGGTGATGCGATTCACATCCCGCACCATCCATTCGTCTACCTTTGCCCGGTCTGGCCATAGTGCACTTCTCAGTCAGTCAAATCCCAGTCAATCAATCAATCTTAATCAATCTTAATCAATCTTAATCAATCTCAATCAATCTCGATCAATCTTGATTAATCTCAGTTAATCTCAATCAGTCTTAATCAATCTTAATCAATCTTAATTAATCTCAATCAATCTCAATCAATCTCAATCAATTTAAATCAATTTTAATCAATCTGTCGCTCCCTTAATCTGTCACTCACACACTTAAACAACCAATCAATCTATCTATCAATCAATCAGAAACACTCATAATCGATAAACCCGTTAATCCCGCAATCATTCAATCATTCAATCAATTAATCAACCAACCTGACAAACAAGCAACCAATCACAATCAATCAATCAATCACGTATTCACGCAATCAGGTGAGACACCATCAACTAATCACTTAATCAGTAGGATACACTCAGACAGTCAATCAGTAAACAATGTAAGCAGGCGCACACTTTACAAATCTTGACAGATGGTCTGTCTTTATATTTCCTAGTTCAAGAGGGGTTAACTTACAGAGCTGAAATGGAAGGAATATGGTTAGTAGCAATGATTAATGACATGTTAATATTCAATACCTAAGAACAATCAATACAGAAATAACAATATAAATATTATAACTTACTCACAGCAATACAGGAATACAGTACTACACAGGAATACACAGAAATACACAGGAATACACAGTAATGAAATTTTTCACATCGTCAGAGGGCTGGACGCGTTTCGTATTGATACACTTCTTCAGCAGCCTATTAGACAAATCTACCAGTCCAACAGTTTGCCCTACTATTTATTGGGCAAGTGAATGTCTTTGAGACTTAATCATTTTCTTTAAAGTTACTAAGTTGTTTGCTTTGAGCTTATGACGTAGTGAGATTAAAAAATTTCGTAACGTAAATAAGCTCAAACTTAGGCTAATTCATGGTTTTCATTGCAATACGTTCACCCCCAGAATTTCACCCACAAATACTTATAGGAAATATGCTAGTTGTATTCCGAATTATAAAGAATTCTACAGGAACGTAATTTCATAGAACACAATTCCATACCGAAAATTGGCGCAAATTCTGTCAGATCAACGATTTTCTGTCTTGGCGGGGTGGTCCAGTGGAAAGATGTCTGGTTGCTGATACCATGCGGAGTTGCAGTATGACGGTTCGATCCTCGACCGGGGAGATGGTGATCAACAAATTAAACTAATGGGTGCATGACTGTGGGCTGGTTAGCATGTGGAAATTGCAGCCACGCGTTGCCAGTGCGTCAATAAAATAAATACTAATAAAGTATCAAAGGTTTAAAAAATGTTTACTATACAATAATTTCGTCATATGCAATTTAGTAGTGGCACACCATTGTCAAATTCCAATAATGTACTATATTCGGTGGCAGAATATCTCTACATACCGTGTAGCCAGTTTTCGAACATAAGGCCATATAGAACTCATTATGTTCTCGTGCTGTGCGAAATATTGTAATAATTCTACCACCAATTATTTGTTATAGTAATGTGAAAATGTTTCTATATATCCCATATTATTAGCCACGTGTACTGGTAGAACCTGACTTATCAGGCCAATACCCTAACATTTGTTCATACGGTCAACAAGATCGTCATCATTACAACGGTTGAGGCCGATTTTGGCCTTTTTGTCGAGCAAAAATATTTGATTTAATATTTTGTCACTGTTTCCAGTAAAGATATCATTTAATAGGTGGCATAGATACGATAGCTAAATGAAACAGACCACGATGTCGTAGCTGTTTCCCACTGGGTCTTCAGTCAGAATGTTTTTTCCTATATCATTTTCGTTGGAGAAAACTAGGTTCACGGTATTGGTTCTATCCTGGCAAGTTAACTTTGTTGAAAATGTTATCTCTCGGTACAGATCGGGGTCCTGTATTGCATCAAAAATATACTTGCTTTGTGCATTTCACTAGTATTGCAGTGTATATTTCACCAATATATTTCCGGGTAATAAGCTCTTCACGTCTGTTTAAGAAGGTATCAAGATTTAGGTTTAAAATATTCTTTACAGTCTTCTTTAATATGTTTGAATGGGTGTCAGGGTCTGTACTGCTTCTTGCGCCGATTTTCTACTGACTGGGTTGCCAGTTCTGTTGATTTCTTTATCTTTAAAAGTTGTTGATACCTAATGACCCAAATTCGATCTGTTACTCTCTTTTGATGCAGTAGCGCAATTTTCTCATCACTGGCTGCTCTTAATTGTGTCTGTTCCTCTCTTTGTTAAGGAGTTTGGCCTGGAGAAAAAGGATGGATGGAAAAATTGTTGGACCTACCAAAAATATAAGCCGCTTCTCCTATCCCATAGCTAATACTGCCCATATCTTTTTGCAAGAAATATTCATTCTTTTGTGGTATTGTCCGCCTATATTTTTGTCGTGAGTGGCTTGTATGCCTTTATATAACTTCATTTTTTCATGAAACAATTGAGTTTATTCTCAGAATTATAATAACCTCTGGGCACGCTATTTACCATTGATGCCTTGCATCAATATGTGTACTTGTATATTTATATCTCATGTTTCGTTAATCATACTGGACCCAAACTTGGACACATGCTTCCACGCGGCATCACACAATGATCTTGGATCAGAAGGTCAAATGTCAAGGTCGCTGTGACCTTAGTAATATCTTTGTTTTTCAACATTAACATTGTCCATTTAGCTCAAACTCCCATGCTAGATTTTACGATTATTTTGGTTTTTTGTGCAAAAATCTATACAACCCACTACTTTTGGGGTCTCGAGTTGCATTTTGGCGGTATACACCCTCAAAAGGACTCTTATGAGAACCCCTGCCGGCTCTGTCCTCTTTCACCTGCCCTTCAGGTAGATGTATGCGAGCCACATACGTTTCAATATCATTAACGATGTATGTTTAACCCTTTTATGACAAAGACGGACACAACCGGCCTCTGTAGTGGTCTTGGGGAATGTCCATTTGCAGGTCAAGAGAAGACTATTTTGAAAATTTACCACTGGAATGCCTGGCTCGATAAGCGAGCCAGGCATTCCAGTGGTAAATCTTCAAAAATAGTCTTCGCTTGGCCTGAAAATGGACATTCAAAAAGGAAATATTTTAATATTTTGAAAAGATTTAGTCATTAACGGGTTAAAAACTGCAACGTGACTTCATTGTGAACATTGCTAGTGATCAGTAACCTCAACCACCACCCCCACCCCCTTCCACCCCCACTACCCCTCCCCCCACTGAACCCCACCCTCTCTACCCCCTACCCCACCCCACCCCCCAACCCACCCCCACCCCACCACCCCTTACCCAACACCCCCCTCACCCCACCCTCCCTCTTCACCCCATACCCCCTCACCCCACCACCACCCCTAACCCCCACCACCACCCTCACACACCCCACCCACCCCTCATCCCCCACCCCACCACACCTCACAGCCCTCACCCCACGCCCTAACCCCCACCCCCTCTCCCACCCCAGCCCAGCCCACCCCAACCCCCACCCAACCCCCACCCTCACCTCAACCCATCACCCTCACCCGCTCACCCAACCCCACCCTCACCACCCCTCCCCCACCACCCCTCTCCCATCTTTGCAGTTTAACATGGGAATCTGATCAGAGTCTCAGGTACCTTATGTCATAATCAATTAAGTATTCCAGCTTGTCAGTTAATCATACGAGGTCATAATCAACTACGTGATGTGTAAGTAAGTTGACGTCATAATCAAATAGATTATGAATGACTCGATTTAGTCCGTCTTACACGTTTAATAGTCAATCCGGTTGCAAGAATTGTATGTGTTAATTATTTAGTGATGCTGTTGAATATTTTGAAACTAATTTAACTGGGTGCTGTTGCTGCCCTAGCACCCAGTCAAATTAGTTTCAAAATATTCAACAGCTTATCGTTATAATTTTCTAGTAATGCAGATTCAGAGAGTACATGGATCGATTGATCCCAACACGGGCAAAGTGTGGGTGGAGCTTAGCTAGAGTTTGGCGGGGCATAGTTAAAGCTGCATTCACCCCCTTGAGTCACTCGTTTGCTGACGCTACAATCATAATGACGTATTATAACTCCGGAATCAGAATTAAAACGTCCATCATGTGTACGAATTGTATGTCCCTAGACAGTACCAGGCCCCAGTCAATTTAATTTCAAAATATTCTACAATTTCCTATATAGTTACCTTGAAATTTAGGCCGTGTTCTCACTAGAGAGTTAATCGGGAATAACGCCATACTTCAGTTTGGCGTTATTCCGGATTAAGTCTCTAGTGAGAACACGGCCTTAGATTCTGGGAATTCAGGATTCAAAGTTTTACATCGATTTCAACACGAGTAAAAGGTTGACGGAGATTAGCTAGAAAAGGGCTGGACATAGCTAGAAGTGGGCGAGGCATAGCTAGAAATAGATATATCTATTGGTGATTCAAGATAACACTGATAACAGCTGGGAGCGGTACCGGGCCGATATCGGCCAGTAAACTGCGTTATCTGTGAATTTATTTTTGTATAAGTAAATTTTAGTTAAACAGGTCAATGCAGCCATTCATCAAAGGCCAAGCCGATGATGTGGTGGGCGCTTGACATATAACATACAACATAGATTACAATATAATATAGATTATTTTTAATATTTTAACAAATTATGTATGTAGACCACATATGGCAATGGACAAGACGTTTACATAGTGGGGTGGGGCCGGGTGGTTGGGGTGGGTGGGGACAAGGATGGGAGTGAGAGCACTCATTTTATTTATTATTACAATTGTTATTACCCACGCAGCTGAAGGCCGGTGTGAGTATTGCTGGTGGTGCCGTCTGTCTGTCTGTCTGTATGTATGTATGTATGTCTCTCTGCCTGCCTGCCTGCCTGCCTGCCTGCCTGCCTGCCTGCCTGCCTGCCTGCCTGCCTGCCTGCCTGCCTGCCTGCCTGCCTGCCTGCCTGCCTGCCTGTCTGCCTGCCTGTATGTCTGTCTGTCTGTCTGTCTGTCTGTCTGTCTGTCTGTCTGTCTGTCTGTCTGTCTGTCTGTCTGTCTGTCTGTCTGTCTGTCTGTCTGTCTGTCTGTCTGTATGTATGTCTGTTTGTTTGTCTGTCTCTTATCTGTCTGTCTGTTGATCCGAGGCATATCTCCTGAATCTTGTGAGGTAGAATTACCAAATTCGGCAAATACGTTCATATTATGAGTGGCTAGAAAGAAATTTTAATCGAGGTCACACGGTCACTTAGTGCATACCAGAATACACATTTTAGCCTTAAATCGGGAATGCAGGTAGGTAGCATCACCCTTCAAAGTATATGTTACAAGTTGTATTAATTTCAGGACAAAGCATCAAGTATATTATGTTAAGGGTTATGAAGTGCATAGCGGAGTACACGTTTCAACACCTGTTGTGTCAAAGCGCTCGAAATATTACTTATACCAATAAAGCATTTTAATGGTCAACACATTTCAAGCAATTTTAATATTAGAAGACAATTTTCTTGTGAATTTACCTCTGTAATTGTTGACCGGCTTGACCATTAGAGGTGTAATGGTAAAGAAAATTCCAGCTTTGGCTTACCCAGTATCCATCTGTGGGTCAAGAGAATAGTATTTTTGAAAATTTACCACTGGTGGTTAATTTTCAAAAAATACTCTTCACTTGGCATGCCAATAGACCTGCCTCAAGACCACTACAGAGCTGTTTTGGTCAGTTTGACCATTAAAAGGTTACGTTGACACAGGCGGGGTTAAACCTAGCTATGTATTTAAAAACGGGAAGGTAGAATCACCAGATTCATCACACACCCTCGTGTTATGACAGTATGATAGAATGAAATGGAGAGATCCTATCTGCCATTCAAGCTAAACCATAAATCGGAAACACAAGCGGGTAGAATCACCAGATTTATCACACACCTTCATGTTCTGACAGTATGGTAGAATGAAATGGAGAGATCATATCTGCCACTCAAGCTAAACCATAAATCGGAAACACAAGCGGGTAGAATCACCAGATTTATCACACACCTTCATGTTCTGACAGCATGGTAGAATGAAATGGAGAGATCCTATCTGCCATTCAAGCTAAACCATAAATCGGAAACACAAGCGGGTAGAATCACCAGATTTATCACACACCTTCATGTTCTGACAGTATGGTAGAATGAAATGAAGAGATCATATCTGCCACTCAAGCTAAGCCATAAATCGAAAACGCAAGTTGGTAGAATCATCAGATTCATCACACACCTTCGTGTTATGACAGCATGGTAGAATGAAATGGAGAGATCATATCTGCCACTCAAGCTAACCCATAAATCGGAAACGCAAGTTGGTAGAATCACAAGATTTATGCCCATAGCAAACGCCTTCTATTACGACAGATTATGATGGCTTTGAAGTTGAGGTCAATGGATCAACCATCTAGGTGGCATGGGTCACGAAGTGCAGTGTTACGGTAGCGCGCGAATGTGTGTTTCAGCATCTCCCTCGAGGGCATTCGAGCTCGCTATTTAAATTATATTGCTATCATACACATTAGAAGAGATATCGAATTATGTTTAATTGGCAGGCTCCAGACTCGTACTCGGTGGATTGCCATGACAAGACCATTTCATCGGATAAGTTATTGATTCACAAAGTAGACCTATATCATGCATTTTGTAAAGGATGTGTTCTTCACTTTCAAATTGTAATAGAACTCGCTACGCCGAGTCATAGAGGGGTGAGGTGGGAGTTGGGCTGTTTGGAGGGTTGGCGGTGTTATACTTTTGTCGGGTCTGGCTCATGGTCGACACATGACAGGTATACACTCGCAGTCACCAATACATTGCCCTTCATATTCACGTTTTGCCCTCCGTGCTGTAAATGCAATAATAATAATAATAATAATAATAATAATAATAATAATAATAAATATCCATCCTGAAAATCCCGTTCATTCCTTACGGGACCATTTTCCATGCATATCTTCAGGACACCACTTGTCTAGGTGTAGTGACAATTCAAAGATCAATGCTGAAAATTCCCATACATTTCCTATATGACACTGTTTCCCACTCAAATTGGGCATCTCGAAAACAAAATTAAAGCACAAACCCACAGTTCCTCCATAAATACTCGAAGGTGACCAAGGCTGGAGCTGATCAGATGCAAACTCTAGGAGGAGATACATGCCAGACTTTTGAACCGAGAATAAGAACGAAAGGAAGAAAGAAAGAAAGAAAGAAAGAAAGAAGAAAAATCCTGAGGGATTTGAATAATCTGCGATTATATCGCGGATTAATAATAATAATAATAATAATAATAATAATAATAATTTTTTTCATTTAACCCTTTAATGACTAAATTTGTTAAAAATATTAAAATATTTCCTTATTGAATGTCTATTTGCAGACCAAAAGAACACTATTTTGAAAATTTACCACTGGAATGGCTGGCTCGGTTATCGAGCCAGTCATTCCAGTGGTAAATATTTCAAAAATAGACTTCTCTTGGCCTGCAAATGGGCATCCCAAGAGCACTAAAGAGGGCGGTTTTGGCCGTCTTCGTCAACGTGTTAAGCCTAAAAGCTGCCAATCCAATTAAATCCAAAATATTCAACAGAACATTTCTTATATTGTATTTAAAATTGTTCTAACTGACATGGTTCTGTTTTTGCCTGGAAACGTGTTAACATGTTTTAGGGTACTGTACTATTTCCTATTTTCTTAGCACAAGAGAAAAAAGATTTTCTCCAAATTTGAACGCTTTTCATTCAGCGGTTTCAAATATAAATATTGTCACCCAAGATGGTCACGTGGTCATATTTTTGATACTTTGCTTCCCTTGAACAAACCTATGCTTCCTAAGAAATTAATTGGCGAGGAGCCGTCCCAGGAGGCGCATGACGTTGTTTGAACGTTGAATCCACGTTGAAATCACGTCATGGCGTGATTTCAACGTGGATTCAACGTTGAAACAACGACATGTGCCTGCTGGGGGTGTTAGTCTTGATGAGATAAGAGATGATTAGAGGTGGTACCTTTTGTAGACTAATTTATTTATTTTGATCAGCTTTCGCACATATGTGCGCTTCGTCAGGTATCGAGTGGAATATACACAAAGTTTATATACAATAGTTAAAGGAAGGGAGAATGGAAATAGCAAATTATGTTTATTGGTAATTTCATACCGTATTGAATAAACTACCACCTGTAAAAATGGAAATGAATCTGGATTATTTGAGAAAAAGCATTTACAAAATCTAGGAACACTTAACTTGGAACCAATTAGTGACGTAACTGGTGCTTCCCACTCCGCCGTGTGTTAAGTGTGTGTGCAGGTATACCTCGTACTCGAATATAAAATAATTAAAACATGACCTGGATATTGTTGG
This sequence comes from Chaetoderma sp. LZ-2023a, assembly GCA_034401795.1. Lineage (NCBI taxonomy): Eukaryota > Metazoa > Mollusca > Caudofoveata > Chaetodermatida > Chaetodermatidae > Chaetoderma > Chaetoderma sp. LZ-2023a. The sequence continues at coordinate 75,554,838 of CM067368.1, forward strand.
ATATTTTGAAATGTATTTTGACTGATACCTGTTGCTTCCTAATGAGTTTCCGTCAAATTATTTTTAATTAACTTCAACTCACTCTACAAATTATTTTTTTTAATAAGCTCCAACTCACTCTGCCCAAACAGTGCTGCTATTTAGCCAACAATAAAAGGCTTGTGAAATGCAGTCAACCCTGCTAAAAAGACCACCTGTGTTAGTTACTGCATAAATAGTAGCAATTTTATATTCAAATATGTTTATTACAGTTATTTCTGGATGTGCCTCGTTTTTGCTCGCAATGGACCTTTCCAGTTTTAGCAATGCCCCGCCCACCTCTAGATAAGCTCCACCCACACTTCGCCGTATTGGGGTCGATCGATCCCAGAATGCCCTGACTATCAATTTTCTGAAAACTACACAGGTAAGCTGTTGAATATTTTGTAACTAATTTGACCGGGTGCTGTTGCTGCCTATGGCAGCAACAGCGCCCAGTCAAATTAGTTTCAAAATATTCAACAGTATATTTACTAAATAGTAAAAACACAATTCATACCACAACGCACAGCCCGTCCTCAATCACGCGTTCGTGATGTACTTATCTACGTCATACATGATGTCAGAATGTCGGCATTTATTATTATGTCATTATACACGTCACGTAGTTGATTATGACGTCATATGATGGACGGATACAGTGGAAAGGTCGATCGGGGTGTTGCCAAGGACCTTGCTGAGGTTGTGATAGTTTCAGGCCGCCTAGTTATGGAGAATTAGAAGTCTGAAGGAAGAGGAACAATAAAATAAAATCCGTAGAATACCTATAGGCTTCCAGACGGAGTTTGCAAGCCTAAAAATAGGAATATGTACAATTTCTAGAAGTTGGAATCCTTAACGCCTCTTGTGTCGGCTTGTGGTTTATAATGGTAAAACCGGCCACTACTTCCTCCGCAGTTGTCTTGAGGACGGTCTATTTTTAGGCTAAGAGAAGACTGTTTTTTGAAAATGTACCACTGGAACGACTGGCACGGTTACCGAGCCAGTCATTCCAGTGATACATTTTCAAAAATATTCTTCGCTTGGCCCGCAAGTGGACACTGACTAATCACAAATTTAGATTCTCTTGACCATTAGCCCTTTAATCGACAAACCGGTCAATAAACACGTCTTAAAAAAACGATTTTCCTAAGTTCCAGTTATAAACTTACAAAAGACAATCTTCTCTTGACCAGCAAATGGTCATTCACTAAGCAGGAATGTCAATTTGCATTAAAACTCTTAACAAATTAAAGGCTCCATTGATAAAAGTCGCCTATTGAGCGCTTTGAGGCGCGGTTGTCACTCGAGGGCTAATACTACTAATACCACAAATATAATAAATTCGTTACCCATGTGTCAAAAGGCTGATGATATTTTGAAAGTAAATTTACTGAAAGCTGGAGCTGGCTAAGCCAGCATGAGCTTCCAGTCAAATTGGTTTTAAAATAATTCATCATCTTACATATATCATGACTGTAAAAGTGAGATACTAGGATTAAAAGGTTGAAATGGGTAAAATGTGATAATTGTGTTTGATTTGTGGGGTGGGGGGGCCTTTATTTTTCGGGACGCCAGTGCTGTAGTCCCATTAGCCCTTGCCATAATCCGGCTCTGGATGAGTATGTACGTGCTTATGTGCGTGGGTGTGTATGCGTTTGAGTACTTACTGAAACAGCAGACGCCATCGCGAAATCTGCCGTTATATTTCATACATGGTGCATGTGGTATGGGTTTGCACATTGCACATCCAGGCGGACAATCTGCAGATTATAGAATATTATTTGCCTATAGCAAAATTCAAATTTGAATGATTCCTAAAACAGATGCCCTTGATGTGGCGACTCTGCCATGCCAGTGTGTGTCTGGCAACCTGTATATAGAGTAAATGAAATGGCGTCGCTCTCAGCCAATCAGAATTAGGGGTTATCGCCGCGTCATTCATTTCCTTTAACGTTTTCCTGACGAAGACAACCAAAACGGGCCTCTGTAGTGATCTTTGGGAATGTCCATCTGCAGGCCAAGAGAAGACTATTTTTGAAAATTTACCACTGGGATGACTGGCTCGATAAACGAGCCGGCCATTCCAGTGGTACATTTTCAAAAATAGCATTTTTTGGCCTGCAAATGGACATTAAATAGGGAAATATTTTAATATTTTTAACAAATTTAGTCATTAAAGGGTTAAAATGTTCTATTTTAATTTTTTTTTCCGCTCCCTCCTCTTATAGGCATACACTTAACCAATCAGACGCGTGGACGTGCTAAATAGATATAATATAGGTAGGTAAATCCAAACCACAGCGGTTCTCTCCTTGATTAGGTGGTAGCTCAGGCGGTAACCAGGGGCGCCGGAAGCAAGGGGTCAGCGGAGGCAGCTGTGCGCTTTACCCGTTTCTATGCGAAAAATGAATAAACTTTAGAACTATAAACAAGATTTTTAGAATATTCAGAGCAGACTGAGCAGTTGTATTATAGTTCGGGTGTTTTGACATTAACACAAGTACATATGTGGTAATATGGGAGTGCTTCTGGGCCGAATCAAATCATCAATGCTATTTATAGTGGCAGTTACATGTGACATATTGACCTTTTTTTTAATCTGTAAACGTTGCATGTAGCTTTGTGAGTAAAGGTAAGATACATAGTCATATGCTATTTGAATTTTTTAAGTGATACTGGTCCATACTCCGTTAATGCTTTGCTTAGTGGGTAGAATAGAATATATGGGCAATGACGGGCGGCTGAGTGCAGCAATGTGGACACACTAAGGATATTAGAATTAACAGCAACTGTCAAATTCAGGTTTTTAACTGACGTGTGAAGCAGATGCAAAGGTAGAAATAATTTGTATACACATGACCGAAGTGCGATGACTGTGGGTGTATTTGAAGAACGTGTCTAAGATGTGTTCCCCACCCCCCCCCCCCACACACACCCCCCCCCCCCTCCCACCCCACCCACCACCACTCCCCCACCCACCCCATTATAGATGCGCTTAGAATTCATCTCCTATATCCACTACATCCTTAAGTAATAAATATCATCCTCTTGGACTTTTAATAATGTGCTATTTATATGAGTATGAGCTCCCACTCCCCCCCCCCAACACCCCACCCCACGCCCTCCACCCACCCCTACCGACTCGTATGGTCGTGATACACATGTTTAGCCATGTCAATGATACCACCATCCACACGAAAACAAAATCAGACATTTGAAGGCCTCCTTTGAATAGTCCGAGGCAAATGTAATTCTAACACCCACACGCCAATATGGCTTAAGTAAGAGGCTGCGAAATCATAATTTAAATTGTTTATTCCGTACACACTAGCTGTTGAATAGTGTGTTGCTAATTTGACGTAATTGTGTTGCTACCTCATCTGTCTATTCATCCAGCATATGCCAATCGTATTCTTTACCGCTCGCTCACATTGTGAATTGAGAATAGGTTCAATTAACCAAAGGATACATAAGTTCTTGGCTTATCATCGCTCTAACATTTATACGTAATCATAAGAAACTCAGAATGCAGGAATCGAGTTATGAGCCCGCACCTTTCAATGTTTTTTTCTTGTGGTTGTTAGGTAGGTGTGTATCACCGAAACCCCTTCTATGAGAGGCAGGGAGGGGTTGGGGTGATACCCGTTTCATATCTTCCTCCAGACAATGTCATCCAGCGTGCACTTTTTGTGGAACCTGCCCCGGCACCTCAAATTTGCTTCCGGCGCCCCTGATGGTAACGAGCAGAGCTATAAAACTGGCGACACCCGGGATCGCGTCTCCGTTCAGCCAACTCACGATCGCTGGAAACAGTTTCAGTTTCAGTTTATTTACGCCCAGATCACAACGTGACATATGGGGAACAATAATTTTACAGGATTTACACGTTATGGCGTCTAGACATTGTGATAATTAACATCATCTTGGTCATAATTCATCAATTGCATTATTGTCATAGGCAACCGCCTTCACTCCTCGTTGGCTCTCTCCACCCAGGAGTATAAATGGGTACCAGTGTAAAAGCTGGGGGAGTTACCAATTAATAGACTGAAATAAAACCAGCCTAGAATGGCGTGAATGGGACCTGGAATCAGGATCGATAAACGCCAACCAAACCAATAACTTCTTCCTCAGCGGTTTCGGGTGTGGGTGCAATGGTTCTGGGAGTTCGTACGTGCGTATGTGTGGCCGTGAATGAAGACGTGTGCGCGGTGGTGCGTGCATGAGGTAACCCGTAGCTGTATCTAAAATAAACTCCTGAACCTATCTCGACTCAAATTTTAACACATGGCTATGGCAGAGACAGCACCCCTAGTGGAATTAGTTGCAAAATATTCGACAGAATGCTTATTAAATAGGAATTAATAGGCCGACAACATATTCCACGATTATAACGTGCGTGTACGTGCGTGAGCGTGTCTGCTCTATGGTAACGACAGCGCCCAGTGAAATTAGTTTCAAAATATTTGACAGAATACTTATTATGTGACCTCAGTCTGTTAGGTGAGGTATTTGATTATGACATCATAGGATGCGTACGTGCATGCGGGCGGAAGTGGGGGCTGGGGGTGTCTGTGGGTGGCTGGGTGGCTGTGCGGAAAAAGCGTGCGTGCGTGTGTCCGTGCGTGCCGTAGTGCGCGTGTGTGTGTGTGTGTGCGTGCGTGCGTGCCTGCGTGCGTGCGTGGGTGCGTGCGCGCGTGCGTGCGTGCGTGCGTGCGTGCGTGCGTGCGTGCGTGTACAACGAAAGAACTTGCCGTGCAAGAGTATTTCCAGAGCGTGGCGTGATCCCCAAAAATCCGAAAACCTTTCACAATGTGACAAAAACGTGAGGGCGAGGGTTTGCAGCCCACGATACATTCCTTCACGACCCCTCACTCCTGGGCTGGGTTTTGGGGAGGGGGGGGGGTGGAACCCAATGCAAACATTGTCTCTCAATCCGCAATCATATGACTAACGAGCATACCAAATCTGTTTGAATTCCACCACCTTTGACTTTCTTAGACATAGGCATGACACTCACACACACACACGCGCGCACGCACACACACGTGCACACCCATCTTCACATGTATGAGCATGCACACACGCACGCACACGCACGCACGCACGCACGCACGCACGCACGCACGCACGCACACACACACACACGGGTAGGCCTGCATCACGTCCACTCTGTCCCCCACTCCCACCCTGAGGGAGAAAGATTTGTAAATGTTGCCTTGCAGTCAACAATCATATTGTTAACTCACATAAAAGATTTGATTGAATTCCATCATAGGTTTCGGATGAGATTTCCCGCACAGACGGACTGGCGGACGGATGCAAGGGCAATAACGCCCCCACCCCCGGGTTTTTTCTTTCAAAACGCTTGGTGGATAAAAATGTATTGACAGTGATGTCTAGCGAGAAAATTTCGCCACGTGCGCTAGACATTAACCAATCAAATAAAAACGTTAGGTCATGTTACTTTATTGAGGGAGTGGGGTGGGGTGGGGTGGGGTGGGGTGGGTGTGTAATATAACGAACCTATATCCGCGAGTGTAGTAGCCACCATGGCAAGGCAAAGGAAGATCACGAAATATCGATTCATGGTGACCCCTGAAAGATAATATCATAATATCTTAACGTGACCATTTGAATTCATATTTAAGACGTTAAATAATGGATAAATAAAAGTAAAAAGTTAAATTAAATTGCAATTATCTTACAAATAAGGCCGTCCCACTCATGAAAATTAACCCTTTCAGCGATAGATCTCTGAAAAAATTCATTACGATCTATAACTTATATTTGGAAATTAATATGGCTGGAAGCTGTTGCTGTCGGCTTTCGGTCATATTAATTTCGAAATATTCAACAGCTTTCCCGTGTGTTTGTCTCGTTTATTTGCCTCGGGATTGAGATACGGACTAGAATTTATGGGCGACAGGGTTAATAATGTACCTGTTGTGGTCAAATGGCGGGACTGAATTTTACACAGAAAACTGCCTTGAGCCAATTCTCTCAAAACTGGCTAGTAATGGATAAGTCGAGTTTTAGCCCTACCCTGCGCCAATCTGTAGCTAAGCTTCACCCTGGCTTTGCCCGTGTTGGAATCAATCGATCTCTGTACTCTATGAATCCCAATTTCTAGAAAGCTATGCATCTGAACTGTTGAATATTTTGAAACTAATTTGACTGGGTGCTGTTGCTGCCTATGGCAGCAACAGCGCCCAGACAAATTAGTTTCAAAATAGTCAACAGCATGTTTATTAAATAGTAAAGACACGCAATTCATACAGCAACGCTTAGTCCGTCATTAAAGGCCATTTCCAGGTTATCCATCAATCATATGATGTCATATTCAACTAATTGACGTGTAGGAGGGCGTCATAATTAATAACGTCGTGAAAGGAGTAGCTAAATTCGTCACGAACACTTAATTGATGACGCACTAATAACGGTGTACGAATTGTATGTCGTTACTATTTAATAAACATGCTGTTTAATATTTTGAAACTAATCTGACTGGGCGCCGTTGCTGCCATAGGCAGCAACGGCACCCAGTCAAATTAGTTTCAAAATATTCAACAGCTTGCCAGTATAATTTTCTGGAAATTGAAATTCAAAGAGTACAGGGATCGATCGATCCCTACACGGGCGAAGCGTGTGCGGAGCTTCGCTAGAGATGGGCGGGGCATATCTAAACCTTGATTTCTCTATTATGCGTTCGCGACGAACTTGTCTACGTCATTCACGGCGTAATTGATTATGACGTCAGCCGACACTTCACGTAGTTGATTATGACACCATATGATTGATGGGTAAATTGGAATTGTCCATTGCTCTGCCTTCTTTAACATTTAGGGGCTGATTTACTTTATTTGGGCTCATCGCCTATCGGACCCTGGATCCACCAATGCCCCTAAAAGTCAAAGAGATTTGAAATCTGAGAGTTGGATTTTGAGCCATTTTAGTTTTATTAGCATAATACGATCTCTGAATTGGCCATAAAATATCACACAATCCATCTCTGAGTATTTAATTGACTGTAAAGCAGCTAATTACTGTTCATAGCAGCCAGTAATATTTTAATTTGTGATCGTTAATCTTGTCGGATTTCATTTGAGCATGACTTTTAAAATAATGTAATGCCTTGGTCCTTTCACAGGTGCATATTCACGCACCTAAATGCTTTAAAATGAAATCGTTTAAATTATATGCTTTAGAGGCTTAAAACACGTGCCTAGGTGCAATGAAACGAAATAAATCTTAACAATGATGATTCCATTGCGTATAAATTAATATTTTCTTTAAGCTGGTGAATTGAATTACAGGCACGAGTCACTCATTCAATATCACGACTAAAATAATCATATTAATTTATTCTGAATGAAACCATCATATGTTAAGATTTATTTCGTTTCATTACTTCGAGGTACACAATTTAAGCCTCTAAAAGTATGCAATTTTAACAATTCTATTTTCAAGTATTTTGGTGCGAAATATGCACCTTTAAAACTCGAGCTGACCAAACCCACTTCTGCAGTGGTCTAGAGAAATGTCCATTTGCGGATAAAGATATCTTTTTTTTAATGTACCACTAGAATGACTACCGCAATAACCGAGTCAGTCATTCCGATGATAAATTTTCAAGAATAATTTCAATTAAATACTGTTAATATTTATTAAATTGTCAATCCATCATCAGAGACACTTAATTCATACACTTGATATTTTCATGACAGAGATCGATACGTCACTTTGATTGTTACGTCAACTAATATATGACGTAGTTACTTATGACATCCGATACTTGAATGGCAGATGGGATCCCTCCATATAATCTTGGTGGAGAGTTTACGATCTCAGGAGACCAACAGAAAAATTTAAACCAAATTTATCATTAACTGTCGGACTGCTGCAAGCCACCAGACAATATTTTCACAGCGTAATAACTCTGGACATAGTGAATATTTTGAAAACCATTTGACTAAAAGTTTTTGGTGGCTTAGCCATCAACAACTTTTAGTCAAATTGTTTTCAAAATATTCACGTTATCTTGAGTTATTGCCTATTGAAAATATAGTCTGCAGTAATTCAACAGGCAGACAAGTAACCCTATTATTAACTTACCTATTTCTTCAGTGTATCAGGTTATCCCGGTGCTCGACAAATTAGCTCGTTGTTCTTGTTGAAATTTAAGAAATATTTTTTACAGTTATAATATTTTCTTTCGTCCAGTTATCATATTTATAGAATAATTTCCCTGTAAATCATACCGAATTTACAAATAGGCAGGGATGGTCAACCAACCGTGATACGACAGCGAGCCAATAGCACTACGTTTTAATTTAGTCAGTTTTACGGCCACCATTTAAATTGATGGATAATTTTTGTGTAGAAAACAGGCATTAATTTTTTACATCCGGTAGTCAAAATCTAAAAAGTCATTTACAAATTGAATATATATTCTGCTGAATATTTTGAAACTAATTTGACTGGGAATTGGCTGATTCCTATTGCAGCAATAAGTCCCTGTCAAACCAATTTCAAAAGAAATTGTTTTAACTTACATGCATAGTTGAGAATGAATTGAGATTCAGGGAATTCGGGATTTCACGTGTAAATTCGAATATGGGTAGGTGTGTTAGTGGCGCATGGGGACATTAGTCAAATTGCGCGTTTGAAATGAACAATTAATTTATATACGACTAACGTGAAAAATTTAACTCTCAAAATTGAATCCCCATTATTTTCGAGTTCCAAACAACCATATTACAGGCAGGTTGTTGGCTACCCTCATGCTAACGTAGATTTTGGGATTACGTCTAAAATTGGATAACATCCACCTGGGTTGGATAATTGATCAGTCCCATTATAACAACTATCGCCCCCCCCCCACCACCCCGCCGACCCTACCCACAAACCTGTACATTTTAAGTTCAAGTTTATTTACCCTTTGACCACCAGGTGGCATGAGAGGTTACAACTTATATACAATATGTACACAAAGTGACTAATATATATATATATATAATTTTAGGCGTGTTGTTAACCTAAATTTATGCACCGTTAGGAAGATGCGTGTATCCACTTGAGGTTCAGTTTATTATTTAGTTCATACATATCCACGCTTTTTCGTGATAGGCTGCTGATTACAGATCTAACCTAATAGCCTTTTCCTAAAATAAACAAGAATTTTTTCAATTTTGAAAATTCTGAGCGAGTGCGTTTTACAATATCATATACATACATACATACATACATACATACATACATACATACATACATACATACATACATACATACATACATACATACATACATACATACATGCATACATACATACATACATACATACATACATATATACATACATGCTGCTCGGCCAATCCTTGACTTTTTGTCTTGGTGCGGTGGTCCAATGGAAAGATGCCTGGTTGCTGATGCTATGCGGAGTAGCAGAATGGCGTTCGATCCCGCGACCGGGAGATGGTGATCAACAAATTAAACTAATGGGTGCATGACTGTCGGCTAAGTTAGCACATGGAAATTGAAGCCGCACGTTGCCAGTGCATCAATAAAATAAAAATACATATTCTGCCAGAGCCGTGCTGGAGTCAGAGTACAATAGGCGTAAAAGCCTAGGATTGAATTGTGGCAGGTGCATCCACAGATAGTCCCATATGAATCGTCAGTGTGTCAGTATATCAGACATGTGAAAGCTGGTCGACCAATCCTTGACTTTTTGTCTTGGTGCGGTGGTCCAGTGGAAAGATGCCTGGTTGCTGATACTATGCGGAGTTGCAGAATGGCGGTTCGATGCCCCGACCGGGAGATGGTGATCAACAAATTAAACTAACGGGTGCATCACTGTCGGCTAAGTTAGCACATGGAAATTGAAGCCGCACGTTGCCAGTGCGTCAATAAAACAAAAATACATATACTGCCAGAGCCGTGCTGGAGTCAGAGTACAATAGGCGTAAAAGCCTAGGATTGATTGTAACAGATGCATCCACAGATAGTCCCATATGAATCGTCAGTGTGTCAGTATATCAGACATGTGAAAGCTGGTCGGCCAATCCTTGACTTATTAGTCTTGGTGCGGTGGTCCAGTGGAAAGATGCCTGGTTGCTGATGCTATGCGGAGTTGCAGAATGGCAGTTCGATCCACCGACCGGGAGATGGTGATCAACAAATTAAACTAACGGGTGCATCACTGTCGGCTAAGTTAGCACATGGAAAATGAAGCCGCACGTTGCCAGTGCGTCAATAAAACAAAAATACATATACTGCCAGAGCCGTGCTGGAGTCAGAGTACAATAGGCGTAAAAGTCTAGTATTGATTGTGACAGATGCATCCACAGATAGTCCCATATGAATCGTCAGTGTGTCAGTATATCAGACATGTGAAAGCTGGTCGGCCAATCCTTGACTTATTAGTCTTGGTGCGGTGGTCCAGTGGAAAGATGCCTGGTTGCTGATGCTATGCGGAGTTGCAGAATGGCGGTTCGATCCACCGACCGGGAGATGGTGATCAACAAATTAAACTAATGGGTGCATCACTGTCGGCTAAGTTAGCACATGGAAATTGAAGCTGCACGTTGCCAGTGCGTCAATAAAACAATAATACATATACTGCCAGAGATGTGCTGAAGTCAGAGTACAATAGGCGTAAAAGCCTAGGATTGATTGTGACAGATGCATCCACAGATAGTCCCATATGAATCGTCAGTGTGTCAGTATATCAGACATGTGAAAGCTGGTCGGCCAATCCTTGACTTATTAGTCTTGGTGCGGTGGTCAAGTGGAAAGGTGCCTGGTTGCTGATGCTATGCGGAGTTGCAGAATGGCGGTTCGATCAACCGACCGGGAGATGGTGATCAACAAATTAAACTAATGGGTGCATCACTGTCGGCTAAGTTAGCACATGGAAATTGAAGCCGCACGTTGCCAGTGCGTCAATAAAACAAAAATACATATACTGCCAGAGCCGTGCTGGAGTCAGAGTACAATAGGCGTAAAAGCCTAGGATTGATTGTGACAGATGCATCCACAGATAGTCCCATATGAATCGTCAGTGTGTCAGTATATCAGACATGTGAAAGCTGGTCGGCCAATCCTTGACTTATTAGTCTTGGTGTGGTGGTCCAGTGGAAAGATGCCTGGTTGCTGATGCTATGCGGAGTTGCAGAATGGCGGTTCGATCCCCCGACCGGGAGATGGTGATCAACAAATTAAACTAATGGGTGCATCACTGTCGGCTAAGTTAGCACATGGAAATTGAAGCCGCACGTTGCCAGTGCGTCAATAAAACAAAAATACATATACTGCCAGAACTGTGCTGGAGTCAGAGTACAATAGGCGTAAAAGCCTAGGATTGATTGTATCAGATGCATCCACAGATAGTCCCATATGAATCGGCAGTGTGTCAGTATATCAGACATGTGAAAGCTGGTCGGCCAATCCTTGACTTATTAGTCTTGGTGCGGTGGTCCAGTGGAAAGATGCCTGGTTGCTGATGCTATGCGGAGTTGCAGAATGGCAGTTCGATCCACCGACCGGGAGATGGTGATCAACAAATTAAACTAACGGGTGCATCACTGTCGGCTAAGTTAGCACATGGAAATTGAAGCCGCACGTTGCCAGTGCGTCAATAAAACAAAAATACATATACTGCCAGAGCCGTGCTGGAGTCAGAGTACAATAGGCGTAAAAGTCTAGTATTGATTGTGACAGATGCATCCACAGATAGTCCCATATGAATCGTCAGTGTGTCAGTATACCAGACATGTGAAAGCTGGTCGGCCAATCCTTGACTTATTAGTCTTGGTGCGGTGGTCCAGTGGAAAGATGCCTGGTTGCTGATGCTATGCGGAGTTGCAGAATGGCGGTTCGATCCACCGACCGGGAGATGGTGATCAACAAATTAAACTAGCGGGTGCATCACTGTCGGCTAAGTTAGCACATGGAAATTGAAGCCGCACGTTGCCAGTGCGTCAATAAAACAATAATACATATACTGCCAGAGCCGTGCTGGAGTCAGAGTACAATAGGCGTAAAAGCCTAGGATTGATTGTGACAGATGCATCCACAGATAGTCCCATATGAATCGTCAGTGTGTCAGTATATCAGACATGTGAAAGCTGGTCGGCCAATCCTTGACTTATTAGTCTTGTGCGGTGGTGCAGTGGAAAGATGCCTGGTTGCTGATGCTATGCGGAGTTGCAGAATGGCGGTTCGATCACCCGACCGGGAGATGGTGATCAACAAATTAAACTAATGGGTGCATCACTGTCGGCTAAGTTAGCACATGGAAATTGAAGCCGCACGTTGCCAGTGCGTCAATAAAACAAAAATACATATACTGCCAGAGCCGTGCTGGAGTCAGAGTACAATAGGCGTAAAAGCCTAGGATTGATTGTGACAGATGCATCCACAGATAGTCCCATATGAATCGTCAGTGTGTCAGTATATCAGACATGTGAAAGCTGGTCGGCCAATCCTTGAATTTTTAGTCTTGGTGCGGTGGTCCAGTGGAAAGATGCCTGGTTGCTGATGCTATGCTGAGTTGCAGAATGGCGGTTCGATCCACCGACCGGGAGATGGTGATCAACAAATTAAACTAACGGGTGCATCACTGTCGGCTAAGTTAGCACATGGAAATTGATCGCACGTTGCCAGTGCGTCAATAAAACAAAAATACATATACTGCCAGAGCCGTGCTGGAGTCAGAGTACAATAGGCGTAAAAGCCTAGTATTGATTGTGACAGATGCATCCACAGATAGTCCCATATGAATCGTCAGTGTGTCAGTATATCAGACATGTGAAAGCTGGTCGGCCAATCCTTGACTTATTAGTCTTGGTGCGGTGGTCCAGTGGAAAGATGCCTGGTTGCTGATGCTATGCGGAGTTGCAGAATGGCGGTTCGATCCACCGACCGGGAGATGGTGATCAACAAATTAAACTAACGGGTGCATCACTGTCGGCTAAGTTAGCACATGGAAATTGAAGCCGCACGTTGCCAGTGCGTCAATAAAACAATAATACATATACTGCCAGAGCCGTGCTGGAGTCAGAGTACAATAGGCGTAAAAGCCTAGGATTGATTGTGACAGATGCATCCACAGATAGTCCCATATGAATCGTCAGTGTGTCAGTATATCAGACATGTGAAAGCTGGTCGGCCAATCCTTGACTTATTAGTCTTGGTGCGGTGGTCCAGTGGAAAGATGCCTGGTTGCTGATGCTATGCGGAGTTGCAGAATGGCGGTTCGATGCCCCGAGCGGGAGATGGTGATCAACAAATTAAACTAACGGGTGCATCACTGTCGGCTAAGTTAGCACATGGAAAGTGAAGCCGCACGTTGCCAGTGCGTCAATAAAACAAAAATACATATACTGCCAGAGCCGTGCTGGAGTCAGAGTACAATAGGCGTAAAAGCCTAGGATTGATTGTAACAGATGCATCCACAGATAGTCCCATATGAATCGTCAGTGTGTCAGTATATCAGACATGTGAAAGCTGGTCGGCCAATCCTTGACTTATTAGTCTTGGTGCGGTGGTCCAGTGGAAAGATGCCTGGTTGCTGATGCTATGCGGAGTTGCAGAATGGCAGTTCGATCCACCGACCGGGAGATGGTGATCAACAAATTAAACTAACGGGTGCATCACTGTCGGCTAAGTTAGCACATGGAAATTGAAGCCGCACGTTGCCAGTGCGTCAATAAAACAAAAATACATATACTGCCAGAGCCGTGCTGGAGTCAGAGTACAATAGGCGTAAAAGTCTAGTATTGATTGTGACAGATGCATCCACAGATAGTCCCATATGAATCGTCAGTGTGTCAGTATATCAGACATGTGAAAGCTGGTCGGCCAATCCTTGACTTATTAGTCTTGGTGCGGTGGTCCAGTGGAAAGATGCCTGGTTGCTGATGCTATGCGGAGTTGCAGAATGGCGGTTCGATCCACCGACCGGGAGATGGTGATCAACAAATTAAACTAACGGGTGCATCACTGTCGGCTAAGTTAGCACATGGAAATTGAAGCCGCACGTTGCCAGTGCCTCAATAAAACAATAATACATATACTGCCAGAGATGTGCTGGAGTCAGAGTACAATAGGCGTAAAAGCCTAGGATTGATTGTGACAGATGCATCCACAGATAGTCCCATATGAATCGTCAATGTGTCAGTATATCAGACATGTGAAAGCTGGTCGGCCAATCCTTGACTTATTAGTCTTGGTGCGGTGGTCCAGTGGAAAGGTGCCTGATTGCTGATGCTATGCGGAGTTGCAGAATGGCGGTTCGATCACCCGACCGGGAGATGGTGATCAACAAATTAAACTAATGGGTGCATCACTGTCGGCTAAGTTAGCACATGGAAATTGAAGCCGCACGTTGCCAGTGCGTCAATAAAACAAAAATACATATACTGCCAGAGCCGTGCTGGAGTCAGAGTACAATAGGCGTAAAAGCCTAGGATTGATTGTGACAGATGCATCCACAGATAGTCCCATATGAATCGTCAGTGTGTCAGTATATCAGACATGTGAAAGCTGGTCGGCCAATCCTTGACTTATTAGTCTTGGTGTGGTGGTCCAGTGGAAAGATGCCCAGGTTGCTGATGCTATGCGGAGTTGCAGAATGGCGGTTCGATCCCCCGACCGGGAGATGGTGATCAACAAATTAAACTAAAGGGTGCATCACTGTCGGCTAAGTTAGCACATGGAAATTGAAGCCGCACGTTGCCAGTGCGTCAATAAAACAAAAATACATATACTGCCAGAGCCGTGCTGGAGTCAGAGTACAATAGGCGTAAAAGCCTAGGATTGATTGTAACAGATGCATCCACAGATAGTCCCATATGAATCGGCAGTGTGTCAGTATATCAGACATGTGAAAGCTGGTCGGCCAATCCTTGACTTATTAGTCTTGGTGCGGTGGTCCAGTGGAAAGATGCCTGGTTGCTGATGCTATGCGGAGTTGCAGAATGGCGGTTCGATCCACCGACCGGGAGATGGTGATCAACAAATTAAACTAGCGTGTGCATCACTGTCGGCTAAGTTAGCACATGGAAATTGAAGCCGCACGTTGCCAGTGTGTCAATAAAACAATAATACATATACTGCCAGAGCCGTGCTGGAGTCAGAGTACAATAGGCGTAAAAGCCTAGGATTGATTGTGACAGATGCATCCACAGATAGTCCCATATGAATCGTCAGTGTGTCAGTATATCAGACATGTGAAAGCTGGTCGGCCAATCCTTGACTTATTAGTCTTGGTGCGGTGGTCCAGTGGAAAGATGCCTGGTTGCTGATGCTATGCGGAGTTGCAGAATGGTGGTTCGATCACCCGACCGGGAGATGGTGATCAACAAATTAAACTAATGGGTGCATCACTGTCGGCTAAGTTAGCACATGGAAATTGAAGCCGCACGTTGCCAGTGCGTCAATAAAACAAAAATACATATACTGCCAGAGCCGTGCTGGAGTCAGAGTACAATAGGCGTAAAAGCCTAGGATTGATTGTGACAGATGCATCCACAGATAGTCCCATATGAATCGTCAGTGTGTCAGTATATCAGACATGTGAAAGCTGGTCGGCCAATCCTTGAATTTTTAGTCTTGGTACGGTGGTCCAGTGGAAAGATGCCTGGTTGCTGATGCTATGCTGAGTTGCAGAATGGCGGTTCGATCCACCGACCGGGAGATGGTGATCAACAAATTAAACTAACGGGTGCATCACTGTCGGCTAAGTTAGCACATGGAAATTGAAGCCGCACGTTGCCAGTGCGTCAATAAAACAATAATACATATACTGCCAGAGATGTGCTGGAGTCAGAGTACAATAGGCGTAAAAGCCTAGGATTGATTGTGACAGATGCATCCACAGATAGTCCCATATGAATCGTCAGTGTGTCAGTATATCAGACATGTGAAAGCTGGTCGGCCAATCCTTGACTTATTAGTCTTGGTGCGGTGGTCCAGTGGAAAGGTGCCTGGTTGCTGATGCTATGCGGAGTTGCAGAATGGCGGTTCGATCACCCGACCGGGAGATGGTGATCAACAAATTAAACTAATGGGTGCATCACTGTCGGCTAAGTTAGCACATGGAAATTGAAGCCGCACGTTGCCAGTGCGTCAATAAAACAAAAATACATAAATATATGCTGCTCAGCCAATCCTTGACTTTTTGTCTTGGTGCGGTGGTCCAGTGGAAAGATGCCTGGTTGCTGATGCTATGCGGAGTAGCAGAATGGCGGTTCGATCCCCCGACCGGGAGATGGTGATCAACAAATTAAACTAATGGGTGCATGACTGTCGGCTAAGTTAGCACATGGAAATTGAAGCCGCACGTTGCCAGTGCGTCAATAAAATAAAAATACATATTCTGCCAGAGCCGTGCTGGAGTCAGAGTACAATAGGCGTAAAAGCCTAGGATTGAATTGTGGCAGGTGCATCCACAGATATTCCCATATGAATCGTCAGTGTGTCAGTATATCAGACATGTGAAAGCTGGTCGGCCAATCCTTGACTTTTTGTCTTAGTGCGGTGGTCCAGTGGAAAGATGCCTGGTTGCTGATGCTATGCGGAGTTGCAGAATGGCGGTTCGATCCCGCGAACGGGAGATGGTGATCAACAAATTAAACTAATGGGTGCATCACTGTCGGCTAAGTTAGCACATGGAAATTGAAGTCGCACGTTGCCAGTGCATCAAGAAAAAAATTAAATAAATACATATACTGCCAGAGCCATGCTGGAGTCAGAGTACAATAGGCGTAAAAGCCTAGGATTGAGTTGTGGCGTGTGCATCCAGAGATAGTCCCATATGAATCGTCAGTGTGTCAGTATATCAGACATGTGAAAACTGGTCGGCCAATCCTTGACTTTTTAGTCTTGGTGCGGTGGTCCAGTGGAAAGATGCCTGGTTGCTGATGCTATGCGGAGTTGCAGAATGGCGGTTCGATCACCCGACCAGGAGATGGTGATCAACAAATTAAACTAATGGGTGCATCACTGTCGGCTAAGTTAGCACATGGAAATTGAAGCCGCACGTTGCCAGTGCGTCAATAAAAAAAAAATACATATACTGCCAGAGCCGTGCTGGAGTCAGAGTACAATAGGCATAAAAGCCTAGGATTGAATTGTGGCGGGTGCATCCACAGATAGTCCCATATGAATCGTCAGTGTGTCAGTATATCAGACATGTGAAAGCTGGTCTGCTAACCTGAGACTTTTCTTGGCGCAATTGTCCAGTGGAAAGATGTCTGGTTGCTGATGCTATGCGGAGTTGCAGTATGGCGGTTCGATCCCCCGACCGGGAGATGGTGATCAACAAATTAAACTAATGGGTGCATCACTGTCGGCTAAGTTAGCACATGGAAATTGAAGCCGCACGTTGCCAGTGCGTCAATAAAATAAAAAAATACATATACTGCCAGAGCCATGCTGGAGTCAGAGTACCTTAGTCGTAAAAGCCCAGGATTGAATTGTGGCGGGTGCATCCACAGATAGTCCCATATGAATCGTCAGTGTGTCAGTATATCAGACATGTGAAAACTGGTCGGCCAATCTTTGACTTTTTAGTCTTGGTGCGGTGGTCCATTGGAAAGATGCCTGGTTGCTGATGCTATGCGGAGTTGCAGAATGGCGGTTCGATCCCCCGACCGGGAGATGGTGATCAACAAATTAAACTAATGGGTGCATCACTGTCGGCTAAGTTAGCACATGGAAATTGAAGCCGCACGTTGCCAGTGCGTCAATAAAATAAAAAAATACATATACTGCCAGAGCCGTGCTGGAGTCAGAGTACAATAGGCGTAAAAGCCTAGGATTGAATTGTGGTGGGTGCATCCACAGATAGTCACATATGAATCGTCAGTGTGTCAGTATATCAGACATGTGAAAGCTGGTCGGCCAAACCTTGACTTTTTAGTCTTGGTGCGGTGGTCCAGTGGAAAGATGCCTGGATGCTGATGCTATGCGGAGTTGCAGAATGGCGGTTCGATCCCCCGACCAGGAGATGGTGATCAACAAATTAAACTAATGGGTGCATCACTGTCGGCTAAGTTAGCACATGGAAATTGAAGCCGCACGTTGCCAGTGCGTCAATAAAAAAATAAAAAAAATACATATACTGCCAGAGCCATGCTGGAGTCAGAGTACAATAGGCGTAAAAGCCTAGGATTGAGTTGTGGCGGGTGCATCCAGAGATAGTCCCATATGAATCGTCAGTGTGTCAGTATATCAGCATGTGAAAACTGGTCGGCCAATCATTGACTTTTTAGTCTTGGTGCGGTGGTCCAGTGGAAAGATGTCTGGTTGCTGATGCTATGCGGAGTTGCAGTATGGCGGTTCGATCCCCCGACCAGGAGATGGTGATCAACAAATTAAACTAATGGGTGCATCACTGTCGGCTAAGTTACCACATGGAAATTGAAGCCGCACGTTGCGAGTGCGTCAATAAAATCAAAAAATACATATACTGCCAGAGCCGTGCTGGATTCAGAGTACAATAGGCGTAAAAGCCTAGGATTGAATTGTGGCTGGTGCATCCACAGATAGTCCCATATGAATCGTCAGTGTGTCAGTATATCAGACATGTGAAAACTGGTCAGCCAATCCTTGACATTTTAGTCTTGGTGCGGTGGTCCAGTGGAAAGATGCCTGGTTGCTGATGCTATGTGGAGTTGCAGAATGGCGGTTCGATCCCCCGACCGGGAGATGGTGATCAACAAATTAAACTAATGGGTGCATCACTGTCGGCTAAGTTAGCACATGGAAATTGAAGCCGCACGTTGCCAGTGCATCAATAAAATAAAAAAATACATATACTGCCAGAGCCATGCTGGAGTCAGAGTACCTTAGTCGTAAAAGCCCAGGATTGAATTGTGGCGGGTGCATCCACAGATAGTCCCATATGAATCGTCAGTGTGTCAGTATATCAGACATGTGAAAGCTGGTCGGCCAATCCTTGACTTTTTAGTCTTGGTGCGGTGGTCCAGTGGAAAGATGCCTGGTTGCTGATGCTATGCGGAGTTGCAGAATGGCAGTTCGATCCCCCGACCAGGAGATGGTGATCAACAAATTAAACTAATGGGTGCATCACTGTCGGCTAAGTTAGCACATGGAAATTGAAGCCGCACGTTGCCAGTGCGTCAATAAAAAAATAAAATAAATACATATACTGCCAGAGCCATGCTGGAGTCAGAGTACAATAGGCGTAAAAGCCTAGGATTGAGTTGTGGAGGGTGCATCCAGAGATAGTCCCATATGAATCGTCAGTGTGTCAGTATATCAGACATGTGAAAACTGGTCGGCCAATCCTTGACTTTTTAGTCTTGGTGCCCAGTGGAAAGATGCCTGGTTGCTGATGTTATGCGGAGTTGCAGAATGGTGGTTTGATCCCCCGACCAGGATATGGTGATCAACAAATTAAACTAATGGGTGCATCACTGTCGGCTAAGTTAGCACATGGAAATTGAAGCCGCACGTTGCCAGTGCGTCAATAAAATTAAAAAAAAATACATATACTGCCAGAGCCGTGCTGGAGTCAGAGTACAATAGGCGTAAAAGCCTAGGATTGAATTGTGGCGGGTGCATCCACAGATAGTCCCATATGAATCGTCAGTGTGTCAGTATATCAGACATGTGAGAACTGGCCGGCCAATCCTTGAATTTTTAGTCTTGGTGCGGTGGTCCAGTGGAAAGATGCCTGGTTGCTGATGCTATGCGGAGTTGCAGAACAGTCGTTCGATCCCCCGACTGGGAGATGGTGATCAAGAAATTAAACTAACGGGTGCATCACTGTCGGCTAAGTTAGCACATGGAAATTGAAGCCGCACGTTGCCAGTGCGTCAATAAAATAAAAATACATACATACATACATGCTGGTCGGCCAATCCTTGACTTTTTGTCTTGTTGCGGTGGTCCAGTGGAAAGATGCCTGGTTGCTGATGCTATGTGGAGTTGCAGAATGGCGGTTCGATCACCCGACCGGGAGATGGTGATCAACAAATTAAACTAATGGGTGCATCACTGTCGGCTAAGTTAGCACATGGAAATTGAAGCCGCACGTTGCCAGTGCGTCAATAAAAAAAAATACATATACTGCCAGAGCCGTGCTGGAGTCAGAGTACAATAGGCGTAAAAGCATAGGATTGAATTGTGGCGGGTGCATCCACAGATAGTCCCATATGAATCGTCAGTGTGTCAGTATATCAGACATGTGAAAGCTGGTCTGCTAACCTGAGACTTTTCTTGGCGCAATTGTCCAGTGGAAAGATGTCTGGTTGCTGATGCTATGCGGAGTTGCAGTATGGCAGTTCGATCCCCCGACCGGGAGATGGTGATCAACAAATTAAACTATTGGGTGCATCACTGTCGGCTAAGTTAGCACATGGAAATTGAAGCCGCACGTTGCCAGTGCGTCAATAAAATAAAAAAATACATATACTGCCAGAGCCATGCTGGAGTCAGAGTACCTTAGTCGTAAAAGCCCAGGATTGAATTGTGGCGGGTGCATCCACAGATAGTCCCATATGAATCGTCAGTGTGTCAGTATATCAGACATGTGAAAACTGGTCGGCCAATCCTTGACTTTTTAGTCTTGGTGCGGTGGTCCATTGGAAAGATGCCTGGTTGCTGATGCTATGCGGAGTTGCAGAATGGCGGTTCGATCCCCCGACCGGGAGATGGTGATCAACAAATTAAACTAATGGGTGCATCACTGTCGGCTAAGTTAGCACATGGAAATTGAAGCCGCACGTTGCCAGTGCGTCAATAAAATAAAAAAATACATATACTGCCAGAGCCGTGCTGGAGTCAGAGTACAATAGGCGTAAAAGCCTAGGATTGAATTGTGGTGGGTGCATCCACAGATAGTCACATATGAATCGTCAGTGTGTCAGTATATCAGACATGTGAAAGCTGGTCGGCCAAACCTTGACTTTTTAGTCTTTGTGCGGTGGTCCAGTGGAAAGATGCCTGGTTGCTGATGCTATGCGGAGTTGCAGAATGGCGGTTCGATCCCCCGACCAGGAGATGGTGATCAACAAATTAAACTAATGGGTGCATCACTGTCGGCTAAGTTAGCACATGGAAATTGAAGCCGCACGTTGCGAGTGCGTCAATAAAATCAAAAAATACATATACTGCCAGAGCCGTGCTGGATTCAGAGTACAATAGGCGTAAAAGCCTAGGATTGAATTGTGGCTGGTGCATCCACAGATAGTCCCATATGAATCGTCAGTGTGTCAGTATATCAGACATGTGAGAACTGGTCGGCCAATCCTTGACTTTTAGTGTTGGAGCGGTGGTCCAGTGGAAAGATGTCTGGTTGCTGATGCTATGCGGAGTTGCAGTATGGCGGTTCGATCCCCCGACCGGGAGATGGTGACCAACAAATTAAACTAATGGGTGCATCACTGTCGGCTAAGTTAGCACATGGAGATTGAAGCCGCACGTTGCCAGTGCGTCAATAAAAAAAAAATACATATACTGCCAGAGCCGTGCTGGAGTCAGAGTACAATAGGCGTAAAAGCCTAGGATTGAATTGTGGCGGGTGCATCCACAGATAGTCCCATATGAATCGTCAGTGTGTCAGTATATCAGACATGTGAAAACTGGTCGGCCAATCCTTGACTTTTTAGTCTTGGTGCGGTGGTCCATTGGAAAGATGCCTGGTTGCTGATGCTATGCGGAGTTGCAGAATGGCGGTTCGATCCCCCGACCAGGAGATGGTGATCAACAAATTAAACTAACGGGTGCATCACTGTCGGCTAAGTTAGCACATGGAAATTGAAGCCGCACGTTGCCAGTGCGTCAATAAAAAAATAAAATAAATACATATACTGCCAGAGCCATGCTGGAGTCAGAGTACAATAGGCGTAAAAGCCTAGGATTGAGTTGTGGCGGGTGCATCCAGAGATAGTCCCATATGAATCGTCAGTGTGTCAGTATATCAGACATGTGAAAACTGGTCGGCCAATCCTTGACTTTTTAGTCTTGGTGCCCAGTGGAAAGATGCCTGGTTGCTGATGCTATGCGGAGTTGCAGAATGGTGGTTTGATCCCCCGACCAGGATATGGTGATCAACAAATTAAACTAATGGGTGCATCACTGTCGGCTAAGTTAGCACATGGAAATTGAAGCCGCACGTTGCCAGTGCGTCAATAAAATTTAAAAAAAATACATATACTGCCAGAGCCGTGCTGGAGTCAGAGTACAATAGGCGTAAAAGCCTAGGATTGAATTGTGGCGGGTGCATCCACAGATAGTCCCATATGAATCGTCAGTGTGTCAGTATATCAGACATGTGAAAACTGGCCGGCCAATCCTTGAATTTTTAGTCTTGGTGCGGTGGTCCAGTGGAAAGATGCCTGGTTGCTGATGCTATGCGGAGTTGCAGAATGGTCGTTCGATCCCCCGACTGGGAGATGGTGATCAAGAAATTAAACTAACGGGTGCATCACTGTCGGCTAAGTTAGCACATGGAAATTGAAGCCGCACGTTGCCAGTGCGTCAATAAAATAAAAATACATACATACATACATGCTGGTCGGCCAATCCTTGACTTTTTGTCTTGTTGCGGTGGTCCAGTGGAAAGATGCCTGGTTGCTGATGCTATGCGGAGTAGCAGAATGGCGGTTCGATCCCCCGACCGGGAGATGGTGATCAACAAATTAAACTAATGTTTGCATGACTGTCGGCTAAGTTAGCAAATGGAAATTGAAGCCGCACGTTGCCAGTGCGTCAATAAAATAAAAATACATATTCTGCCAGAGCCGTGCGGAGTCAGAGTACAATAGGCGTAAAAGCCTAGGATTGAATTGTGGCAGGTGCATCCACAGATAGTCCCATATGAATCGTCTGTGTGTCAGTATATCAGACATGTGAAAGCTGGTCGGCCAATCATTGACTTTTTGTCTTGGTGCGGTGGTCCAGTGGAAAGATGCCTGGTTGCTGATTCTATGCGGAGTTGCAGAATGGCGGTTCGATCCCGTGACCGGGAGATGGTGATCAACAAATTAAACTAATGGGTGCATGACTGTCGGCTAAGTTAGCACATGGAAATTGAAGCCACACGTTGCCAGTGCGTCAATAAAATAAAAATACATACATACATATATATATATATAGAGTTCAATAAAATAAAAATACATATACTGCCAGAGCCGTGCTGGAGTCAGAGTACAATAGGCGTAAAAGTCTAGGATTGAATTGTGGCAGGTGCATCCACAGATAGTCCCATATGAATCGTCAGTGTGTCAGTATATCAGACATGTGAAAGCTGGTCGGCCAATCCTTGACTTTTAGTCTTGGTGCGATTGTCCAGTGGAAAGATGCCTGGTTGCTGATGCTATGCGGAGTTGCAGAACGGCGGTTCGATCACCCGACCGGGAGATGGTGATCAACAAATTAAACTAATGGGTGCATGACTGTCGGCTAAGTTAGCACATGGAAATTGAAGCCACACGTTGCCAGTGCGTCAATAAAATAAAAATACATATAAATATATATATATATATATATATATATATATATATATATATATATATATATATATATATATATATATATATATGTATGTAATATTGTAAACGCACCGGCTCAGAATTTTCAAAATTTAAAAAATTTTAAATATTTTTGCTTATTTTATCACCTGAGATTGTCAATTTTGTTTAAGAGATGCCATATGGCCTGATTAGTATACAATGATAAATCACTGATTGATGTTTTGAACACTTATTTAAGTTTCGCTTTTACCAAGATGTCGCGTAGATTAGGATTTTTCTTAAATGCAATTACCGGACGCCTGTTGAGTGGTTGTTTTAAATTGTCCTGTAATTTGTGATACTCATCCTTTAGGATTTTCGCAATTTCAACATTTTTCCGATCGTATGTGAGAGTAAATGGGATAATTTCACATTGATTCGAGAGGCCTGGGTCCGAATTTATGCCCCTTGGCCATTGTGTTTCGAGTTCTTTAATCCAAAATGATTCTCTTAGTTTTCTTTGTCTATCAGTTTCCTCTGTTGTGTCTGAAAGAGGTAGCTGTTCGATAGACATAATTTCAAAGTCACGAGTGACTAAATGGTCAGTAAGATTAAAATGTTCAGCCACATGTGTGTCTTCCTCTAGTCTAATATCTGAAAGGTGTCTAGTTGCTCGGCATCTTAATGGATTTTTCGTTTCGCCAACATACTGCTTTTGACACAATTTGCATGAAATTAAGTAAATGACATTTTCAGAATCGCAATCTAATTTCGACTGAATTTGAAATTTGCTTTTGTTTTGAAGGCTCATGAATCTACTCTTGGAAGGAAGAAATTTATCCAATTTACACCTTTTCTTTTCACATTTCCGAGAATCTCCTTCACCAATAATCGGACGATTATGACAAGTTTTGATAGGCTGACAATTTCTGGCATTATCCAGAATGATTTCCAAATTATGCAAAGTTTCAGACTTTATTTTACGCAGTAACCGAGAGGAGTACCCTCTCGATTTGAGGGCTTTGAATAAGGTCGAACATGATGATTCACAGTTTTTCTTATCACTCGAATTTCTATGAAAACGGATTATTTGTAGTTTTACAAGTCCCTTGAAAGTATGCGGTGGATGGAATGATTTCTTGTGCAGTAGTTGATGGGAGTCGGTTGGCTTAAAATAAACTTTTTAGTCTAAGTAACCAGTTGTTTCATACTTTATACCTTTGTATAAAGTTACATCCAGGAAATCTACGGACAGCTCATCAATTTGAGCTTTTAGCTTGATATTCGGATCATGATTATTCAGAATGGCCAGAAATTTGGTAAATGCTTCCTTACTATGTTGCCAGATCAGGAAAATATCACCGAGGTACCTGCGGTAAATGAGCAGCTGATTTGGACAGTTTTCGAGTGCTTCCTTTTCCCACTCTGCCATGTAAAGGTTAGCGAAACCTGGGCTGAAACGCTTACCCATTGCACAGCCACAAATTTGTTGGAAAATTTCACCAGCAAATTCAAAGTCATTGCCCTTCAGACTAAGCTCTAATAGAGCTATTACTTCTCTGTCGGGCCTGTTTGTGTCAGGATAGTCGGCAAACGCTCTACGAATTGAATTTAGACCCTTTTCGATGTCAATGTTTGTGTACATAGCATCGACGTCCATTGTAATTAAGAATGGAATTTGGAGGGACCGAGATCTTAGACCTGGGCTAGGAAGTCTTCAGTGTTTTTCAGATAGCTAAAATGTCTATTTGCAATTGGCTGAAGATGGTAGTCGATAAATTCACTAATCCTATATGATTCCGAACCACAATCTGAAATAATGGGTCGCCCTGGTTGTGTCATTGGGTCGGTCCACGAATCAACAGACTTATGGATTTTAGGAAGAAGATAAAATGTACGTGGTTTCGAATCATCTTTTGCGCACAGGTATTTAAATTGCTTTTCTGTTATCTTCTTGCTATCAACCATTTTTTGGAGAATTTCGTTGAATTTGCTACAGTTATTTTGCCAAAGTGGTTCATTTAGTTTTCGGTAATGCTTCGGATTGCTAAGCTGTCTATGCGCTTCTTTGATGTAGTTGTCTTTATCCATTATTACAGTAGCCGACCCTTTATCCGCAGGTTTGATGACAATTTCACTTTTTCTAGATAAACCTAATAGGGCCTGGCGTTGCTCATAGGATAAATTTTGCTGATCGTTTGGAAATGTAGTATTTTCAATACGTTCAGAGTAAAGTTTTATACTTTCACCGAGTGCTGGGTCAACACATTTTAAGTTTGGAGCCCAGCCGTTTTTTTCAATGAATGGTGGAATATTACCATTGGAGTTTCGAAAAAAATCTGCCAATTTCACACGGTGACCAAATTCAGCAGTTTCCGTAAAGACATTATCTAAATCTGCATCCAAACCTGTTTTAGGTTTTGGTGTTGGGACAAATGTCAAGCCAAACTTAAGCAGTGACTGTTCTGCTTCACCTAATGCAGAGCCGGTTAGGTTTACAATATTACTACCCAGTCCCATTTCTCGGTGGTTGGTACCTTGACCCGAGTGTAATTTAAATTAAGGGCCACAAGCCAGTTATTATACATGTCATTCGCTGTCCTCTCAGTCCAATGAATATTGTCATGGCCCACTTCGAATTCTGTCGAAGGAAGACTGGGTATGACAATAACCTTGGACTCAGGGGACTTGGCCTTGCTTGACGCGGCAGTCCGATTAATTGCATCGAGTGCCTGCTTTTGCTGAGGGGTCGAGGTTGCAGAGAAATTTAGTTCAGTGAAGTAGATCATAGACTTGGGAAATTTCTTTCGTACCATGCTGAATAATAACCTAAGTCGATACTCGGAGGCTGAGATCAGATTATTCCTATCATTTATTCCTATGGTGAGGACTACTTTCTCAGGTTGGAATTTCCCTGTGTATTTATTAATGATCGTTCTGAGATCATTAATCGATGCTCCAGTGAAACAGGCAACCTGAGTATCTGGATGGGGATCCACATTAATCCGACTCAAGTTTGAATCTCCGACGATCAAGACCTTTATGTCGAGGGTAGGAAGTTGCCAATTTGGCCTGTTGGTGGCCTCATTCCTGAATTTCCAGAACTTATTCTGTTCCAAGGGTGTAGGATTCTTTGGTCTGGCGCATGGAGATGGTGTGAATCGTGGTTGAGGGACCTTTTGTGCAGCTTGGGTCCTTGGACCAGGCTGTTTACTAGCACCTTTGGCATTTGACACCCTCTGCGGAAGAGGAGGAAAATCCTCAGGAGAGAATGGTGGCACCGGTGGAGGTGAATCTGGTAGAGGGATCATAGAGGGATCCACTGGAATGTAAATACTGTGGTCACTGGATGTGCCAGGAAGAGAGCTAATGGGAGACGGTCGTTTATCTGGACGTTTTAGTGGTGGTGAGGCCTCTGCAGGTGAATGTAGCCGCTTTTTGGGATGAGCGGATTGTACTAAATTTGCATTTTGTACTTGTTTGCTAACAGGGGTGACATTTGGTGGTTTAGTAACAGGCTTATAATTCGGATCAAGTGGTCTAATAAAATCATAAAATGCTGAGATGGCATTGTGATCCAATTTTCTGTGATAATTCTTTTTGGCCCAATGGATTGCGGTGGACTTGGCCCGACCGAGGTCTAAATATGGAAGAGTTTGGGCTGAGAGTAGCTCAGAACGGAGGACTCCTAGTTGACAGTTATAGTGGCGAACCCATGTTTTAATCATTGTTTTCGCCCATTCGAAGTTGACATTACGAATGTCGAAGTGGACCTCAGCATCTGGCATGGCCGGTTTGCAGAAGTCTGTCAAACTCTTGACCTTTCGACCGAGGCCATTTGGCATGGTGTCGCTGTCCAGATGCGTGCTCAGCACGCCCAGGTGGTGAAAACATTGGATTACCATGTAGTATACCTTAACCAGGCGTGCGTGAGCAGATGATGGGTGGTGTGATTCAGAGTCACCACCAGCCCTTCGCCTACCCCCGCATGGTCTAGCCATGGAATTACAATCAATCCCAGTCATTCAATCAATCTAAATCTCAATTAATCTTAATTAATCTCAATTAATCTCAATTAATCTCAATCAATTTCAATTAATCTCAATTAATTTCAACTAATCTCAATTAATCTCAGTTAATTTCAATTAATATTAATTAATCTCAATTAGTTTCAATCAATCTTAATTAATCTCAATTAATCTCAATTAATCTCAATTAATCTTAATCAATCTTAATTAATCAGGCAATCAATCAAGTGGGCAAATGGGCAAACACCCAGTCAACCACCTTATCAATCCAAGCAATCAATCACGCACACAACCAATCAGTTCAGACAATCAATTCAAGCACCAATCAATCACGCAACCAATAAATACAAGCAACCAATCACGCTACCAATCAGATTAAACAACAAATCACGCAACCAATCAAATCAAACAATCAATCACGCAATCAATCAATTCAAACAACCAATCACGCAACCAATCAATTCAAGCAACAAATCATGTAACCAATCATTCAACAGGTTACGCAACCAATCAAATCAAGCAAGCAATCAAATGAAACAACCAATCAAATGAAACAACCAATCAAATCAAGCAACTAGTCAAATCAAGCAACAACTCCAACCCCCAATCAAGCAATCAATCAGATCAAGCAACTAATTCGATCAAGCAACCAATCAATTCAAGCAACAAATCATGTAACCAATCAAGTTACGCAAACAATCAAATCAAGCAAGCATGCAAGCAATCAAATCAAACAACCAATCAAATCAAGCAACTAGTCAGATCTAGCAACTAGTCAAATCAAGCAACAACTCAAGCTCCCAATCAAGCAATCAATCAGATCGAGCAACTAATCAGATCAAGCAACCAATCAATTTAAGCAACCAATTACGCAACCAATCAATTCAAGCAACAAATCACGCAAACACGCAGATCAAATCACGCAACCAATCAGGTCAAATAACAAGTCCTGCAAGCAATCAAATCAAACAAACAATCAAATCAAGCAACCAGTCAAATCCAGTAGGGCTCAAGCAACCAATCAAGCAATCAATCAGATCAAGCAACCAATTAGATCAGACAAAAAACAATCAATCAATCAATCAACCAACCAACCAACCAACCAACCAACCAACCAACCAATCAATCAATCAATCAATCAAACTCTAATGCAGCCAGACAGTGAATCAATAAATACAAAAATGCTACAAGGCGCACACTCTACAGGTGGTAGGTTTGTCAGCTAGTCTGTCTCTCTATATATATTTTTCTAATCCAAGATGGCTTAATTTACACAGCTGAAATAAGAGAAATGTGGTTAGTAGTAATGATTAGTGGTGACATGATAATATTTAATATTTAAGGACAGGAAATACAAGAATAGCAATATAAATATCTTTAAATTACTCCGTACTCACAGTAATAGAACAATACACAGCAATAGAAACAGCAATAAGAATTTTTACATCGTCAGAGGGCTGGACGCGTTTCGTGTTTACACACTTCTTCAGCAGCCTATTAGACAAATCTACCAGTCCAACAGTTTGCCCTACTATTTATTGGGCAAGTGAATGTTTTGAGACTTAATCATTTTCTTTAAAGTTACTAAGTTGTTTGCTTTGAGGTACACGCCGCTAATAAGGTGTTATAATTCATTGTACTAATGTATTGTTGACTAATTGAGCTCTGGATAAATAAGTTGGTTTCAATTTGGAAAGGTGTTAAAGATTGAGCTACTTTCAATGGCTTAGCGGCGGACTGCTCACTGGTTCAAAGAGAACTAATAATCTGACTTTGATGTGAACCGTGAGATCATTTGAAAGGTGCTTAAGTGACCTTTTCAAAGTATAATAAATAAGTTGGAATGCAAAGGAAACATTTCAAAGAAATACGTGAGTGATGGCCTTGTTTGAAAATCGTTGATCTGAATGAGTAATTTTGATTAAAACTTTTGCTTTGTAATATAGTTACTCAAATGTCAGCAGTTACCATAGGTATTGATTTCAAAGATTATCATTGTGTTGAGAAATAAAGTCATATTCTGTGTGTAATTTTAATCTAAACTCTAAAACAGATTAATGAATAAACAAATGATTGAATGACACAAGGATAGAAGGAAAGAAGGATGGACAGACCGAACCAATCACCCAGCCAATCAACTACCCACCGACAACCCAACTAACCACCCAACTAACCAAACACCCAACCACCCACCCACACAACCAACCATCCAACCACCCACCCTCCCAGCCAACCAACCACCCAGCCAACCAACCAACCACCCACCCAGCCAACCAACCACCCAAACCCAAAACCAACCAACCACCCAACCAACCACCCAACCAAACACACACCCAGGTGTATGTATGTATGTCTGTATGTATGTATTTTTTTTATTTTGTTGATGCACTGGCAACATGCGGCTTCAATTTCCATGAGCTAACTTAGCCAACAGTCATGCACCCATTAGTTTAATTTGTTGACCACCATCTCCCGGTCAGGGGATCGAACCGCCATTCTGCAACTCTGCATAGCATCAGCAACCAGGCATCTTTCCACTGGACAACCGCACCAAGACTAGAAGTCAAGGATAAGCCAACCAGCTTTCACGTGTCTGATATACTGACACACTGACGATTCATATGGGACTATCTGTGGATGCACCTGCCACAATTCAATCCTAGGCTTTTACGCCTATTGTACTCTGACTCCAGCACGGCTCTGGCAGTATATGTATTTTTTTTTGGTGATGCACTGGCAACGTGCGGCTTAATTTCCATGTGCTAACTTAGCCGACAGTCATGCACCCATTAGTTTAATTTGTTGATCACCATCTCCCGGCGGGGGATCGAACCGCCATTCTGCAACTCCGCATATCATCAGCAACAATGCATCTTTCCACTGGACCACCGCACCAAGACTATAAGTCAAGGATTGGCCGACCAGCTTTCACATGTCTGATATACTGACACACTGATGATTCATATGGGACTATCTGTGGATGCACCTGCCACAATTCAATCCTAGGCTTTTACGCCTATTGTACTCTGATTCCAGCACGGCTCTGGCAGTATATGTATTATTCTTTTTTTTTTCTTTTTTTTGTTGACGCACTGGCAACGTGCGGCTTCAATTTCCATGAGCTAACTTAGTCGACAGTCATGCACCCATTAGTTTAATTTGTTGATCACCATCTCCCGGTCGGGGATCGAACCGCCATTCTGCAACTCCGCATAGCATCAGCAACCAGGCATCTTTCCACTCGACCACCGCACCAAGACTATAAGTCAAGGATTGGCCGACCAGCTTTCACATGTCTGATATACTGACACACTGACGATTCATATGGGACCATCTGTGGATGCACCTGCCACAATTCGATCCTAGGCTTTTACGCCTATTGTACTCTGACTCTGGCAGTATATGTATTTTTTTTAATTATTTTGTTGACGCACTGGCAACGTGCGGCTTCAATTTCCATGAGCTAACTTAGTCGACAGTCATGCACCCATTAGTTTAATTTGTTGATCACCATCTCCCGGTCGGGGATCGAACCGCCATTCTGCATCTCCTAATAGCATCAGCAACCAGGCATCTTTCCACTGGACCACCGCACCAAGACTATAAGTCAAGGAGTGGGCGACCAGCTTTCACATGTCTGATATACTGACACACTAACGATTCATATGTGACTATCTGTGGATGCACCTGCCACAATTCAATCCTAGGATTTTACGCCTATTGTACTCTGACTCCAGCATGGCTCTGGCAGTATATGTATTTTATTTTTTTTGTTGACGCACTGGTAACGTGCGGCTTCAATTTCCATGTGCTAACTTAGCCGACAGTCATGCACCCATTAGTTTAATTTGTTGATCACCATCTCCCGGTCGGGGGATCGAACCGCCATTCTGCAACTCCGCATAGCATCAGCAACCAGGCATCTTTCCACTGGACCACCGCACCAGGACTATAAGTCAAGGAGTGGCCGACCAGCTTTCACATGTCTGATATACTGACACACTGACGATTCATATGGGACTATCTGTGGATGCATCTGCCACAATTCAATCCTAGGCTTTTACGCCTATTGTACTCTGACTCCAGCACGGCTCTGGTAGTATATGTTGGGTTTTTTTGTTATGGACGCACTGGCAACGTGCGGCTTCAATTTCCATGTGCTAACTTAGCCGACAGTAATGCACCCATTAGTTTAGTTTGTTGTTCACCATCTCCTGGTCGGGGGATCGAACCGCCATTCTGCAACTCCGCATAGCATCAGCAACCAGGCATCTTTCCACTGGACCACCACACCAAGACTATAAGTCAAGGATTGGCCGACCAACTTTCACATGTCTGATATACTGACACACTGACGATTCATATGGGACCATCTGTGGATGCACCTGCCACAATTCAATCCTAGGCTTTTACGCCTATTGTACTCTGACTCCAGCACGGCTCTGGCAGTATATGTATTTTTTTTTTTTTGTTGACGCACTGGTAACGTGCGGCTTCAATTTCCATGTGCTAACTTAGCCGACAGTCATGCACCCATTAGTTTAATTTGTTGATCACCATCTCCCGGCGGGGGATCGAACCGCCATTCTGCAACTCAGCATAGCATCAGCAACCAGGCATCTTTCCACTCGACCACCGCACCAAGACTATAAGTCAAGGATTGGCCGACCAGCTTTCACATGTCTGATATACTGACACACTGACGATTCATATGGGACCATCTGTGGATGCACCTGCCACAATTCGATCCTAGGCTTTTACGCCTATTGTACTCTGACTCCAGCACGGCTCTGGCAGTATATGTATTTTTTTTAATTATTTTGTTGACGCACTGGCAACGTGCGGCTTCAATTTCCATGAGCTAACTTAGTCGACAGTCATGCACCCATTAGTTTAATTTGTTGATCACCATCTCCCGGTCGTGGATCGAACCGCCATTCTGCATCTCCTAATAGCATCAGCAACCAGTCATCTTTCCACTTTACCACCGCACCAAGACTATAAGTCAAGGATTGGCCGACCAGCTTTCACATGTCTGATATACTGACACACTGACGATTCATATGGGACTATCTGTGGATGCACCTGCCACAATTCAATCCTAGGCTTTTACGCCTATTGGACTCTGACTCCAGCATGGCTCTGGCAGTACATGTATTTTTTTTTTTTTGACGCACTGCCAACATGCGGCTTCAATTTCCATGTGCTAACTTAGCCGACAGCATGCACCCATTAGTTTAATTTGTTGATCACCATCTCCCAGTCGGGGGATCGAACCGCCATTCTGCAACTCCGCATACCATCAGCAACCAGGCATCTTTCCACTGGACCACCGCACCAAGACTATAAGTCAAGGAGTGGCCGACCAGCTTTCACATGTCTGATATACTGACACACTAACGATTCATATGTGACTATCTGTGGATGCACCTGCCACAATTCAATCCTAGGATTTTACGCCTATTGTACTCTGACTCCAGCATGGCTCTGGCAGTATATGTATTTTATTTTTTTTGTTGACGCACTGGTAACGTGCGGCTTCAATTTCCATGTGCTAACTTAGCCGACAGTCATGCACCCATTAGTTTAATTTGTTGATCACCATCTCCCGGTCGGGGGATCGAACCGCCATTCTGCAACTCCGCATAGCATCAGCAACCAGGCATCTTTCCACTGGACCACCGCACCAAGACTATAAGTCAAGGAGTGGCCGACCAGCTTTCACATGTCTGATATACTGACACACTGACAATTCATATGGGACTATCTGTGGATGCATCTGCCACAATTCAATCCTAGGCTTTTACGCCTATTGTACTCTGACTCCAGCACGGCTCTGGCAGTATATGTATTTTCTTTTTTTTTTCTTTTTTTTTTTGTTGACGCACTGGCAACGTGCGTCTTCAATTTCCATGTGCTAACTTAGCCGACAGTCATGCACCCATTAGTTTAATTTGTTGATCACCATCTCCCAGTCGGGGGATCGAACCACCATTCTGGAACTCCGCATAGCATCAGCAACCAGGGATCTTTCCACTGGACCACCGCACCAAGACTATAAGTCAAGGATTGGCTGACCAGCTTTCACATGTCTGATATACTGACACACTGACGATTCATATGGGACCATCTGTGGATGCACCTGCCACAATTCAATCCTAGGCTTTTACGCCTATTGTACTCTGACTGCAGCATGGCTCTGGTAGTAGATGTATTTTTTTTAATTTTGTTGATGCATTGGCAACATGCAGCTTCAATTTCCATGTGCTAACTTAGCCGACAGTCATGCACCCATTAGTTTAATTTGTTGATCACCATCTCCCGGTCGGGGATCGAACCGCCATTCTGCAACTCAGCATAGCATCAGCAACCAGGCATCTTTCCACTCGACCACCGCACCAAGACTATAAGTCAAGGATTGGCCGACCAGCTTTCACATGTCTGATATACTGACACACTGACGATTCATATGGGACCATCTGTGGATGCACCTGCCACAATTCGATCCTAGGCTTTTACGCCTATTGTACTCTGACTCCAGCACGGCTCTGGCAGTATATGTATTTTTTTAAATTATTTTGTTGACGCACTGGCAACGTGCGGCTTCAATTTCCATGAGCTAACTTAGTCGACAGTCATGCAACCATTAGTTTAATTTGTTGATCACCATCTCCCGGTCGTGGATCGAACCGCCATTCTGCATCTCCTAATAGCATCAGCAACCAGGCATCTTTCCACTTTACCACCGCACCAAGACTATAAGTCAAGGATTGGCCGACCAGCTTTCACATGTCTGATATACTGACACACTGACGATTCATATTGGACTATCTGTGGATGCACCTGCCACAATTCAATCCTAGGCTTTTACGCCTATTGGACTCTGACTCCAGCATGGCTCTGGCAGTACATGTATTTTTTTTTTGATGACGCACTGCCAACATGCGGCTTCAATTTCCATGTGCTAACTTAGCCGACAGTCATGCACCCATTAGTTTAATTTGTTGATCACCATCTCCCAGTCGGGGGATCGAACTGCCATTCTGCAATTCCGCATACCATCAGCAACCAGGCATCTTTCCACTGGACCACCGCACCAAGACTATAAGTCAAGGAGTGGCCGACCAGCTTTCACATGTCTGATATACTGACACACTAACGATTCATATGTGACTATCTGTGGATGCACCTGCCACAATTCAATCCTAGGATTTTACGCCTATTGTACTCTGACTCCAGCATGGCTCTGGCAGTATATGTATTTTATTTTTTTTGTTGACGCACTGGTAACGTGCGGCTTCAATTTCCATGTGCTAACTTAGCCGACAGTCATGCACCCATTAGTTTAATTTGTTGATCACCATCTCCCGGTCGGGGGATCGAACCGCCATTCTGCAACTCCGCATAGCATCAGCAACCAGGCATCTTTCCACTGGACCACCGCACCAAGACTATAAGTCAAGGAGTGGCCGACCAGCTTTCACATGTCTGATATACTGACACACTGACAATTCATATGGGACTATCTGTGGATGCATCTGCCACAATTCAATCCTAGGCTTTTACGCCTATTGTACTCTGACTCCAGCACGGCTCTGGTAGTATATGTTGGGTTTTTTTGTTATGGACGCACTGGCAACGTGCGGCTTCAATTTCCATGTGCTAACTTAGCCGACAGTAATGCACCCATTAGTTTAGTTTGTTGATCACCATCTCCCGGTCGGGGGATCGAACCGCCATTCTGCAACTCCGCATAGCATCAGCAACCAGGCATCTTTCCACTGGACCACCACACCAAGACTATAAGTCAAGGATTGGCCGACCAGCTTTCACATGTCTGATATACTGACACACTGACGATTCATATGGGACCATCTGTGGATGCACCTGCCACAATTCAATCCTAGGCTTTTACGCCTATTGTACTCTGACTCCAGCACGGCTCTGGCAGTATATGTATTTTATTTTTTTTGTTGACGCACTGGTAACGTGCGGCTTCAATTTCCATGTGCTAACTTAGCCGACAGTCATGCACCCATTAGTTTAATTTGTTGATCACCATCTCCCGGTCGGGGGATCGAACCGCCATTCTGCAACTCCGCATAGCATCAGCAACCAGGCATCTTTCCACTGGACCACCGCACCAAGACTATAAGTCAAGGAGTGGCCCACCAGCTTTCACATGTCTGATATACTGACACACTGACGATTCATATGGGACTATCTGTGGATGCACCTGCCACAATTCAATCCTAGGCTTTTACGCCTATTGTACTCTGACTCCAGCACGGCTCTGGCAGTATATGTATTTTCTTTTTTTTTTCTTTTTTTTTTTGTTGACGCACTGGCAACGTGCGTCTTCAATTTCCATGTGCTAACTTAGCCGACAGTCATGCACCCATTAGTTTAATTTGTTGATCACCATCTCCCAGTCGGGGGATCGAACCACCATTCTGGAACTCCGCATAGCATCAGCAACCAGGGATCTTTCCACTGGACCACCGCACCAAGACTATAAGTCAAGGATTGGCTGACCAGCTTTCACATGTCTGATATACTGGCACACTGACGATTCATATGGGACCATCTGTGGATGCACCTGCCACAATTCAATCCTAGGCTTTTACGCCTATTGTACTCTGACTCCAGCATGGCTCTGGTAGTAGATGTATTTTTTTTAATTTTGTTGATGCATTGGCAACATGCAGCTTCAATTTCCATGTGCTAACTTAGCCGACAGTCATGCACCCATTAGTTTAATTTGTTGATCACCATCTCCCGGTCGGGGGATCGAACCGCCATTCTGCAACTCCGCATAGCATCAGCAACCAGGCATCTTTCCACTGGACCACCGCACCAAGACTATAAGTCAAGGAGTGGCCGACCAGCTTTCACATGTCTGATATACTGACACACTGACGATTCATATGGGACTATCTGTGGATGCACCTGCCACAATTCAATCCTAGGCTTTTACGCCTATTGTACTCTGACTCCAGCACGGCTCTGGCAGTATATGTATTTTTTTTTTGTTGATGCACTGGCAACATGCGGCTTCAATTTCCATGTGCTAACTTAGCCGCCAGTCATGCACCCATTAGTTTAATTTGTTGATCACCATCTCCCGGTCGGGGGTCGAACCGCCATTCTGCAACTCCGCATAGCATCAGCAACCAGGCATCTTTCCAATGGACCACCGCACCAAGATTATAAGTCAAGGAGTGGCCGACCAGCTTTCACATGTCTGATATACTGACACACTGACGATTCATATGGGACTATCTGTGGATGCACCTGCCACAATTCAATCCTAGGCTTTTACGCCTATTGTACTCTGACTCCAGCATGGCTCTGGTAGTATATGTTGGGTTTTTTTGTTGTTGACGCACTGGCAACGTGCGGCTTGAATTTCCATGTGCTAACTTAGCCGACAGTAATGCACCCATTAGTTTAGTTTGTTGATCACCATCTCCCGGTCGGGGGATCGAACCGCCATTCTGCAACTCCGCATAGCATCAGCAACCAGGCATCTTTCCACTGGACCACCACACCAAGACTATAAGTCAAGGATTGGCCGACCAGCTTTCACATGTCTGATAGACTGACACACTGCCGATTCATATGGGACCATCTGTGGATGCACCTGCCACAATTCAATCCTAGGCTTTTACGCCTATTGTACTCTGACTCCAGCACGGCTCTGGCAATATATGTATTTTCTTTTTTTTTTTCTTTTTTTTTTTGTTGACGCACTGGCAACGTGCGGCTTCAATTTCCATGTGCTAACTTAGCCGACAGTCATGCACCCATTAGTTTAATTTGTTGATCACCATCTCCCAGTCGGGGGATCGAACCACCATTCTGGAACTCTGCATAGCATCAGCAACCAGGCATCTTTCCACTGGACCACCGCACCAAGACTATAAGTCAAGGATTGGCTGACCAGCTTTCACATGTCTGATATACTGACACACTGCCGATTCATATGGGACTATCTGTGGATGCACCTGCCACAATTCAACCCTAGGCTTTTACGTCTATTGTACTCTGACTCCAGCATGGCACTAGCAGTATATGTATGTATTTATTTTTTTTTTTTATTTTGTTGATGCACTGGCAACGTGCCGCATCAATTTCCATGTGCTAACTTAGCCGACAGTCATGCACCCATTAGTTTAATTTGTTGATCACCATCTCCCGGTCAGGGGATCGAACCGCCATTCTGCAACTCCGCATAGCATCAGCAACCAGGCATCTTTCCACCGGACCACCGCACCAAGACTATAAGTCAAGGATTGGTCGACCAGCTTTCACATGTCTGATATACTGACACACTGACGATTCATATGGGACTATCTGTGGATGCACCTGCCACAATTCAATCCTAGGCTTTTACGCCTATTGTACTCTGACTCCAGCATGGCTCCGGCAGTATATGTATTTTTTATTTATTTATTTTTTTGTTGATGCACTGGAAACGTGCGCCTTCAATTTCCATGTGCTAACTTAGCCGACACTCATGCACCCATTAGTTTAATTTGTTGATCACCATCTCCCGGTCAGGGGATCGAACCGCCATTCTGCAACTCCGCATAGCATCAGCAACCAGGCATCTTTCCATTGGAACACCGCACCAAGACTATAAGTCAAGGATTGGCCGACCAGCTTTCACATGTCTGATATACTGACACACTGACGATTCATATGGGTCTATCTGTGGATGCACCTGCCACAATTCAATCCTAGGCTTTTACGCCTATTGTACTCTGACTCCAGCACGGCTCTGGCAGTATATGTATTTTTTTTTTGTTGACGCACTGGCAACATGCGGCTTCAATTTCCATGTGCTAACTTAGCCGACACTCATGCACCCATTAGTTTAATTTGTTGATCACCATCTTCCGGTCAGGGGATCGAACCACCATTCTGCAACTCCGCATAGCATCAGCAACCAGGCATCTTTCCACTGGACCACGGCACCAAGACTAAAATGTCAAGGATTGGCCAACGAGGTTTCACATGTCTGATATACTGACACACTGCCGATTCATATGGGACTATCTGTGGATGCACCTGCCACAATTCAATCCTAGGCTTTTATGCCTATTGTACTCTGACTCCAGCACGGCTCTGGCAGTATATGTCTTTTTTTATTTTTTTTATTTTGTTGACGCACTGGCAACATGCGGCTTCAATTTCCATGTGCTAACTTAGCCGACAGTCATGCACCCATTAGTTTAATTTGTTGATCACCATCTCCCGGTCGGGGGATCGAACCGCCATTCTGCAACTCTGCATAGCATCAGCAACCAGGCATCTTTCCACTGGACCACCGCACCAAGACTATAAGTCAAGGATTGGCCAACCAGGTTTCACATGTCTGATATACTGACACACTGCCGATTCATATGGGACTATCTGTGGATGCACCTGCCACAATTCAATCCTAGGCTTTTACGCCTATTGTACTCTGACTCCAGCATGGCTCTGGTAGTAGATGTATTTTTTTTAATTTTGTTGACGCACTGGCAACGTGCGGCTTCAATTTCCATGTGCTAACTTAGCCGACAGTCATGCACCCATTAGTTTAATTTGTTGATCACCATCTCCCGGTTGAGTGATCAAACCGCCGTTGTGCAACTCCGCATAGCATCAGCAACCAGGCATCTTTCCACTGGACCATCGCACCAAGACTATAAGTTAAGGATTGGCCGACCAGCTTTCACATGTCTGATATACTGACACACTGACGATTCATATGGGACTATCTGTGGATGCACCTGCCACAATTCAATCCTAGGCTTTTACGCCTATTGTACTCTGACTCCAGCATGGCACTAGCAGTATATGTATGTATTTTTTTTTTTTTTTTGTTGACGCACTGGAAACGTGCGGCTTGAATTTCCATGTGTTAATTTAGCCGACAGTCATGCACCCATTAGTTTACTTTGTTGATCACCATCTCCTGGTCGGGGGATCGAACCACCATTCTGCAACTCCGCATAGCATCAGCAACCAGGCATCTTTCCACTGGACCACCGCACCAAGACTATAATTCAAGGATTGGCCGACCAGCTTTCACATGTCAGATATACTGACATACTGACAATTCATATGGTACCATCTGTGGATGCACCTGCCACAATTCAATCCTAGGCTTTTACGCCTATTGTACTCTGACTCCAGCACGGCTCTGGCAGTATATGTATTTTTTTTTGTTTTATATTTTATTTTGTTGATGCACTGGCAACGTGCCGCTTCAATTTCCATGTTCTAACTTAGCCGACAGTCATGCACCCATTAGTTTAATTTGTTGATCACCATCTCCCGGTCGGGGGATCGAACCGCCATTCTGCAACTCCTCATAGCATCAGCAACCAGGCATCTTTCCACTGGACCTCCGTACCAAGACTATAAGTCAAGGATTGGCCGACCAGCTTTCACATGTCTGATATACTGACACACTGATTATTCATATGGGACCATCTGTGGATGCGCCTGCCACAATTCACTCCTAGGCTTTTACGCCTATTGTACTCTGACTCCAGCACGGCTCTGGCAGTATATATATATTTCTTTATTATTTTGTTGATGCACTGGCAACGTGCGGCTTCAATTTCCATGTGCTAACTTAGCCGACAGTCATGCACCCATTAGTTTAATTTGTTGATCACTATCTCCCGGTCAGGGGATCGAACTGCCATTTTGCAACTCCGCATAGCATCAGCAACCAGGCATCTTTCCACCGGACCACCGCACCAAGACTATAAGTCAAGGATTGGTCGACCAGCTTTCACATATCTGA
This sequence comes from Chaetoderma sp. LZ-2023a, assembly GCA_034401795.1. Classification (NCBI taxonomy): domain Eukaryota; kingdom Metazoa; phylum Mollusca; class Caudofoveata; order Chaetodermatida; family Chaetodermatidae; genus Chaetoderma; species Chaetoderma sp. LZ-2023a. Next base: position 75,595,178 of record CM067368.1, read on the forward strand.
TATACTGACACACTGACGATTCATATGGGACTATCTGTGGATGCACCTGCCACAATTCAATCCTAGGCTTTTACGCCTATTGTACTCTGACTCCAGCACGGCTCTGGCAGTATATGTATTTTTTTTTTGTTGACGCACTGGCAACATGCGGCTTCAATTTCCATGTGCTAACTTGGCCGCCAGTCATGCACCCATTAGTTTAATTTGTTGATCACCATCTCCCGGTCGGGGGATCGAACCGCCATTCTGCAACTCCGCATAGCATCAGCAACCAGGCATCTTTCCAATGGACCACCGCACCAAGATTATAAGTCAAGGAGTGGCCGACCAGCTTTCACATATCTGATATACTGACACACTGACGATTCATATGGGACTATCTGTGGATGCACCTGCCACAATTCAATCCTAGGCTTTTACGCCTATTGTACTCTGACTCCAGCATGGCTCTGGTAGTATATGTTGGTTTTTTTTGTTGTTGACACACTGGCAACGTGCGGCTTGAATTTCCATGTGCTAACTTAGCCGACAGTAATGCACCCATTAGTTTAGTTTGTTGATCACCATCTCCCGGTCGGGGGATCGAACCGCCATTCTGCAACTCCGCATAGCATCAGCAACCAGGCATCTTTCCACTGGACCACCACACCAAGACTATAAGTCAAGGATTGGCCGACCAGCTTTCACATGTCTGATAGACTGACACACTGCCGATTCATATGGGACCATCTGTGGATGCACCTGCCACAATTCAATCCTAGGCTTTTACGCCTATTGTACTCTGACTCCAGCATGGCACTAGCAGTATATGTATGTATTTATTTATTTTTTTTGTTGACGCACTGGAAACGTGCGGCTTGAATTTCCATGTGTTAACTTAGCCGACAGTCATGCACCCATTAGTTTAATTTGTTGATCACCATCTCCCAGTCGGGGGATCGAACCACCATTCTGCAACTCCGCATAGCATCAGCAACCAGGCATCTTTCCACTGGACCACCGCACCAAGACTATAATTCAAGGATTGGCCGACCAGCTTTCACATGTCTGATATACTGACATACTGATAATTCATATGGTACCATCTGTGGATGCACCAGCCACAATTCAATCCTAGGCTTTTACGCCAATTGTACTCTGACTCCAGCACGGCTCTGGCAGTATATGTATTTTTTATATGTTTTTTTTTATTTTGTTGATGCACTGGCAACGTGCCGCATCAATTTCCATGTGCTAACTTAGCCGACAGTCATGCACCCATTAGTTTAATTTGTTGATCACCATCTCCCGGTCAGGGGATCGAACCGCCATTCTGCAACTCCGCATAGCATCAGCAACCAGGCATCTTTCCACCGGACCACCGCACCAAGACTATAAGTCAAGGATTGGTCGACCAGCTTTCACATGTCTGATATACTGACACACTGACGATTCATATGGGACTATCTGTGGATGCACCTGCCACAATTCAATCCTAGGCTTTTACGCCTATTGTACTCTGACTCCAGCATGGCTCCGGCAGTATATGTATTTTTTATTTATTTATTTTTTTGTTGATGCACTGGAAACGTGCGCCTTCAATTTCCATGTGCTAACTTAGCCGACACTCATGCACCCATTAGTTTAATTTGTTGATCACCATCTCCCGGTCAGGGGATCGAACCACCATTCTGCAACTCCGCATAGCATCAGCAACCAGGCATCTTTCCATTGGACCACCGCACCAAGATTATAAGTCAAGGAGTGGCCGACCAGCTTTCACATATCTGATATACTGACACACTGACGATTCATATGGGACTATCTGTGGATGCACCTGCCACAATTCAATCCTAGGCTTTTACGCCTATTGTACTCTGACTCCAGCATGGCTCTGGTAGTATATGTTGGTTTTTTTTGTTGTTGACACACTGGCAACGTGCGGCTTGAATTTCCATGTGCTAACTTAGCCGACAGTAATGCACCCATTAGTTTAGTTTGTTGATCACCATCTCCCGGTCGGGGGATCGAACCGCCATTCTGCAACTCCGCATAGCATCAGCAACCAGGCATCTTTCCACTGGACCACCACACCAAGACTATAAGTCAAGGATTGGCCGACCAGCTTTCACATGTCTGATAGACTGACACACTGCCGATTCATATGGGACCATCTGTGGATGCACCTGCCACAATTCAATCCTAGGCTTTTACGCCTATTGTACTCTGACTCCAGCATGGCACTAGCAGTATATGTATGTATTTATTTATTTTTTTTGTTGACGCACTGGAAACGTGCGGCTTGAATTTCCATGTGTTAACTTAGCCGACAGTCATGCACCCATTAGTTTAATTTGTTGATCACCATCTCCCAGTCGGGGGATCGAACCACCATTCTGCAACTCCGCATAGCATCAGCAACCAGGCATCTTTCCACTGGACCACCGCACCAAGACTATAATTCAAGGATTGGCCGACCAGCTTTCACATGTCTGATATACTGACATACTGATAATTCATATGGTACCATCTGTGGATGCACCAGCCACAATTCAATCCTAGGCTTTTACGCCAATTGTACTCTGACTCCAGCACGGCTCTGGCAGTATATGTATTTTTTATATGTTTTTTTTTATTTTGTTGATGCACTGGCAACGTGCCGCATCAATTTCCATGTGCTAACTTAGCCGACAGTCATGCACCCATTAGTTTAATTTGTTGATCACCATCTCCCGGTCAGGGGATCGAACCGCCATTCTGCAACTCCGCATAGCATCAGCAACCAGGCATCTTTCCACCGGACCACCGCACCAAGACTATAAGTCAAGGATTGGTCGACCAGCTTTCACATGTCTGATATACTGACACACTGACGATTCATATGGGACTATCTGTGGATGCACCTGCCACAATTCAATCCTAGGCTTTTACGCCTATTGTACTCTGACTCCAGCATGGCTCCGGCAGTATATGTATTTTTTATTTATTTATTTTTTTGTTGATGCACTGGAAACGTGCGCCTTCAATTTCCATGTGCTAACTTAGCCGACACTCATGCACCCATTAGTTTAATTTGTTGATCACCATCTCCCGGTCAGGGGATCGAACCACCATTCTGCAACTCCGCATAGCATCAGCAACCAGGCATCTTTCCATTGGAACACCGCACCAAGACTATAAGTCAAGGATTGGCCGACCAGCTTTCACATGTCTGATATACTGACACACTGACGATTCATATGGGTCTATCTGTGGATGCACCTGCCACAATTCAATCCTAGGCTTTTATGCCTATTGTACTCTGACTCCAGCACGGCTCTGGCAGTATATGTATTTTTTTTTTGTTGACGCACTGGCAACATGCGGCTTCAATTTCCATGTGCTAACTTAGCCGACACTCATGCACCCATTAGTTTAATTTGTTGATCACCATCTCCCGGTCAGGGGATCGAACCACCATTCTGCAACTCCGCATAGCATCAGCAACCAGGCATCTTTCCACTGGACCACGGCACCAAGACTAAAAAGTCAAGGATTGGCCAACGAGGTTTCACATGTCTGATATACTGACACACTGCCGATTCATATGGGACTATCTGTGGATGCACCTGCCACAATTCAATCCTAGGCTTTTATGCCTATTGTACTCTGACTCCAGCACGGCTCTGGCAGTATATGTATTTTTTATTTTTTTTTATTTTGTTGACGCACTGGCAACATGCGGCTTCAATTTCCATGTGCTAACTTAGCCGACAGTCATGCACCCATTAGTTTAATTTGTTGATCACCATCTCCCGGTCGGGGGATCGAACCGCCATTCTGCAACTCTGCATAGCATCAGCAACCAGGCATCTTTCCACTGGACCACCGCACCAAGACTATAAGTCAAGGATTGGCCAACCAGGTTTCACATGTCTGATATACTGACACACTGCCGATTCATATGGGACTATCTGTGGATGCACCTGCCACAATTCAATCCTAGGCTTTTACGCCTATTGTACTCTGACTCCAGCATGGCTCTGGTAGTAGATGTATTTTTTTTAATTTTGTTGATGCACTGGCAACGTGCGGGTTCAATTTCCATGTGCTAACTTAGCCGACAGTCATGCACCCATTAGTTTAATTTGGTGATCACCATCTCCCGGTTGAGTGATCAAACCGCCGTTGTGCAACTCCGCATAGCATCAGCAACCAGTAATCTTTCCACTGGACCATCGCACCAAGACTATAAGTTAAGGATTGGCCGACCAGCTTTCACATGTCTGATATACTGACACACTGACGATTCATATGGGACTATCTGTGGATGCACCTGCCACAATTCAATCCTAGGCTTTTACGCCTATTGTACTCTGACTCCAGCATGGCACTAGCAGTATATGTATGTATTTATTTATTTTTTTTGTTGACGCACTGGAAACGTGCGGCTTGAATTTCCATGTGTTAATTTAGCCGACAGTCATGCACCCATTAGTTTACTTTGTTGATCACCATCTCCTGGTCGGGGGGATCGAACCACCATTCTGCAACTCCGCATAGCATCAGCAACCAGGCATCTTTCCACTGGACCACCGCACCAAGACTATAATTCAAGGATTGGCCGACCAGCTTTCACATGTCAGATATACTGACATACTGACAATTCATATGGTACCATCTGTGGATGCACCTGGCACAATTCAATCCTAGGCTTTTACGCCTATTGTACTCTGACTCCAGCACGGCTCTGGCAGTATATGTATTTTTTTTTGTTTTATATTTTATTTTGTTGATGCACTGGCAACGTGCCGCTTCAATTTCCATGTTCTAACTTAGCCGACAGTCATGCACCCATTAGTTTAATTTGTTGATCACCATCTCCCGGTCGGGGGATCGAACCGCCATTCTGCAACTCCTCATAGCATCAGCAACCAGGCATCTTTCCACTGGACCTCCGTACCAAGACTATAAGTCAAGGATTGGCCGACCAGCTTTCACATGTCTGATATACTGACACACTGATTATTCATATGGGACCATCTGTGGATGCGCCTGCCACAATTCACTCCTAGGCTTTTACGCCTATTGTACTCTGACTCCAGCACGGCTCTGGCAGTATATATATATTTCTTTATTATTTTGTTGATGCACTGGCAACGTGCGGCTTCAATTTCCATGTGCTAACTTAGCCGACAGTCATGCACCCAGTAGTTTAATTTGTTGATCACTATCTCCCGGTCAGGGGATCGAACCGCCATTCTGCAACTCCGCATAGCATCAGCAACCAGGCATCTTTCCACCGGACCACCGCACCAAGACTATAAGTCAAGGATTGGTCGACCAGCTTTCACATGTCTGATATACTGATACACTGACGATTCATATGGGACTATCTGTGGATGCACCTGCCACAATTCAATCCTAGGCTTTTACGCCTATTGTACTCTGACTCCAGCATGGCTCCGGCAGTATATGTATTTTTTATTTATTTATTTTTTTGTTGATGCACTGGAAACGTGCGGCTTCAATTTCCATGTGCTAACTTAGCCGACACTCATGCACCCATTAGTTTAAATTGTTGATCACCATCTCCTGGTCGGGGGAAGCGAACCGCCATTCTGCAACTCTGCATAGCATCATCAACCAGGCATCTTTCCACTGGACCACCGCACCAAGACTATAAGTCAAGGATTGGCCGACCAGCTTTCACATTTCTGATATACTGACACACTAACGATTCATATGGGTCTATCTGTGGATGCACCTGCCACAATTCAATCCTAGGCTTTTACGCCTATTGTACTCTGACTGCAGCACGGCTCTGGCAGTACATGGTGGGTTTTTTGGGGGTTTTTTTTTTTAATTTTGTTGACGCAGTGGCAACGTGCGGCTTCAATTTCCATGTGCTAACTTAGCCGACAGTCATGCACCCATTAGTTTAATTTGTTGATCACCATCTCCCGGTCGGGGGATCGAACCGCCATTCTGCAACATCGCATAGCATCAGCAACCAGGCATCTTTCCACTGGACCACGGCACCAAGACTATAAGTCAATGATTGGCCGACCAGCTTTCACATGTCTGATATACTGACACACTGATGATTCATATGGGACTCTCTGTGGATGCACCTGACACAATTCAATCCTAGGCATTTACACCTATTGTACTCTGACTCCAGCATGGCTATGGCAGTATATGTATTTTGCTTTTTTTTTTGTTGACGCACTGGCAACGTGCGGCTTCAATTTCCATGTGCTAACTTAGCCGACAGTCATGCACCCATTAGTTTAATTTGTTGATCACCATCTCCCGGACTGGGGATCGAACCGCCATTCTGCAACTCCGCATAGCATCAGCAACCAGGCATCTTTCCACTGGGCCACCGCACCAAGACTATAAGTCAAGGATTGGCCGACCAGCTTTCACATGTCTGATATACTGACACACTGACGATTCATATGGGACTATCTGTGGATGCACCTGCCACAATTCAATTCTAGGCTTTTATGCCTATTGTACTCTGACTCCAGCACGGCTCTGGTAGTAGATGTATTTTTTTTAATTTTGTTGATGCACTGGCAACATGCAGCTTCAATTTCCATGTGCTAACTTAGCCGACAGTCATGCATCCATTAGTTTAATTTGTTGATCACCATCTCCCGGTCGGGGGATCGAACCGCCATTCTGCAACTCTGCATAGCACAGCAACCAGGCATCCTTCCACTGGACCACCGCACCAAGACTATAAGTCAAGGATTGGCCAACCAGGTTTCACATGTCTGATATACTGTGACACTGCCGATTCATATGGGACTATCTGTGGATGCACCTGCCACAATTCAATCCTAGGCTTTTATGCCTATTGTACTCTGACTCCAGTACGGCTCTGGCAGTATATGTATTTTTTATTTATTTTTTATTTTATTTTGTTGACGCACTGGCAACGTGCGGCTTCAATTTCCATGTGCTAACTTAGCCGACAGTCATGCACCAATTAGTTTAATTTGTTGATCACCATCTCCCGGTCGGGTGATCGAACCGCCGTTCTGCAACTCCGCATAGCATCAGCAACCAGGCATCTTTCCACTGGACCATCGCACCAAGACTATAAGTTAAGGATTGGCCGACCAGCTTTCACATGTCTGATATACTGACACACTGACGATTCATATGGGACTATCTGTGGATGCACCTGCCACAATTCAATCCTAGGCTTTTACGCCAATTGTACTCTGATTCCAGCACGGCACTACCAGTATATGTATTTTTTTATTTTTTTTATTTTATTTTGTTGAGGCACTGGCAACATGCCGCTTCAATTTCCATGTGGTAACTTAGCCGACAGTCATGCACCAATTAGTTTAATTTGTTGATCACCATCTCCCGGTCGGGGGATCAAACCGCCATTCTGCAACTCTGCATAGCATCAGCAACCAGGCATCTTTCCACTGGACCTCCGTACCAAGACTATAAGTCAAGGATTGGCCGACCAGCTTTCACATGTCTGATATACTGACACACTGACAATTCATATGGGACCATCTGTGGATGCGCCTTCCACAATTCACTCCTAGGCTTTTACACCTATTGTACTCTGACTCCAGCACGGCTCTGGCAGTATATATATATTTTTGTATTATTTTGTTGATGCACTGGCAAGGTGCGGCTTCAATTTCCATGTGCTAACTTAGCCGACAGTCATGCACCCATTAGTTTAATTTGTTGATCACTATCTCCCGGTCAGGGGATCGAACCGCCATTCTGCAACTCCGCATAGCATCAGCAACCAGGCATCTTTCCACCGGACCACCGCACCAAGACTATAAGTCAAGGATTGGTCGACCAGCTTTCACATGTCTGATATACTGACACACTGACGATTCATATGGGACTATCTGTGGATGCACCTGCCACAATTCAATCCTAGGCTTTTACGCCTATTGTACTCTGACTCCAGCATGGCTCTGGCAGTATATGTATTTTTTAATTTTTTTTTTGTTGACGCACTGGCAACGTGCGGCTTCAATTTCCATGTGCTAACTTAGCCGACAGTCATGCACCCATTAGTTTAATTTGTTGATCACCATCTCCCGGTCTGGGGATCGAACCGCCATTCTGCAACTCCGCATAGCATCAGCAACCAGGCATCTTTCCACTGGGCCACCGCACCAAGACTATAAGTCAAGGATTGGCCGACCAGCTTTCACATGTCTGATATACTGACACACTGACGATTCATATGGGACTATCTGTGGATGCATCTGTCACAATCAATCCTAGGCTTTTACGCCTATTGTACTCTGACTCCAGCACGGCTCTGGCAGTATATGTATTTTCTTTTTTTGTTGACGCACTGGCAACGTGCGGCTTCAATTTCCATGTGCTAACTTAGCCGACAGTCATGCACCCATTAGTTTAATTTGTTGATCACCATCTCCCAGTCGGGGATCGAACTGCCATTCTGCAACTCCGCATAGCATCAGCAACCAGGCATCTTTGCACTAGACCACCGCACCAAGACTATAAGTCAAGGATTGGCCGACCAGCTTTCACATGTCTGATATACTGACACACTCACGATTTATATGGGACTATCTGTGGATGCCCCTGCCACAATTCAATCCTAGGCTTTTACGCCTATTGTACTCTGACTCCAGCACGGCTCTGGCAGTATATGGTGGTTTTTTGGGGTTTTTGTTTTTTTAATTTTGTTGATGCACTGGCAACGTGCGGCTTCAATTTCCATGTGCTGACTTAGCCGACAGTCATGCGCCCATTAGTTTAATTTGTTGATCACCATCTCCCGGTCGGGCGATCGAACCGCCATTCTGCAACTCTGCATAGCATCAGTAACCAGGCATCTTTCCACTGGACCTCCGTACCAAGACTATAAGTCAAGGATTGGCCGACCAGCTTTCACATGTCTGATATACTGACACACTGACAATTCATATGGGACCATCTGTGGATGCGCCTGCCACAATTCACTCCTAGGCTTTTACGCCTATTGTACTCTGACTCCAGCACGGCTCTGGCAGTATATATATATTTTTTATTATTTTGTTGATGCACTGGCAAGGTGCGGCTTCAATTTCCATGTGCTAACTTAGCCGACAGTCATGCACCCATTAGTTTAATTTGTTGATCACTATCTCCCGGTCAGGGGATCGAACCACCATTCTGCAACTCCGCATAGCATCAGCAACCAGGCATCTTTCCACCGGACCACCGCACCAAGACTATAAGTCAAGGATTGGTCGACCAGCTTTCACATGTCTGATATACTGACACACTGACGATTCATATGGGACTATCTGTGGATGCACCTGCCACAATTCAATCCTAGGCTTTTACGCCTATTGTACTCTGACTCCAGCATGGCTCCGGCAGTATATGTATTTTTTATTTATTTATTTTTTGGTTGATGCACTGGAAACGTGCGGCTTCAATTTCCATGTGCTAACTTAGCCAACACTCATGCACCCATTAGTTTAATTTGTTGATCACCATCTCCCTGTCGGGGGAAGCGAACCGCCATTCTGCAACTCTGCATAGCATTAGCAACCAGGCATCTTTCCACTGGGCCACCGCACCAAGACTATAAGTCAAGGATTGGCCGACAAAGCTTTCACATGTCTGATATACTGACACACTGACGATTCATATGGGACTATCTGTGGATGCATCTGTCACAATCAATCCTAGGCTTTTACGCCTATTGTACTCTGACTCCAGCACGGCTCTGGCAGTATATGTATTTTCTTTTTTTGTTGACGCACTGGCAACGTGCGGCATCAATTTCCATGTGCTAACTTAGCCGACAGTCATGCACCCATTAGTTTAATTTGTTGATCACCATCTCCCAGTCGGGGATCGAACCGCCATTCTGCAACTCCGCATAGCATCAGCAACCAGGCATCTTTGCACTAGACCACCGCACCAAGACTATAAGTCAAGGATTGGCCGACCAGCTTTCACATGTCTGATATACTGACACACTCACGATTTATATGGGACTATCTGTGGATGCCCCTGCCACAATTCAATCCTAGGCTTTTACGCCTAGTGTACTCTGACTCCAGCACGGCTCTGGCAGTATATGGTGGTTTTTTGGGGGTTTTTTTTTTTTAATTTTGTTGATGCACTGGCAACGTGCGGCTTCAATTTCCATGTGCTGACTTAGCCGACAGTCATGCGCCCATTAGTTTAATTTGTTGATCACCATCTCCCGGTCGGGGGATCGAACCGCCATTCTGCAACTCCGCATAGCATCTGCAACCAGGCATCTTTCCACTGGGCCACCGCACCAAGACTATAAGTCAAGGATTGGCCGACCAGCTTTCACATGTCTGATATACTGACACACTGACGATTCATATGGGACTATCTGTGGATGCATCTGTCACAATCAATCCTAGGCTTTTACGCCTATTGTATTCTGACTCCAGCACGGCTCTGGTAGTAGATGTATTTTTTTTAATTTTGTTGATGCACTGGCAACATGCAGCTTCAATTTCCATGTGCTAACTTAGCCGACAGTCATGCATCCATTAGTTTAATTTGTTGATCACCATCTCCCGGTCGGGGGATCGAACCGCCATTCTGCAACTCTGCATAGCACAGCAACCAGGCATCCTTCCACTGGACCACCGCACCAAGACTATAAGTCAAGGATTGGCCAACCAGGTTTCACATGTCTGATATACTGTCACACTGCCGATTCATATGGGACTATCTGTGGATGCACCTGCCACAATTCAATCCTAGGCTTTTATGCCTATTGTACTCTGACTCCAGTACGGCTCTGGCAGTATATGTATTTTTTATTTATTTTTTATTTTATTTTGTTGACGCACTGGCAACGTGCGGCTTCAATTTCCATGTGCTAACTTAGCCGACAGTCATGCACCAATTAGTTTAATTTGTTGATCACCATCTCCCGGTCGGGTGATCGAACCGCCGTTCTGCAACTCCGCATAGCATCAGCAACCAGGCATCTTTCCACTGGACATCGCACCAAGACTATAAGTTAAGGATTGGCCGACCAGCTTTCACATGTCTGATATACTGACACACTGACGATTCATATGGGACTATCTGTGGATGCACCTGCCACAATTCAATCCTAGGCTTTTACGTATATTGTACTCTGACTCCAGCATGGCACTAGCAGTATATGTATGCATTTATTTATTTTTTTTGTTGACGCACTGGAATCGTGCGGCTTGAATTTCCATGTGTTAACTTAGCTGACAGTCATGCACCCATTAGTTTACTTGGTTGATCACCATCTCCTGGTCGGGGGATCGAACCACCATTCTGCAACTCTGCATAGCATCAGCAACCAGGCATCTTTCCACTGGACCACCGCACCAAGACTATAATTCAAGGATTGGCCGACCAGCTTTCACATGTCTGATATACTGACATACTGACAATTCATATGGTACCATCTGTGGATGCACCTGCCACAATTCAATCCTAGGCTTTTACGCCAATTGTACTCTGATTCCAGCACGGCACTACCAGTATATGTATTTTTTTATTTTTTTTATTTTATTTTGTTGAGGCACTGGCAACATGCCGCTTCAATTTCCATGTGCTAACTTAGCCGACAGTCATGCACCCATTAGTTTAATTTGTTGATCACCATCTCCCGGTCTGGGGATCGAACCGCCATTCTGCAACTCCGCATAGCATCAGCAACCAGGCATCTTTCCACTGGGCCACCGCACCAAGACTATAAGTCAAGGATTGGCCGACCAGCTTTCACATGTCTGATATACTGACACACTGACGATTCATATGGGACTATCTGTGGATGCATCTGTCACAATCAATCCTAGGCTTTTACGCCTATTGTACTCTGACTCCAGCACGGCTCTGGCAGTATATGTATTTTCTTTTTTTGTTGACGCACTGGCAACGTGCGGCTTCAATTTCCATGTGCTAACTTAGCCGACAGTCATGCACCCATTAGTTTAATTTGTTGATCACCATCTCCCAGTCGGGGATCGAACTGCCATTCTGCAACTCCGCATAGCATCAGCAACCAGGCATCTTTGCACTAGACCACCGCACCAAGACTATAAGTCAAGGATTGGCCGACCAGCTTTCACATGTCTGATATACTGACACACTCACGATTTATATGGGACTATCTGTGGATGCCCCTGCCACAATTCAATCCTAGGCTTTTACGCCTATTGTACTCTGACTCCAGCACGGCTCTGGCAGTATATGGTGGTTTTTTGGGGGTTTTTTTTTTTTAATTTTGTTGATGCACTGGCAACGTGCGGCTTCAATTTCCATGTGCTGACTTAGCCGACAGTCATGCGCCCATTAGTTTAATTTGTTGATCACCATCTCCCGGTCGGGCGATCGAACCGCCATTCTGCAACTCTGCATAGCATCAGTAACCAGGCATCTTTCCACTGGACCTCCGTACCAAGACTATAAGTCAAGGATTGGCCGACCAGCTTTCACATGTCTGATATACTGACACACTGACAATTCATATGGGACCATCTGTGGATGCGCCTGCCACAATTCACTCCTAGGCTTTTACGCCTATTGTACTCTGACTCCAGCACGGCTCTGGCAGTATATATATATTTTTTATTATTTTGTTGATGCACTGGCAAGGTGCGGCTTCAATTTCCATGTGCTAACTTAGCCGACAGTCATGCACCCATTAGTTTAATTTGTTGATCACTATCTCCCGGTCAGGGGATCGAACCACCATTCTGCAACTCCGCATAGCATCAGCAACCAGGCATCTTTCCACCGGACCACCGCACCAAGACTATAAGTCAAGGATTGGTCGACCAGCTTTCACATGTCTGATATACTGACACACTGACGATTCATATGGGACTATCTGTGGATGCACCTGCCACAATTCAATCCTAGGCTTTTACGCCTATTGTACTCTGACTCCAGCATGGCTCCGGCAGTATATGTATTTTTTATTTATTTATTTTTTGGTTGATGCACTGGAAACGTGCGGCTTCAATTTCCATGTGCTAACTTAGCCAACACTCATGCACCCATTAGTTTAATTTGTTGATCACCATCTCCCTGTCGGGGGAAGCGAACCGCCATTCTGCAACTCTGCATAGCATTAGCAACCAGGCATCTTTCCACTGGGCCACCGCACCAAGACTATAAGTCAAGGATTGGCCGACAAATCTTTCACATGTCTGATATACTGACACACTGACGATTCATATGGGACTATCTGTGGATGCATCTGTCACAATCAATCCTAGGCTTTTACGCCTATTGTACTCTGACTCCAGCACGGCTCTGGCAGTATATGTATTTTCTTTTTTTGTTGACGCACTGGCAACGTGCGGCTTCAATTTCCATGTGCTAACTTAGCCGACAGTCATGCACCCATTAGTTTAATTTGTTGATCACCATCTCCCAGTCGGGGATCGAACCGCCATTCTGCAACTCCGCATAGCATCAGCAACCAGGCATCTTTGCACTAGACCACCGCACCAAGACTATAAGTCAAGGATTGGCCGACCAGCTTTCACATGTCTGATATACTGACACACTCACGATTTATATGGGACTATCTGTGGATGCCCCTGCCACAATTCAATCCTAGGCTTTTACGCCTAGTGTACTCTGACTCCAGCACGGCTCTGGCAGTATATGGTGGTTTTTTGGGGTTTTTTTTTTTTAATTTTGTTGATGCACTGGCAACGTGCGGCTTCAATTTCCATGTGCTGACTTAGCCGACAGTCATGCGCCCATTAGTTTAATTTGTTGATCACCATCTCCCGGTCGGGGGATCGAACCGCCATTCTGCAACTCCGCATAGCATCAGCAACCAGGCATCTTTCCACTGGGCCACCGCACCAAGACTATAAGTCAAGGATTGGCCGACCAGCTTTCACATGTCTGATATACTGACACACTGACGATTCATATGGGACTATCTGTGGATGCATCTGTCACAATCAATCCTAGGCTTTTACGCCTATTGTATTCTGACTCCAGCACGGCTCTGGTAGTAGATGTATTTTTTTTAATTTTGTTGATGCACTGGCAACATGCAGCTTCAATTTCCATGTGCTAACTTAGCCGACAGTCATGCATCCATTAGTTTAATTTGTTGATCACCATCTCCCGGTCGGGGGATCGAACCGCCATTCTGCAACTCTGCATAGCACAGCAACCAGGCATCCTTCCACTGGACCACCGCACCAAGACTATAAGTCAAGGATTGGCCAACCAGGTTTCACATGTCTGATATACTGTCACACTGCCGATTCATATGGGACTATCTGTGGATGCACCTGCCACAATTCAATCCTAGGCTTTTATGCCTATTGTACTCTGACTCCAGTACGGCTCTGGCAGTATATGTATTTTTTATTTATTTTTTATTTTATTTTGTTGACGCACTGGCAACGTGCGGCTTCAATTTCCATGTGCTAACTTAGCCGACAGTCATGCACCAATTAGTTTAATTTGTTGATCACCATCTCCCGGTCGGGTGATCGAACCGCCGTTCTGCAACTCCGCATAGCATCAGCAACCAGGCATCTTTCCACTGGACCATCGCACCAAGACTATAAGTTAAGGATTGGCCGACCAGCTTTCACATGTCTGATATACTGACACACTGACGATTCATATGGGACTATCTGTGGATGCACCTGCCACAATTCAATCCTAGGCTTTTACGTATATTGTACTCTGACTCCAGCATGGCACTAGCAGTATATGTATGCATTTTTTTTTTTTTTTGTTGACGCACTGGAATCGTGCGGCTTGAATTTCCATGTGTTAACTTAGCTGACAGTCATGCACCCATTAGTTTACTTGGTTGATCACCATCTCCTGGTCGGGGGATCGAACCACCATTCTGCAACTCTGCATAGCATCAGCAACCAGGCATCTTTCCACTGGACCACCGCACCAAGACTATAATTCAAGGATTGGCCGACCAGCTTTCACATGTCTGATATACTGACATACTGACAATTCATATGGTACCATCTGTGGATGCACCTGCCACAATTCAATCCTAGGCTTTTACGCCAATTGTACTCTGATTCCAGCACGGCACTACCAGTATATGTATTTTTTTATTTTTTTTATTTTATTTTGTTGAGGCACTGGCAACATGCCGCTTCAATTTCCATGTGGTAACTTAGCCGACAGTCATGCACCAATTAGTTTAATTTGTTGATCACCATCTCCCGGTCGGGGGATCAAACCGCCATTCTGCAACTCTGCATAGCATCAGCAACCAGGCATCTTTCCACTGGACCTCCGTACCAAGACTATAAGTCAAGGATTGGCCGACCATCTTTCACATGTCTGATATACTGACACACTGACAATTCATATGGGACCATCTGTGGATGCGCCTGCCACAATTCACTCCTAGGCTTTTACGCCTATTGTACACTGACTCCAGCACGGCTCTGGCAGTATATATATATTTTTGTATTATTTTGTTGATGCACTGGCAAGGTGCGGCTTCAATTTCCATGTGCTAACTTAGCCGACAGTCATGCACCCATTAGTTTAATTTGTTGATCACTATCTCCCGGTCAGGGGATCGAACCGCCATTCTGCAACTCCGCATAGCATCAGCAACCAGGCATCTTTCCACTGGGCCACCGCACCAAGACTATAAGTCAAGGATTGGCCGACCAGCTTTCACATGTCTGATATACTGACACACTGACGATTCATATGGGACTATCTGTGGATGCATCTGTCACAATCAATCCTAGGCTTTTACGCCTATTGTACTCTGACTCCAGCACGGCTCTGGCAGTATATGTATTTTCTTTTTTTGTTGACGCACTGGCAACGTGCGGCTTCAATTTCCATGTGCTAACTTAGCCGACAGTCATGCACCCATTAGTTTAATTTGTTGATCACCATCTCCCAGTCGGGGATCGAACTGCCATTCTGCAACTCCGCATAGCATCAGCAACCAGGCATCTTTGCACTAGACCACCGCACCAAGACTATAAGTCAAGGATTGGCCGACCAGCTTTCACATGTCTGATATACTGACACACTCACGATTTATATGGGACTATCTGTGGATGCCCCTGCCACAATTCAATCCTAGGCTTTTACGCCTATTGTACTCTGACTCCAGCACGGCTCTGGCAGTATATGGTGGTTTTTTGGGGTTTTTTTTTTTTTAATTTTGTTGATGCACTGGCAACGTGCGGCTTCAATTTCCATGTGCTGACTTAGCCGACAGTCATGCGCCCATTAGTTTAATTTGTTGATCACCATCTCCCGGTCGGGCGATCGAACCGCCATTCTGCAACTCTGCATAGCATCAGTAACCAGGCATCTTTCCACTGGACCTCCGTACCAAGACTATAAGTCAAGGATTGGCCGACCAGCTTTCACATGTCTGATATACTGACACACTGACAATTCATATGGGACCATCTGTGGATGCGCCTGCCACAATTCACTCCTAGGCTTTTACGCCTATTGTACTCTGACTCCAGCACGGCTCTGGCAGTATATATATATTTTTTATTATTTTCTTGATGCACTGGCAAGGTGCGGCTTCAATTTCCATGTGCTAACTTAGCCGACAGTCATGCACCCATTAGTTTAATTTGTTGATCACTATCTCCCGGTCAGGGGATCGAACCGCCATTCTGCAACTCCGCATAGCATCAGCAACCAGGCATCTTTCCACCGGACCACCGCACCAAGACTATAAGTCAAGGATTGGCCGACCAGCTTTCACATGTCTGATATACTGACACACTGACGATTCATATGGGACTATCTGTGGATGCATCTGTCACAATCAATCCTAGGCTTTTACGCCTATTGTACTCTGACTCCAGCACGGCTCTGGCAGTATATGTATTTTCTTTTTTTGTTGACGCACTGGCAACGTGCGGCTTCAATTTCCATGTGCTAACTTAGCCGACAGTCATGCACCCATTAGTTTAATTTGTTGATCACCATCTCCCAGTCGGGGATCGAACTGCCATTCTGCAACTCCGCATAGCATCAGCAACCAGGCATCTTTGCACTAGACCACCGCACCAAGACTATAAGTCAAGGATTGGCCGACCAGCTTTCACATGTCTGACATACTGACACACTCACGATTTATATGGGACTATCTGTGGATGCCCCTGCCACAATTCAATCCTAGGCTTTTACGCCTATTGTACTCTGACTCCAGCACGGCTCTGGCAGTATATGGTGGTTTTTTGGGGTTTTTTTTTTTTTAATTTTGTTGATGCACTGGCAACGTGCGGCTTCAATTTCCATGTGCTGACTTAGCCGACAGTCATGCGCCCATTAGTTTAATTTGTTGATCACCATCTCCCGGTCGGGCGATCTAACCGCCATTCTGCAACTCTGCATAGCATCAGTAACCAGGCATCTTTCCACTGGACCTCCGTACCAAGACTATAAGTCAAGGATTGGCCGACCAGCTTTCACATGTCTGATATACTGACACACTGACAATTCATATGGGACCATCTGTGGATGCGCCTGCCACAATTCACTCCTAGGCTTTTACGCCTATTGTACTCTGACTCCAGCACGGCTCTGGCAGTATATATATATTTTTTATTATTTTCTTGATGCACTGGCAAGGTGCGGCTTCAATTTCCATGTGCTAACTTAGCCGACAGTCATGCACCCATTAGTTTAATTTGTTGATCACTATCTCGCGGTCAGGGGATCGAACCGCCATTCTGCAACTCCGCATAGCATCAGCAACCAGGCATCTTTCCACCGGACCACCGCACCAAGACTATAAGTCAAGGATTGGCCGACCAGCTTTCACATGTCTGATATACTGACACACTGACGATTCATATGGGACTATCTGTGGATGCATCTGTCACAATCAATCCTAGGCTTTTACGCCTATTGTACTCTGACTCCAGCACGGCTCTGGCAGTATATGTATTTTCTTTTTTTGTTGACGCACTGGCAACGTGCGGCTTCAATTTCCATGTGCTAACTTAGCCGACAGTCATGCACCCATTAGTTTAATTTGTTGATCACCATCTCCCAGTCGGGGATCGAACTGCCATTCTGCAACTCCGCATAGCATCAGCAACCAGGCATCTTTGCACTAGACCACCGCACCAAGACTATAAGTCAAGGATTGGCCGACCAGCTTTCACATGTCTGATATACTGACACACTCACGATTTATATGGGACTATCTGTGGATGCCCCTGCCACAATTCAATCCTAGGCTTTTACGCCTATTGTACTCTGACTCCAGCACGGCTCTGGCAGTATATGGTGGTTTTTTGGGGGTTTTTTTTTTTTAATTTTGTTGATGCACTGGCAACGTGCGGCTTCAATTTCCATGTGCTAACTTAGCCGACAGTCATGCACCCATTAGTTTAATTTGTTGATCACCATCTCCCGGTCAGGCGATCGAACCGCCATTCTGCAACTCTGCATAGCATCAGTAACCAGGCATCTTTCCACTGGACCTCTGTACCAAGACTATAAGTCAAGGATTGGCCGACCAGCTTTCACATGTCTGATATACTGACACACTGACAATTGATATGGGACCATCTGTGGATGCGCCTGCCACAATTCACTCCTAGGCTTTTACGCCTATTGTACTCTGACTCCAGCACGGCTCTGGCAGTATATATATATTTTTTATTATTTTGTTGATGCACTGGCAAGGTGCGGCTTCAATTTCCATGTGCTAACTTAGCCGACAGTCATGCACCCATTAGTTTAATTTGTTGATCACTATCTCCCGGTCAGGGGATCGAACCGCCATTCTGCAACTCCGCATAGCATCAGCAACCAGGCATCTTTCCACCGGACCACCGCACCAAGACTATAAGTCAAGGATTGGTCGACCAGCTTTCACATGTCTGATATACTGACACACTGACGATTCATATGGGACCATCTGTGGATGCACCTGCCACAATTCAATCCTAGGCTTTTACGCCTATTGTACTCTGACTCCAGCACGGCTCTGGCAGTATATGTACTTTTTTTTTGTTGACGCACTGGCAACGTGCGGCTTCAATTTCCATGTGCTAACTTAGCCGACAGTCATGCACCCATTAGTTTAATTTGTTGATCACCATCTCCCGGTCGGGGATCGAACCGCCATTCTGCAACTCCGCATAGCATCAGCAACCAGGCATCTTTGCACTGGACCACCGCACCAAGACTATAAGTCAAGGATTGGCCGACCAGCTTTCACATGTCTGATATACTGACACACTGACGATTTATATGGGACTATCTGTGGATGCCCCTGCCACAATTCAATCCTAGGCTTTTACGCCTATTGTACTCTGACTCCAGCACGGCTCTGGCAGTATATGGGTTTTTTAAAGATTTTGTTGACGCACTGGCAACGTGCGCCTTCAATTTCCATGTGCTAACTTAGCTGACAGTCATGCACCCATTAGTTTAATTTGTTGATCACCATCTCCCGGTCGGGGGATCGAACCGCCATTCTGCAACTCCGCATAGCATCAGCAACCAGGCATCTTTCCACTGGACCACCGCACCAAGACTATAAAGTCAAGGATTGGCCGACCAGTTTTCACATGTCTGATATACTGACACACTGACGATTCATATGGGACTATCTGTGGATGCACCCGCCACAATTCAATCCTAGGCTTTTACGCCTATTTTACTCTGACTCCAGCACGGCTCTGGCAGTATATGTATTTGTATTTTATTGACGCACTGGCAACGTGCGGCTTCAATTTCCATGTGCTAACTTAGCCGATATGTATTTTTTTTTTAGAGAAATCTACCAGTCCAACAGTTTGCCCTACTATTTATTGGGCAAGTGAATGTTTTTAAGACTGACTAATTGAGCTCTGGATAAATAAGTTGGTTTCAATTTGGAAAGGTGTTAAAGATTGAGCTACTTTCAATGGCTTAGCGGCGGACTGCTCACTCGTTCAAAGAGAACTAATAATCAATCTTTGATGTGAACCGTGAGATCATTTGAAAGGTGCTTAAGTGACCTTTTCAAAGTATAATAAATAATTTATAATGCAAAGGAAACATTTCAAAGAAATACGTGGCTGATGGCCTTGTTTGAAAATCTTTGATCTGAATGAGTAATTTTGATTAAAACTTTTGCTTTGTAATATAGTTACTCAAATGTCAGCAGTTACCAGAGGTATTGATTTCAAAGATTATCATTGTGTTGAGAAATAAAGTCATTTTCTGTGTGTAATTTTAATCTAAACTCTAAAACAGATTAATGAATAAACAAATGATTGAATGATACAAGGATAGAAGGAAAGAAGGATGGACAGACCGAACCAATCAACCAGCCAATCAACTACCCAACCGACCACCCAACTAACCACCCAAATAACCAACCACCCAACCAACCACCCAACCAACCATCCCTCCAACCACCCACCCTCCCAGCCAACCAACCACCCAGCCAACCAACCAACCACCCACCAATCAACCAACCAGCCAACCAACCACCCAAACCCACAACCAACCAACCACCCACCCAACCAACCACCCAACCAACCAACCATCCACCCAACCAACCAACCAACCAAACACCCACCCAGGTGTATGTATGTATGTATGTATTTTTTTATTTTTTTATTGACGCACTGGCACCGTGCGGCTTCAATTTCCATGTGCTAACTTAGCCGACAGTGATGCACCCGTTAGTTTAATTTGTTGATCACCATCTCCCGGTCAGGGGATCGAACCGCCATTCTGCAACTCCGCATAGCATCAGCAACCAGGCATCTTTCCACTGGACCACCGCACCAAGACTAAAAGTCAAGGATTGGCCGACCAGCTTTCACATGTCTGATATACTGACACACTGACGATTTATATGGGACAATCTGTGGATGCTTCTGTCACAATCAATCCTAGGCTTTTATGCCTATTGTACTCTGACTCCAGCATGGCTCTGGCAGTATATGTATTTTTTTATTTTTTTGTTGACGCACTGGCAACGTGCGGCTTCAATTTCCATGTGCTAACTTAGCCGACAGTGATGCACCCGTTAGTTTAATTTGTTGATCACCATCTCCCGGTCGGGGGATCGAACCGCCATTTCTGCAACTCCGCATAGCATCAGCAACCAGGCATCTTTCCACTGGACCACCGCACCAAGACTAAAAGTCAAGGATTGGCCGACCAGCTTTCACATGTCTGATATACTGACACACTGACGATTCATATGGGACTATCTGTGGATGCATCTGTCACAATCAATCCTAGGCTTTTACGCCTATTGTACTCTGACTCCAGCATGGCTCTGGCAGTATATGTATTTTTTTTTTTTATTGATGCACTGGCAACGTGCGGCTTCAATTTCCATGTGCTAACTTAGCCGACAGTGATGCACCCGTTAGTTTAATTTGTTGATCACCATCTCCCAGTCGGGGGATCGAACCGCCATTCTGCAACTCCGCATAGCATCAGCAACCAGGCATCTTTCCACTGGACCACCGCACCAAGACTAAAAGTCAAGGATTGGCCGACCAGCTTTCACATGTCTGATATACTGACACACTGATGATTCATATGGGACTATCTGTGGATGCATCTGTCACAATCAATCCTAGGCTTTTACGCCTATTGTACTCTGACTCCAGCACGGCTCTGGCAGTATATGTATTTTTATTTTTTTTATTGATGCACTGGCAACGTGCGGCTTCAATTTCCATGTGCTAACTTAGCCGACAGTGATGCACCCATTAGTTTAATTTGTTGATCACCATCTCCCGGTCAGGGGATCGAACCGCCATTCTGCTACTCTGCATAGCATCAGCAACCAGGCATCTTTCCACTGGACCACCGCACCAAGACTAAAAGTCAAGGATTGGCCGACCAGCTTTCACATGTCTGATATACTGACACACTGACGATTCATATGGGACTATCTGTGGATGCATCTGTCACAATCAATCCTAGGCTTTTACGCCTATTGTACTCTGACTCCAGCACGGCTCTGGCAGTATATGTTTTTTTGGGTTTTTTTATTGACACACTGGCAACGTGCGGCTTCAATTTCCATGTGCTAACTTAGCCGACAGTGATGCACCCGTTAGTTTAATTTGTTGATCACCATCTCCCGGTCGGGGGATCGAACCGCCATTCTGCAACTCTGCATAGCATCAGCAACCAGGCATCTTTCCACTGGACCACCGTACCAAGACTAAAAGTCAAGGATTGGCCGACCAGCTTTCACATGTCTGATATACTGACATACTGACGATTCATATGGGACTATCTGTGGATGCATCTGTCACAATCAATCCTAGGCTTTTACGCCTATTGTACTCTGACTCCAGCACGGCTCTGGCAGTATATGTATTTTTTTATTTTTTTATTGACGCACTGGCAACGTGCGGCTTCAATTTCCATGTGCTAACTTAGCCGACAGTGATGCACCCGTTAGTTTAATTTGTTGATCACCATCTCCCGGTCGGGGGATCGAACCGCCATTCTGCAACTCCGCATAGCATCAGCAACCAGGCATCTTTCCACTGGACCACCGCACCAAGACTAAAAGTCAAGGATTGGCCGACCAGCTTTCACATGTCTGATATACTGACACACTGACGATTCATATGGGACTATCTGTGGATGCATCTGTCACAATCAATCCTAGGCTTTTACGCCTATTGTACTCTGACTCCAGCACGGCTCTGGCAGTATATGTTTTTTTGGGGTTTTTTATTGACGCACTGGCAACGTGCGGCTTCAATTTCCATGTGCTAACTTAGCCGACAGTGATGCACCCGTTAGTTTAATTTGTTGATCACCATCTCCCGGTCCGGGGGATCGAACCGCCATTCTGCAACTCTGCATAGCATCAGCAACCAGGCATCTTTCCACTGGACCACCGCACCAAGACTAAAAGTCAAGGATTGTCCGACCAGCTATCACATGTCTGATATACTGACACACTGACGATTCATATGGGACTATCTGTGGATGCAAGTGTCACAATCAATCCTAGGCTTTTACGCCTATTGTACTCTGACTCCAGCACGGCTCTGGCAGTATATGTATTTTTATTTTATTGACGCACTGGCAATGCGCGGCTTCAATTTCCATGTGCTAACTTATCCGACAGTGATGCACCCGTTAGTTTAATTTGTTGATCACCATCTCCCGGTCGGGGGATCGAACCGCCATACTGCAACTCCGCATAGCATCAGCAACCAGACATCTTTCCGCTGGACCACCGCACCAAGACTAAAAGTCAAGGATTGGCCGACCAGCTTTCACATGTCTGATATACTGACACACTGATGATTCATATGGGACTATCTGTGGATACATCTGTCACAATCAATCCTAGGCTTTTACGCCTATTGTACTCTGACCCCAGCATGGCTCTGGCAGTATATGTATTTTTTTATTTTTTTGTTGACGCACTGGCAACGTGCGGCTTCAATTTCCATGTGCTAACTTAGCCGACAGTGATGCACCCGTTAGTTTAATTTGTTGATCACCATCTCCCGGTCGGGGGATCGAACCGCCATTCTGCAACTCCGCATAGCATCAGCAACCAGGCATCTTTCCACTGGACCACCGCACCAAGACTAAAAGTCAAGGATTGGCTGACCAGCTTTCACATGTCTGATATACTGACACACTGACGATTCATATGGGACTATCTGTGGATGCATCTGTCACAATCAATCCTAGGCTTTTACGCCTATTGTACTCTGACTCCAGCACGGCTCTGGCAGTATATGTATTTTTTTATTTTTTTATTGACGCACTGGCAACGTGCGGCTTCAATTTCCATGTGCTAACTTAGCCGACAGTGATGCACCCGTTAGTTTAATTTGTTGATCACCATCTCCCAGTCGGGGGATCGAACCGCCATTCTGCAACTCCGCATAGCATCAGCAACCAGGCATCTTTCCACTGGACCACCGCACCAAGACTAAAAGTCAAGGATTGGCCGACCAGCTTTCACATGTCTGATATACTGACACACTGACGATTCATATGGGACTATCTGTGGATGCATCTGTCACAATCAATCCTAGGCTTTTACGCCTATTGTACTCTGACTCCAGCACGGCTCTGGCAGTATATGTTTTTTTGGTTTTTTTTATTGACGCACTGGCAACGTGCGGCTTCAATTTCCATGTGCTAACTTAGCCGACAGTGATGCACCCGTTAGTTTAATTTGTTGATCACCATCTCCCGGTCCGGGGGATCGAACCGCCATTCTGCAACTCTGCATAGCATAAGCAACCAGGCATCTTTCCACTGGACCACCGCACCAAGACTAAATGTCAAGGATTGGCCGACCAGCTTTCACATGTCTGATATACTGACATACTGACGATTCATATGGGACTATCTGTGGATGCATCTGTCACAATCAATCCTAGGCTTTTACGCCTATTGTACTCTGACTCCAGCACGGCTCTGGCAGTATATGTATTTTTTTATTTTTTTATTGACGCACTGGCAACGTGCGGCTTCAATTTCCATGTGCTAACTTAGCCGACAGTGATGCACCCGTTAGTTTAATTTCTTGATCACCATCTCCCGGTCGGGGGATCAAACCGCCATTCTGCAACTCCGCATAGCATCAGCAACCAGGCATCTTTCCACTGGACCACCGCACCAAGACTAAAAGTCAAGGATTGGCCGACCAGCTTTCACATGTCTGATATACTGACACACTGACGATTCATATGGGACTATCTGTGGATGCATCTGTCACAATCAATCCTAGGCTTTTACGCCTATTGTACTCTGACTCCAGCACGGCTCTGGCAGTATATGTATTTTTTTATTTTTCTATTGACGCACTGGCAACGTGCGGCTTCAATTTCCATGTGCTAACTTAGCCGACAGTGATGCACCCGTTAGTTTAATTTGTTGATCACCATATCCCGGTCGGGCTATCGAACCCCCATTCTGCAACTCCGCATAGCATCAGCAACCAGACATCTTTCCACTGGACCACCGCACCAAGACTAAAAGTCAAGGATTGGCCGACCAGCTTTCACATGTCTGATATACTGACACACTGACGATTCATATGGGACTATCTGTGGATGCATCTGTCAGAATCAATCCTAGGCTTTTACGCCTATTGTACTCTGACTCCAGCAAGGCTCTGGCAGTATATGTATTTTTTTATTTTTTTATTGACGCACTGGCAACGTGCGGCTTCAATTTCCATGTGCTAACTTAGCCGACAGTGATGCACCCGTTAGTTTAATTTGTTGATCACCATATCCCGGTCGGGCTATCGAACCGCCATTCTGCAACTCCGCATAGCATCAGCAACCAGGTATCTTTCCACTGGACCACCGCACCAAGACTAAAAGTCAAGGATTGGCCGACCAGCTTTCACATGTCTGATATACTGACACACTGACGATTCATATGGGACTATCTGTGGATGCATCTGTCACAATCAATCCTAGTCTTTTACCCCTATTGTACTCTGACTCCAGCACGGCTCTGGCAGTATATGTATTTTTATTTTATTGACGCACTGGCAACGTGCGGCTTCAATTTCCATGTGCTAACTTAGCCGACAGTGATGCACCCGTTAGTTTAATTTGTTGATCACCATCTCCCGGTCGGGGGATCGAACCGCCATTCTGCAACTCCGCATAGCATCAGCAACCAGGCATCTTTCCACTGGACCACCGCACCAAGACTAAAAGTCAAGGATTGGCCGACCAGCTTTCACATGTCTGATATACTGACACACTGACGATTCATATGGGACTATCTGTGGATGCATCTGTCACAATCAATCCTAGGCTTTTACGCCTATTGTACTCTGACTCCAGCACGGCTCTGGCAGTATATGTATTTTTTTATTTTTTTATTGACGCACTGGCAACGTGCGGCTTCAATTTCCATGTGCTAACTTAGCCGACAGTGATGCACCCGTTAGTTTAATTTGTTGATCACCATCTCCCAGTCGGGGGATCGAACCGCCATTCTGCAACTCCGCATAGCATCAGCAACCAGGCATCTTTCCACTGGACCACCGCACCAAGACTAAAAGTCAAGGATTGGCCGACCAGCTTTCACATGTCTGATATACTGACACACTGACGATTCATATGGGACTATCTGTGGATGCATCTGTCACAATCAATCCTAGGCTTTTACGCCTATTGTACTCTGACTCCAGCACGGCTCTGGCAGTATATGTTTTTTTGGGTTTTTTTATTGACGCACTGGCAACGTGCGGCTTCAATTTCCATGTGCTAACTTAGCCGACAGTGATGCACCCGTTAGTTTAATTTGTTGATCACCATCTCCCGGTCCGGGGGATCGAACCGCCATTCTGCAACTCTGCATAGCATAAGCAACCAGGCATCTTTCCACTGGACCACCGCACCAAGACTAAATGTCAAGGATTGGCCGACCAGCTTTCACATGTCTGATATACTGACATACTGACGATTCATATGGGACTATCTGTGGATGCATCTGTCACAATCAATCCTAGGCTTTTACGCCTATTGTACTCTGACTCCAGCACGGCTCTGGCAGTATATGTATTTTTTTATTTTTTTATTGACGCACTGGCAACGTGCGGCTTCAATTTCCATGTGCTAACTTAGCCGACAGTGATGCACCCGTTAGTTTAATTTCTTGATCACCATCTCCCGGTCGGGGGATCAAACCGCCATTCTGCAACTCCGCATAGCATCAGCAACCAGGCATCTTTCCACTGGACCACCGCACCAAGACTAAAAGTCAAGGATTGGCCGACCAGCTTTCACATGTCTGATATACTGACACACTGACGATTCATATGGGACTATCTGTGGATGCATCTGTCACAATCAATCCTAGGCTTTTACGCCTATTGTACTCTGACTCCAGCACGGCTCTGGCAGTATATGTATTTTTTTATTTTTTTATTGACGCACTGGCAACGTGCGGCTTCAATTTCCTTGTGCTAACTTAGCCGACAGTGATGCACCCGTTAGTTTAATTTGTTGATCACCATATCCCGGTCGGGCTATCGAACCCCCATTCTGCAACTCCGCATAGCATCAGCAACCAGACATCTTTCCACTGGACCACCGCACCAAGACTAAAAGTCAAGGATTGGCCGACCAGCTTTCACATGTCTGATATACTGACACACTGACGATTCATATGGGACTATCTGTGGATGCATCTGTCAGAATCAATCCTAGGCTTTTACGCCTATTGTACTCTGACTCCAGCAAGGCTCTGGCAGTATATGTATTTTTTTATTTTTTTATTGACGCACTGGCAACGTGCGGCTTCAATTTCCATGTGCTAACTTAGCCGACAGTGATGCACCCGTTAGTTTAATTTGTTGATCACCATATCCCGGTCGGGCTATCGAACCGCCATTCTGCAACTCCGCATAGCATCAGCAACCAGGTATCTTTCCACTGGACCACCGCACCAAGACTAAAAGTCAAGGATTGGCCGACCAGCTTTCACATGTCTGATATACTGACACACTGACGATTCATATGGGACTATCTGTGGATGCATCTGTCACAATCAATCCTAGGCTTTTACGCCTATTGTACTCTGACTCCAGCACGGCTCTGGCAGTATATGTATTTTTTTATTTTTTTATTGACGCACTGGCAACGTGCGGCTTCAATTTCCATGTGCTAACTTAGCCGACAGTGATGCACCCGTTAGTTTAATTTGTTGATCACCATCTCCCAGTCGGGGGATCGAACCGCCATTCTGCAACTCTGCATAGCATAAGCAACCAGGCATCTTTCCACTGGACCACCGCACCAAGACTAAATGTCAAGGATTGGCCGACCAGCTTTCACATGTCTGATATACTGACATACTGACGATTCATATGGGACTATCTGTGGATGCATCTGTCACAATCAATCCTAGGCTTTTACGCCTATTGTACTCTGACTCCAGCACGGCTCTGGCAGTATATGCATTTTTTTATTTTTTTATTGACGCACTGGCAACGTGCGGCTTCAATTTCCATGTGCTAACTTAGCCGACAGTGATGCACCCGTTAGTTTAATTTCTTGATCACCATCTCCCGGTCGGGGGATCAAACCGCCATTCTGCAACTCCGCATAGCATCAGCAACCAGGCATCTTTCCACTGGACCACCGCACCAAGACTAAAAGTCAAGGATTGGCCGACCAGCTTTCACATGTCTGATATACTGACACACTGACGATTCATATGGGACTATCTGTGGATGCATCTGTCACAATCAATCCTAGGCTTTTACGCCTATTGTACTCTGACTCCAGCACGGCTCTGGCAGTATATGTATTTTTTTATTTTTTTATTGACGCACTGGCAACGTGCGGCTTCAATTTCCATGTGCTAACTTAGCCGACAGTGATGCACCCGTTAGTTTAATTTCTTGATCACCATCTCCCGGTCGGGGGATCAAACCGCCATTCTGCAACTCCGCATAGCATCAGCAACCAGGCATCTTTCCACTGGACCACCGCACCAAGACTAAAGTCAAGGATTGGCCGACCAGCTTTCACATGTCTGATATACTGACACACTGACGATTCATATGGGACTATCTGTGGATGCATCTGTCACAATCAATCCTAGTCTTTTACCCCTATTGTACTCTGACTCCAGCACGGCTCTGGCAGTATATGTATTTTTATTTTATTGACGCACTGGCAACGTGCGGCTTCAATTTCCATGTGCTAACTTAGCCGACAGTGATGCACCCGTTAGTTTAATTTGTTGATCACCATCTCCCGGTCGGGGGATCGAACCGCCATTCTGCAACTCCGCATAGCATCAGCAACCAGGCATCTTTCCACTGGACCACCGCACCAAGACTAAAAGTCAAGGATTGGCCGACCAGCTTTCACATGTCTGATATACTGACACACTGACGATTCATATGGGACCATCTGTGGATGCATCTGTCACAATCAATCCTAGGCTTTTACGCCTATTGTACTCTGACTCCAGCACGGCTCTGGCAGAATATGTATTTTTATTTTATTGACGCACTGGCAACGTGCGGCTTCAATTTCCATGTGCTAACTTAGCCGACAGTGATGCACCCGTTAGTTTAATTTGTTGATCACCATCTCCCAGTCGGGGGATCGAACCGCCATTCTGCAACTCCGCATAGCATCAGCAACCAGGCATCTTTCCACTGGACCACCGCACCAAGACTAAAAGTCAAGGATTGGCCGACCAGCTTTCACATGTCTGATATACTGACACACTGACGATTCATATGGGACTATCTGTGGATGCATCTGTCACAATCAATCCTAGGCTTTTACGCCTATTGTACTCTGACTCCAGCACGGCTCTGGCAGTATATGTTTTTTTGGGTTTTTTTATTGACGCACTGGCAACGTGCGGCTTCAATTTCCATGTGCTAACTTAGCCGACAGTGATGCACCCGTTAGTTTAATTTGTTGATCACCATCTCCCGGTCCGGGGGATCGAACCGCCATTCTGCAACTCTGCATAGCATAAGCAACCAGGCATCTTTCCACTGGACCACCGCACCAAGACTAAATGTCAAGGATTGGCCGACCAGCTTTCACATGTCTGATATACTGACATACTGACGATTCATATGGGACTATCTGTGGATGCATCTGTCACAATCAATCCTAGGCTTTTACGCCTATTGTACTCTGACTCCAGCACGGCTCTGGCAGTATATGTATTTTTTTATTTTTTTATTGACGCACTGGCAACGTGCGGCTTCAATTTCCATGTGCTAACTTAGCCGACAGTGATGCACCCGTTAGTTTAATTTCTTGATCACCATCTCCCGGTCGGGGGATCAAACCGCCATTCTGCAACTCCGCATAGCATCAGCAACCAGGCATCTTTCCACTGGACCACCGCACCAAGACTAAAAGTCAAGGATTGGCCGACCAGCTTTCACATGTCTGATATACTGACACACTGACGATTCATATGGGACTATCTGTGGATGCATCTGTCACAATCAATCCTAGGCTTTTACGCCTATTGTACTCTGACTCCAGCACGGCTCTGGCAGTATATGTATTTTTTTATTTTTTTATTGACGCACTGGCAACGTGCGGCTTCAATTTCCTTGTGCTAACTTAGCCGACAGTGATGCACCCGTTAGTTTAATTTGTTGATCACCATATCCCGGTCGGGCTATCGAACCCCCATTCTGCAACTCCGCATAGCATCAGCAACCAGACATCTTTCCACTGGACCACCGCACCAAGACTAAAAGTCAAGGATTGGCCGACCAGCTTTCACATGTCTGATATACTGACACACTGACGATTCATATGGGACTATCTGTGGATGCATCTGTCAGAATCAATCCTAGGCTTTTACGCCTATTGTACTCTGACTCCAGCAAGGCTCTGGCAGTATATGTATTTTTTTATTTTTTTATTGACGCACTGGCAACGTGCGGCTTCAATTTCCATGTGCTAACTTAGCCGACAGTGATGCACCCGTTAGTTTAATTTGTTGATCACCATATCCCGGTCGGGCTATCGAACCGCCATTCTGCAACTCCGCATAGCATCAGCAACCAGGTATCTTTCCACTGGACCACCGCACCAAGACTAAAAGTCAAGGATTGGCCGACCAGCTTTCACATGTCTGATATACTGACACACTGACGATTCATATGGGACTATCTGTGGATGCATCTGTCACAATCAATCCTAGGCTTTTACGCCTATTGTACTCTGACTCCAGCACGGCTCTGGCAGTATATGTATTTTTTTATTTTTTTATTGACGCACTGGCAACGTGCGGCTTCAATTTCCATGTGCTAACTTAGCCGACAGTGATGCACCCGTTAGTTTAATTTGTTGATCACCATCTCCCAGTCGGGGGATCGAACGGCCATTCTGCAACTCTGCATAGCATAAGCAACCAGGCATCTTTCCACTGGACCACCGCACCAAGACTAAATGTCAAGGATTGGCCGACCAGCTTTCACATGTCTGATATACTGACATACTGACGATTCATATGGGACTATCTGTGGATGCATCTGTCACAATCAATCCTAGGCTTTTACGCCTATTGTACTCTGACTCCAGCACGGCTCTGGCAGTATATGCATTTTTTTATTTTTTTATTGACGCACTGGCAACGTGCGGCTTCAATTTCCATGTGCTAACTTAGCCGACAGTGATGCACCCGTTAGTTTAATTTCTTGATCACCATCTCCCGGTCGGGGGATCAAACCGCCATTCTGCAACTCCGCATAGCATCAGCAACCAGGCATCTTTCCACTGGACCACCGCACCAAGACTAAAAGTCAAGGATTGGCCGACCAGCTTTCACATGTCTGATATACTGACACACTGACGATTCATATGGGACTATCTGTGGATGCATCTGTCACAATCAATCCTAGGCTTTTACGCCTATTGTACTCTGACTCCAGCACGGCTCTGGCAGTATATGTATTTTTTTATTTTTTTATTGACGCACTGGCAACGTGCGGCTTCAATTTCCATGTGCTAACTTAGCCGACAGTGATGCACCCGTTAGTTTAATTTGTTGATCACCATATCCCGGTCGGGCTATCGAACCGCCATTCTGCAACTCCACATAGCATCAGCAACCAGGTATCTTTCCACTGGACCACCGCACCAAGACTAAAGGTCAAGGATTGGCCGACCAGCTTTCACATGTCTGATATACTGACACACTGACGATTCATATGGGACCATCTGTGGATGCATCTGTCACAATCAATCCTAGGCTTTTACGCCTATTGTACTCTGACTCCAGCACGGCTCTGGCAGAATATGTATTTTTATTTTATTGACGCACTGGCAACGTGCGGCTTCAATTTCCATGTGCTAACTTAGCCGACAGTGATGCACCCGTTAGTTTAATTTGTTGATCACCATCTCCCGGTCGGGGGATCGAACCGCCATACTGCAACTCCGCCTAGCATCAGCAACCAGACATCTTTCCGCTGGACCCCCGCACCAAGACTAAAAGTCAAGGATTGGCCGACCAGCTTTGACATGTCTGATATACTGACACACTGACGATTCATATGGGACTATCTGTGGATGCATCTGTCACAATCAATCCTAGGCTTTTACGCCTATTGTACTCTGACTCCAGCACGGCTCTGGCAGTATATGTATTTTTATTTTATTGACGCACTGGCAACGTGCGGCTTCAATTTCCATGTGCTAACTTAGCCGACAGTGATGCACCCGTTAGTTTAATTTGTTGATCACCATCTCCCGGTCGGGGGATCGAACCACCATACTGCAACTCCACATAGCATCAGCAACCAGACATCTTTCCGCTGGACCACCGCACCAAGACTAAAAGTCAAGGATTGGCCGACCAGCTTTCACATGTCTGATATACTGACACACTGACGATTCATATGGGACTATCTGTGGATGCATCTGTCACAATCAATCCTAGGCTTTTACGCCTATTGTACTCTGACTCCAGCATGGCTCTGGCAGTATATGTAATTTTATTTTATTGACGCACTGGCAATGTGCGGCTTCAATTTCCATGTGCTAACTTAGCCGACAGTGATGCCCCCGTTAGTTTAATTTGTTGATCACCATCTCCCGGTCGGGGGATCGATCCGCCATACTGCAACTCCGCATAGCATCAGCAACCAGACATCTTTCCGCTGGACCACCGCACAAAGACTAAAAGTCAAGGATTGGCCGACCAGCTTTCACATGTCTGATATACTGACACACTGACGATTCATATGGGACTATCTGTGGATGCATCTGTCACAATCAATCCTAGGCTTTTACGCCTATTGTACTCTGACTCCAGCACGGCTCTGGCTGTATATGTATTTTTATTTTATTGACGCACTGGCAACGTGCGGCTTCAATTTCCATGTGCTAACTTAGCCGACAGTGATGCACCCGTTAGTTTAATTTGTTGATCACCATCTCCCGGTCGGGGGATCGAACCGCCATACTGCAACTCCGCATAGCATCAGCAACCAGACATCTTTCCGCTGGACCACCGCACCAAGACTAAAAGTCAAGGATTGGCCGACCAGCTTTCACATGTCTGATATTCTGACACACTGACGATTCATATGGGACTATCTGTGGATGCATCTGTCACAATCAATCCTAGGCTTTTACGCCTATTGTACTCTGACTCCAGCACGGCTCTGGCAGTATATGTATTTTTATTTTATTGACGCACTGGCAACGTGCGGCTTCAATTTCCATGTGCTAACTTAGCCGACAGTGATGCACCCGTTAGTTTAATTTGTTGATCACCATCTCCCGGTCGGGGGATCGAACCGCCATACTGCAACTCCGCCTAGCATCAGCAACCAGACATCTTTCCGCTGGACCCCCGCACCAAGACTAAAAGTCAAGGATTGGCCGACCAGCTTTCACATGTCTGATATACTGACACACTGACGATTCATATGGGACTATCTGTGGATGCATCTGTCACAATCAATCCTAGGCTTTTACGCCTATTGTACTCTGACTCCAGCACGGCTCTGGCAGTATATGTATTTTTATTTTATTGACGCACTGGCAACGTGCGGCTTCAATTTCCATGTGCTAACTTAGCCGACAGTGATGCACCCGTTAGTTTAATTTGTTGATCACCATCTCCCGGTCGGGGGATCGAACCGCCATACTGCAACTCCGCATAGCATCAGCAACCAGACATCTTTCCGCTGGACCACCGCACCAAGACTAAAAGTCAAGGATTGGCCGACCAGCTTTCACATGTCTGATATACTGACACACTGACGATTCATATGGGACTATCTGTGGATGCATCTGTCACAATCAATCCTAGGCTTTTACCCCTATTGTACTCTGACTCCAGCACGGCTCTGGCAGTATATGTATTTTTATTTTATTGACGCACTGGCAACGTGCGGCTTCAATTTCCATGTGCTAACTTAGCCGACAGTGATGCACCCGTTAGTTTAATTTGTTGATCACCATCTCCCGGTCGGGGGATCGAACCACCATACTGCAATTCCACATAGCATCAGCAACCAGACATCTTTCCGCTGGACCACCGCACCAAGACTAAAAGTCAAGGATTGGCCGACCAGCTTTCACATGTCTGATATACTGACACACTGACGATTCATATGGGACTATCTGTGGATGCATCTGTCACAATCAATCCTAGACTTTTACGCCTATTGTACTCTGACAACAGCATGGCTCTGGCAGTATATGTAATTTTATTTTATTGACGCACTGGCAACGTGCGGCTTCAATTTCCATGTGCTAACTTAGCCGACAGTGATGCCCCCGTTAGTTTAATTTGTTGATCACCATCTCCCGGTCGGGGGATCGATCCGCCATACTGCAACTCCGCATAGCATCAGCAACCAGACATCTTTCCGCTGGACCACCGCACAAAGACTAAAAGTCAAGGATTGGCCGACCAGCTTTCACATGTCTGATATACTGACACACTGACGATTCATATGGGACTATCTGTGGATGCATCTGTCACAATCAATCCTAGGCTTTTACGCCTATTGTACTCTGACTCCAGCACGGCTCTGGCTGTATATGTATTTTTATTTTATTGACGCACTGGCAACGTGCGGCTTCAATTTCCATGTGCTAACTTAGCCGACAGTGATGCACCCGTTAGTTTAATTTGTTGATCACCATCTCCCGGTCGGGGGATCGAACCGCCATACTGCAACTCCGCATAGCATCAGCAACCAGACATCTTTCCGCTGGACCACCGCACCAAGACTAAAAGTCAAGGATTGGCCGACCAGCTTTCACATGTCTGATATTCTGACACACTGACGATTCATATGGGACTATCTGTGGATGCATCTGTCACAATCAATCCTAGGCTTTTACGCCTATTGTACTCTGACTCCAGCACGGCTCTGGCAGTATATGTATTTTTATTTTATTGACGCACTGGCAACGTGCGGCTTCAATTTCCATGTGCTAACTTAGCCGACAGTGATGCACCCGTTAGTTTAATTTGTTGATCACCATCTCCCGGTCGGGGGATCGAACCGCCATACTGCAACTCGGCATAGCATCAGCAACCAGACATCTTTCCGCTGGACCACCGCACCAAGACTAAAAGTCAAGGATTGGCCGACCAGCTTTCACATGTCTGATATACTGACACACTGACGATTCATATGGGACTATCTGTGGATGCATCTGTCACAATCAATCCTAGGCTTTTACGCCTATTGTACTCTGACTCCAGCACGGCTCTGGCAGTATATGTATTTTTATTTTATTGACGCACTGGCAACGTGCGGCTTCAATTTCCATGTGCTAACTTAGCCGACAGTGATGCACCCGTTAGTTTAATTTGTTGATCACCATCTCCCGGTCGGGGGATCGAACCGCCATACTGCATCTCCGCATAGCATCAGCAACCAGACATCTTTCCGCTGGACCACCGCAGCAAGACTAAAAGTCAAGGATTGGCCGACCAGCTTTCACATGTCTGATATACTGACACACTGACGATTCATATGGGACTATCTGTGGATGCATCTGTCACAATCAATCCTAGGCTTTTACGCCTATTGTACTCTGACTCCAGCACGGCTCTGGCAGTATATGTATTTTTATTTTATTGACGCACTGGCAACGTGCTGCTTCAATTTCCATGTGCTAACTTATCCGACAGTGATGCACCCGTTAGTTTAATTTGTTGATCACCATCTCCCGGTCGGGGGATCGAACTGCCATACTGCAACTCCGCATAGCATCAGCAACCAGACATCTTTCCGCTGGACCACCGCACCAAGACTAAAAGTCAAGGATTGGCCGACCAGCTTTCACATGTCTGATATACTGACACACTGACGATTCATATGGGACTATCTGTGGATGCATCTGTTACAATCAATCCTAGGCTTTTATGCCTATTGTACTCTGACTCCAGCACGGCTGTGGCAGTATATGTATTTTTATTTTATTGACGCACTGGCAACGTGCGGCTTCAATTTCCATGTGCTAACTTAGCCGACAGTGATGCACCCGTTAGTTTAATTTGTTGATCACCATCTCCCGGTCGGGGGATCGAACCACCATACTGCAACTCCACATAGCATCAGCAACCAGACATCTTTCCGCTGGACCACCGCACCAAGACTAAAAGTCAAGGATTGGCCGACCAGCTTTCACATGTCTGATATACTGACACACTGACGATTCATATGGGACTATCTGTGGATGCATCTGTCACAATCAATCCTAGGCTTTTACGCCTATTGTACTCTGACTCCAGCATGGCTCTGGCAGTATATGTAATTTTATTTTATTGACGCACTGGCAACGTGCGGCTTCAATTTCCATGTGCTAACTTAGCCGACAGTGATGCCCCCGTTAGTTTAATTTGTTGATCACCATCTCCCGGTCGGGGGATCGATCCGCCATACTGCAACTCCGCATAGCATCAGCAACCAGACATCTTTCCGCTGGACCACCGCACAAAGACTAAAAGTCAAGGATTGGCCGACCAGCTTTCACATGTCTGATATACTGACACACTGACGATTCATATGGGACTATCTGTGGATGCATCTGTCACAATCAATCCTAGGCTTTTACGCCTATTGTACTCTGACTCCAGCACGGCTCTGGCTGTATATGTATTTTTATTTTATTGACGCACTGGCAACGTGCGGCTTCAATTTCCATGTGCTAACTTAGCCGACAGAGATGCACCCGTTAGTTTAATTTGTTGATCACCATCTCCCGGTCGGGGGATCGAACCGCCATACTGCAACTCCGCATAGCATCAGCAACCAGACATCTTTCCGCTGGACCACCGCACCAAGACTAAAAGTCAAGGATTGGCCGACCAGCTTTCACATGTCTGATATTCTGACACACTGACGATTCATATGGGACTATCTGTGGATGCATCTGTCACAATCAATCCTAGGCTTTTACGCCTATTGTACTCTGACTCCAGCACGGCTCTGGCAGTATATGTATTTTTATTTTATTGACGCACTGGCAACGTGCGGCTTCAATTTCCATGTGCTAACTTAGCCGACAGTGATGCACCCGTTAGTTTAATTTGTTGATCACCATCTCCCAGTCGGGGGATCGAACCGCCATACTGCAACTCGGCATAGCATCAGCAACCAGACATCTTTCCGCTGGACCACCGCACCAAGACTAAAAGTCAAGGATTGGCCGACCAGCTTTCACATGTCTGATATACTGACACACTGACGATTCATATGGGACTATCTGTGGATGCATCTGTCACAATCAATCCTAGGCTTTTCCGCCTATTGTACTCTGACTCCAGCACGGCTCTGGCAGTATATGTATTTTTATTTTATTGACGCACTGGCAACGTGCGGCTTCAATTTCCATGTGCTAACTTAGCCGACAGTGATGCACCCGTTAGTTTAATTTGTTGATCACCATCTCCCGGTCGGGGGATCGAACCGCCATACTGCATCTCCGCATAGCATCAGCAACCAGACATCTTTCCGCTGGACCACCGCAGCAAGACTAAAAGTCAAGGATTGGCCGACCAGCTTTCACATGTCTGATATACTGACACACTGACGATTCATATGGGACTATCTGTGGATGCATCTGTCACAATCAATCCTAGGCTTTTACGCCTATTGTACTCTGACTCCAGCACGGCTCTGGCAGTATATGTATTTTTATTTTAGTGACGCACTGGCAACGTGCTGCTTCAATTTCCATGTGCTAACTTATCCGACAGTGATGCACCCGTTAGTTTAATTTGTTGATCACCATCTCCCGGTCGGGGGATCGAACTGCCATACTGCAACTCCGCATAGCATCAGCAACCAGACATCTTTCCGCTGGACCACCGCACCAAGACTAAAAGTCAAGGATTGGCCGACCAGCTTTCACATGTCTGATATACTGACACACTGACGATTCATATGGGACTATCTGTGGATGCATCTGTCACAATCAATCCTAGGCTTTTCCGCCTATTGTACTCTGACTCCAGCACGGCTCTGGCAGTATATGTATTTTTATTTTATTGACGCACTGGCAACGTGCGGCTTCAATTTCCATGTGCTAACTTAGCCGACAGTGATGCACCCGTTAGTTTAATTTGTTGATCACCATCTCCCGGTCGGGGGATCGAACCGCCATACTGCAACTCCGCATAGCATCAGCAACCAGACATCTTTCCGCTGGACCACCGCAGCAAGACTAAAAGTCAAGGATTGGCCGACCAGCTTTCACATGTCTGATATACTGACACACTGACGATTCATATGGGACTATCTGTGGATGCATCTGTCACAATCAATCCTAGGCTTTTACGCCTATTGTACTCTGACTCCAGCACGGCTCTGGCAGTATATGTATTTTTATTTTATTGACGCACTGGCAACGTGCTGCTTCAATTTCCATGTGCTAACTTATCCGACAGTGATGCACCCGTTAGTTTAATTTGTTGATCACCATCTCCCGGTCGGGGGATCGAACTGCCATACTGCAACTCCGCATAGCATCAGCAACCAGACATCTTTCCGCTGGACCACCGCACCAAGACTAAAAGTCAAGGATTGGCCGACCAGCTTTCACATGTCTGATATACTGACACACTGACGATTCATATGGGACTATCTGTGGATGCATCTGTCACAATCAATCCTAGGCTTTTACGCCTATTGTACTCTGACTCCAGCACGGCTCTGGCAGTATATGTATTTTTA
Source organism: Chaetoderma sp. LZ-2023a (assembly GCA_034401795.1). Lineage (NCBI taxonomy): Eukaryota > Metazoa > Mollusca > Caudofoveata > Chaetodermatida > Chaetodermatidae > Chaetoderma > Chaetoderma sp. LZ-2023a. The sequence goes on from CM067368.1 coordinate 75,633,834, forward strand.
TTTTATTGACGCACTGGCAACGTGCGGCTTCAATTTCCATGTGCTAACTTAGCCGACAGTGATGCACCCGTTAGTTTAATTTGTTGATCACCATCTCCCGGTCGGGGGATCGAACCGCCATACTGCAACTCCGCATAGCATCAGCAACCAGACATCTTTCCGCTGGACCACCGCACCAAGACTAAAAGTCAAGGATTGGCCGACCAGCTTTCACATGTCTGATATACTGACACACTGACGATTCAGATGGGACTATCTGTGGATGCATCTGTCACAATCAATCCTAGGCTTTTACCCCTATTGTACTCTGACTCCAGCACGGCTCTGGCAGTATATGTATTTTTATTTTATTGACGCACTGGAAACGTGCGGCTTCAATTTCCATGTGCTAACTTAGCCGACAGTGATGCACCTGTTAGTTTAACTTGTTGATCACCATCTCCCGGTCGGGGGATCGATCCGCATTACTGCAACTCCGCATAGCATCAGCAACCAGACATCTTTCCGCTGGACCACCGCACCAAGACTAAAAGTCAAGGATTGGCCGACCAGCTTTCACATGTCTGATATACTGACACACTGACGATTCATATGGGACTATCTGTGGATGCATCTGTCACAATCAATCCTAGGCTTTTACGCCTATTGTACTCTGACTCCAGCACGGCTCTGGCAGTATATGTATTTTTATTTTATTGACGCACTGGCAACGTGCGGCTTCAATTTCCATGTGCTAACTTAGCCGACAGTGATGCACCCGTTAGTTTAATTTGTTGATCACCATCTCCCGGTCGGGGGATCGAACCGCCATACTGCATCTCCGCATAGCATCAGCAACCAGACATCTTTCCGCTGGACCACCGCACCAAGACTAAAAGTCAAGGATTGGCCGACCAGCTTTCACATGTCTGGTATACTGACACACTGACGATTCATATGGGACTATCTGTGGATGCATCTGTCACAATCAATCCTAAGCTTTTACGCCTATTGTACTCTGACTCCAGCTCGGCTCTGGCAGTATATGTATTTTTATTTTATTGACGCACTGGCAACGTGCGGCTTCAATTTCCATGTGCTAACTTAGCCGACAGTGATGCACCCGTTAGTTTAATTTGTTGATCACCATCTCCCGGTCGGGGGATCGAACCGCCATACTGCAACTCTGCATAGCATCAGCAACCAGACATCTTTCCGCTGGACCACCGCACCAAGACTAAAAGTCAAGGATTGGCCGACCAGCTTTCACATGTCTGATATACTGACACACTGACGATTCATATGGGACTATCTGTGGATGCATCTGTCACAATCAATCCTAGGCTTTTACGCCTATTGTACTCTGACTCCAGCACGGCTCTGGAAGTATATGTATTTTTATTTTATTGACGCACTGGCAACGTGCGGCTTCAATTTTCATGTGCTAACTTAGCCGACAGTGATGCACCCGTTAGTTTAATTTGTTGATCACCATCTCCAGGTCGGGGGATCGAAGCGCCATACTGCATCTCCGCATAGCATCAGCAACCAGACATCTTTCCGCTGGACCACCGCACCAAGACTAAAAGTCAAGGATTGGCCGACCAGCTTTCACATGTCTGATATACTGACACACTGACGATTCATATGGGACTATCTGTGGATGCAAGTGTCACAATCAATCCTAGGCTTTTACGCCTATTGTACTCTGACTCCAGCACGGCTCTGGCAGTATATGTATTTTTTTTTTTTTTTATTGACGCACTGGCAACATGCGGCTTCAATTTCCATGTGCTAACTTAGCCAACAGTGATGCACCCGTTAGTTTAATTTTTTGATCACCATCTCCCGGTCGGGGGATCGAACCGCCATTCTGCAACTCCGCATAGCATCAGCAACCAGGCATCCAACCAATCACCCAGCCAATCAACTACCCAACCGACCACCCAACTAACCACCCAACTAACCATCCACCCAACCAACCACCCAACCAACCACCCACACAACCATCCATCCAACCACCCACCCTCCCAGCCTACCAACCACCCAGCCAACCAACCAACCACCCACCCAGTCAACCAACCAGCCAACCAACCACCCAAACCCACAACCAACCAACCACCCAACCAACCATCCACCCAACCAACCAACCAACCAAACACCCACCCAGGTGTATGTATGTATGTATGTATGTATGTATGTATGTATTTTTATTTTATTGACGCACTGGCAACGTGCGGCTTCAATTTCCATGTGCTAACTTAGCCGACAGTGCTGCACCCATTAGTTTAATTTGTTGATCACCATCTCCCGGTCGGGGGATCGAACCATCATCCTGCAACTCCGCATAGCATCAGCAACCAGGCATCTTTCCACTGGACCACCGCACCAAGACTAAAAGTCAAGGATTGGCTGACCAGTTTTCACATGTCTGATATACTGACACACTGACGATTCATATGGGACTATCTGTGGATGCATCTGTCACAATCAATCCTAGGCTTTTACGCCTATTGTACTCTGACTCCAGCACGGCTCTGGCAGTATATGTATTTTTATTTTATTGACGCACTGGCAACGTGCGGCTTCAATTTCCATGTGCTAACTTAGCCGACAGTGCTGCACCCGTTAGTTTAATTTGTTGATCACCATCTCCCGGTCGGGGGATCGAACCGTCATCCTGCAACTCCGCATAGCATCAGCAACCAGGAATCTTTCCACTGGACCACCGCACCAAGACTAAAAAGTCAAGGATTGGCCGACCAGCTTTCACATGTCTGATATACTGACACACTGATGATTCATATGGGACTATCTGTGGATGCATCTGTCACAATCAATCCTAGGCTTTTACGCCTATTGTACTCTGACTCCAGCACGGCTCTGGCAGTATATGTATTTTTATTTTAATGACGCACTGGCAACGTGCGGCTTCAATTTCCATGTGCTAACTTAGCCGACAGTGATGCACCCGTTAGTTTAATTTGTTGATCACCATCTCCCGGTCGGGGGATCGAACCGCCATACTACATCTCCGCATAGCATCAGCAACCAGACATCTTTCCGCTGGACCACCGCACCAAGACTAAAAGTCAAGGATTGGCCGACCAGCTTTCACATGTCTGGTATACTGACACACTGACGATTCATATGGGACTATCTGTGGATGCATCTGTCACAATCAATCCTAGGCTTTTACGCCTATTGTACTCTGACTCCAGCACAGCTCTGGCAGTATATGTATTTTTATTTTATTGACGCACTGGCAACGTGCGGCTTCAATTTCCATGTGCTAACTTAGCCGATAGTGATGCACCCGTTAGTTTAATTTGTTGATCACCATCTCCCGGTCGGGGGATCCAACCGCCATTCTGCAACTCTGCATAGCATCAGCAACCAGGCATCTTTCCACTGGACCACCGCACCAAGACTAAAAGTCAAGGATTGGCCGACCAGCTTTCACATGTCTGGTATACTGACACACTGACGATTCATATGGGACTATCTGTGGATGCATCTGTCACAATCAATCCTAGGCTTTTACGCCTATTGTACTCTGACTCCAGCACAGCTCTGGCAGTATATGTATTTTTATTTTATTGACGCACTGGCAACGTGCGGCTTCAATTTCCATGTGCTAACTTAGCCGATAGTGATGCACCCGTTAGTTTAATTTGTTGATCACCATCTCCCGGTCGGGGGATCCAACCGCCATTCTGCAACTCTGCATAGCATCAGCAACCAGGCATCTTTCCACTGGACCACCGCACCAAGACTAAAACTCAAGGATTGGCCGACCAGCTTTCACATGTCTGATATACTGACACACTGACGATTCATATGGGACTATCTGTGGATGAATCTGTCACAATCAATCCTAGGCTTTTACGCCTATTGTACTCTGACTCCAGCATGGCTCTGGCAGTATATGTTTTTTTGGGTTTTTTTATTGACGCACTGGCAACGTGCGGCTTCAATTTCCATGTGCTAACTTGGCCAACAGTGATGCACCCATTAGTTTAATTTGTTGATCACCATCTCCCGGTCGGGGGATCCAACCGCCATTCTCTAACTCTGCATAGCATCAGCAACCAGGCATCTTTCCACTGGACCACCGCACCAAGACTAAAAGTCAAGGATTGGCCGACCAGCTTTCACATGTCTGATACACTGACACACTGACGATTCATATGGGACTATCTGTGGATGCAAGTGTCACAATCAATCCTAGGCTTTTACGCCTATTGTACTCTGACTCCAGCACGGCTCTGGCAGTATATGTATTTTTTTATTTTTTTATTGACGCACTGGCAACATGCGGCTTCAATTTCCATGTGCTAACTTAGCCAACAGTGATGCACCCGTTAGTTTAATTTTTTGATCACCATCTCCCGGTCGGGAGATCGAACCGCCATTCTGCAACTCCGCATAGCATCAGCAACCAGGCATCCAACCAATCACCCAGCCAATCAACTACCCAACCGACCACCCAACTAACCACCCAACTAACCATCCACCCAGCCAACCACCCAACCAACCACCCACACAACCATTCATCCAACCACCCACCCTCCCAGCCTACCAACCACCCAGCCAACCAACCAACCACCCACCCAGTCAACCAACCAGCCAACCAACCACCCAAACCCACAACCATCCAACCACCCAACCAACCACCCAACCAACCATCCACCCAACCAACCAACCAACCAACCAAACACCCACCCAGGTGTATGTATGTATGTATTTTTATTTTATTGACGCACTGGCAACGTGCGGCTTCAATTTCCATGTGCTAACTTAGCCGACAGTGCTGCACCCGTTAGTTTAATTTGTTGATCACCATCTCCCGGTCGGGGGATCGAACCGTCATCCTGCAACTCCGCATAGCATCAGCAACCACGCATCTTTCCACTGGACTACCGCACCAAGACTAAAAAGTCAAGGATTGGCCGACCAGCTTTCACATGTCTGATATACTGACACACTGATGATTCATATGGGACTATCTGTGGATGCATCTGTCACAATCAATCCTAGGCTTTTACGCCTATTGTACTCTGACTCCAGCACGGCTCTGGCAGTATATGTATTTTTATTTTATTGACGCACTGGCAACGTGCGGCTTCAATTTCCATGTGCTAACTTAGCCGACAGTGCTGCACCCATTAGTTTAATTTGTTGATCACCATCTCCCGGTCGGGGGATCGAACCGTCATCCTGCAACTCCGCATAGCATCAGCAACCAGGCATCTTTCCACTGGACCACCGCACCAAGACTAAAAAGTCAAGGATTGGCCGACCAGCTTTCACATGTCTGATATACTGACACACTGATGATTCATATGGGACTATCTGTGGATGCATCTGTCACAATCAATCCTAGGCTTTTACGCCTATTGTACTCTGACTCCAGCACGGCTCTGGCAGTATATGTATTTTTATTTTATTGACGCACTGGCAACGTGCGGCTTCAATTTCCATGTGCTAACTTAGCCGACAGTGCTGCACCCGTTAGTTTAATTTGTTGATCACCATCTCCCGGTCGGGGGATCGAACCGTCATCCTGCAACTCCGCATAGCATCAGCAACCAGGCATCTTTCCACTGGACCACCGCACCAAGACTAAAAAGTCAAGGATTGGCCGACCAGCTTTCACATGTCTGATATACTGACACACTGATGATTCATATGGGACTATCTGTGGATGCATCTGTCACAATCAATCCTAGGCTTTTACGCCTATTGTACTCTGACTCCAGCACGGCTCTGGCAGTATATGTATTTTTATTTTATTGACGCACTGGCAACGTGCGGCTTCAATTTCCATGTGCTAACTTAGCCGACAGTGCTGCACCCGTTAGTTTAATTTGTTGATCACCATCTCCCGGTCGGGGGATCGAACCGTCATCCTGCAACTCCGCATAGCATCAGCAACCAGGCATCTTTCCACTGGACCACCGCACCAAGACTAAAAAGTCAAGGATTGGCCGACCAGCTTTCACATGTCTGATATACTGACACACTGATGATTCATATGGGACTATCTGTGGATGCATCTGTCACAATCAATCCTAGGCTTTTACGCCTATTGTACTCTGACTCCAGCACGGCTCTGGCAGTATATGTATTTTTATTTTATTGACGCACTGGCAATGTGCGGCTTCAATTTCCATGTGCTAACTTAGCCGACAGTGCTGCACCCGTTAGTTTAATTTGTTGATCACCATCTCCCGGTCGGGGGATCGAACCGTCATCCTGCAACTCCGCATAGCATCAGCAACCAGGCATCTTTCCACTGGACCACCGCACCAAGACTAAAAAGTCAAGGATTGGCCGACCAGCTTTCACATGTCTGATATACTGACACACTGATGATTCATATAGGACTATCTGTGGATGCATCTGTCACAATCAATCCTAGGCTTTTACGCCTATTGTACTCTGACGCCAGCACGGCTCTGGCAGTATATGTATTTTTATTTTATTGACGCACTGGCAACGTGCGGCTTCAATTTCCATGTGCTAACTTAGCCGACAGTGCTGCACCCGTTTGTTTAATTTGTTGATCACCATCTCCCGGTCGGGGGATCGAACCGTCATCCTGCAACTCCGCATAGCATCAGCAACCAGGCATCTTTCCACTGGACCACCGCACCAAGACTAAAAAGTCAAGGATTGGCCGACCAGCTTTCACATGTCTGATATACTGACACACTGATGATTCATATGGGACTATCTGTGGATGCATCTGTCACAATCAATCCTAGGCTTTTACGCCTATTGTACTCTGACTCCAGCACGGCTCTGGCAGTATATGTATTTTTATTTTATTGACGCACTGGCAACGTGCGGCTTCAATTTCCATGTGCTAACTTAGCCGACAGTGCTGCACCCGTTAGTTTAATGTGTTGATCACCATCTCCCGGTCGGGGGATCGAACCGTCATCCTGCAACTCCGCATAGCATCAGCAACCAGGCATCTTTCCACTGGACTACCGCACCAAGACTAAAAAGTCAAGGATTGGCCGACCAGCTTTCACATGTCTGATATACTGACACACTGATGATTCATATGGGACTATCTGTGGATGCATCTGTCACAATCAATCCTAGGCTTTTACGCCTATTGTACTCTGACTCCAGCACGGCTCTGGCAGTATATGTATTTTTATTTTATTGACGCACTGGCAACGTGCGGCTTCAATTTCCATGTGCTAACTTTGCCGACAGTGCTGCACCCGTTAGTTTAATTTGTTGATCACCATCTCCCGGTCGGGGGATCGAACCGTCATCCTGCAACTCCGCATAGCATCAGCAACCAGGCATCTTTCCACTGGACCACCGCACCAAGACTAAAAAGTCAAGGATTGGCCGACCAGCTTTCACATGTCTGATATACTGACACACTGACGATTCATATGGGACTATCTGTGGATGCATCTGTCACAATCAATCCTAGGCTTTTACGCCTATTGTACTCTGACTCCAGCACGGCTCTGGCAGTATATGTATTTTTATTTTATTGACGCACTGGCAACGTGCGGCTTCAATTTCCATGTGCTAACTTAGCCGACAGTGCTGCACCCGTTAGTTTAATTTATTGATCACCATCTCCCGGTCGGGGGATCGAACCGTCATCCTGCAACTCCGCATAGCATCAGCAACCAGGCATCTTTCCACTGGACCACCGCACCAAGACTAAAATCAAGGATTGGCCGACCAGTTTTCACATGTCTGATATACTGACACACTGACGATTCATATGGGACTATCTGTGGATGCATCTGTCACAATCAATCCTAGGCTTTTACGCCTATTGTACTCTGACTCCAGCACGGCTCTGGCAGTATATAACATCGTCGTGTCGTG